>VYXF01001709.1:159276-288713 GCA_013397295.1 Polioptila caerulea
TTTTTTTTTTTTTTTTTTTTTGAGAACTAATGGAATATCTGTGCAGATGAAATTCATCCAACTTCAGTTCCAATGATGGAGCATCAAATACTAGTTCATAATGCATGCAAACTGCCAGCCTATTGAAACCAAAGCACAAGAAAAAGCACTAAATTTGCAATAAAACAGGTGACTAACATATTTTAGCCAAAGTATAGGGAGAGGAAGGATTGACTCTTGTTAGGCTGTATTACAATACTACAGCATTGGCTATACATGCAGGACTAATATTTGATGTGCATTTAATAGATTAATTTAAAACAAATTCATTATTTTTTTGATTAATGTCTATATAGGAATGTCCAAAATCAAGCCTAGGTATCATTTCCCCCTTAATTTCATCAGCTGCTGGAATAAAAAGACAATTATTGCAAAAGTAAAAAGTTTTGACCAAATTCTTATGAAGCATGTTTGAAAGGCCACAGTCAAAATCAAAATAAAATTCTTGCTCCCCAAAGCTTTCCTGAATGGTGACTAATTGCAGTATTTGATGAATTCTGCAGATGTATTCTGCTTTCAGTAATGGCCAGGAAAGGAGATTTTGGGGGTAATCAATTATTTTGTGGAGATAAGAATTTGTCCATTCATCTAAGCTGGTTATTAATTCACAGGAAGTGTATCCATAGTATTTAAGCAGTAGTCATACAAATTTAAATTAAAATTACTTTGGGAAACCTACTTCAACATGAGTGACTGTGGGAATACAATACCCTTAGCTCAAGTCCTGCTGAACTGCATTCCAAGGATTCATTTGGTAAGTCCTGTTATGGGCACGTGCTCCTGGCATACCTGCAAAGCCACAGATTTATTGTTGTGGCTGGCATTTTCTCAAATTTACGAACTTGGGGAAAACAGGCCCAGCCAGTTCTGGGATGATGTAAGAGCTCAAATACAGGTTACTCTTGTCTGAGTGAAGCAACAGGAACGGTGTTGTGCAGACACTTCAGTGATGACCTTGCTAATGCTCCTCTGTGTCATGCATGGCTTTTTAGCTGTATCAAAAGCACCACATCAGTTTTATATTTTGAGGTGTTATGGTAAATGGGTCTTTGTCTGAAGTGGCATGTGTCATATAGAAGTTCTTGAAAACTGCCTCTGAAATGTCTGTAGTTTTTATAGTATATAATTTTTTTATCCCCTAAGAAGCCTATTTTTCTCATCTTTAAAAGAAAAGTTCCCAGAAGTTGGATGCTTATTCTTTCTCCCTTCTTCAAAAAGTTTGCTCTTTGTTGCTTGTAGTTTCTTCTTTCCCTGCCCACCCCCTGCCCCTTAAAATAGAAACATAGTTCTTACCCTATTTTTCTTTATATGATCTTTTCTCCTCATTACATGAAGTTGTTCAAAACCCAGACAAAAAATAGCTTGTGCCTCCACTCCAGCAGAACAGAGTGATTTTGTTGCAGAATGGAGTAAAGGTTAATCCTGCTTCTGTTCTGGACCACCAGTGTGCTGACACAAGGTTGATTCAGAAAGGCACTGCAAGAGCCATAGATATTTCTGTCTGCACAGGAAGAGAAAAGGAACCAACTGAAAAACTACAGAGGGTGGTGAAAACCCTGCTAGTATTGACTTGCTTGGGTTACAAATGGCTCTGTTTCTGAGAAAAGGGTCTGCTGCTTTGTTCCCTAAGAAATTTTGCCTCTAGCTGTAGGGAAGAATAGGCCATCCAGCACAGCCACTCCACTGGGTAAAGGAGCAGGTTGCTGGAGTTCTTTCTCCACCCACCATCAGTTGCTGGCTTTCATCAAGGCTCCAAACGTGTAGCAGGCAATGTCCAAACAGATTTGAGTGAGGCTCTTTAACAAGCCCTGCTAAGTTTTATCCTTCAGAAACTATTTCACATGCATTCTAAGTCAACATTGAAAGAGCCTAAAAAATCCTAAAAAGGTCAATAAGGAATGGTACTGTTTTAAGGTAAATATTTCAAAATCCCATTAAAATAAAAGCAAATTCAGGGTAAATTTTGCCAAAGTTCAGATTTTCTGCCGTAGAATTCATTTGCTCAAATTTTAAAGAGCCTTCTTGAGCAGCCTTTTTCACCTGGATTGGAAGCAGAAACTCAGGAGAAGCTGTGTCTCAAAGTGAGGTGAACCTGAACTGTGTATTTTGTAGCATGGCAGGGATGGCAAATGCCCTCTGAGGCCAGGCACATTTGAATCTCATTTTCATTAGTGCCATTTTTGCATGCCATCTTCTCTGTGCTTAGCTTTTCACAAAGGCCTCTGATGTTTCCTCCTACATTTCACCTTTTCTCACTTGTTCCAGCCCTGTGTGAAGATGGCCATTCCAGCAAGCCACAGTAAGGACGTGGCAAGTGTTGAGTGTGGTTATTCACCAGCTCACCCTTCAGAGCTCTGCCTGGACAGCACCAGGCAAGCCAGACTGGAAAGGTTTGCTCTTGCTTGGAGTGTATGCCAATAATTCTACAAGGGCCAAGCTGCAGATGATTTGGGTACCACTGTGACAGCAAGTTTAGAGATGCTTAGGTTTCTGGCTTTCTACAGTGATGTTCAAACCTCAAAAGCTCCCCCTTTACACATTAAAAATGAATACATACTGTGTGATTTTCTTGTGAATTATAATCATTGCACAAGTCATGCTGTTCTTGTTTGAAGGATTTAATTCTGGGACAAGCAGAAGGAAAAGGAGGAAAGGCAGGAAAATATTCTTAAATATCTATACCTAGCAGAAAAAGATAAAAAGATCAAGGAGATTTCAGTGAAGTTTCATATTTAAATAGCTTATGAAATCCAATACATTGCTTGTTAGAGAGTGTCACTAAGATTTAGAAATACCAGCTGACATGGGCAGATTCTTAAACATAGACTGAACACAGGAAAAATATATTAGTAAAATTTGAATTTAAATTCAATATGACAGGTGTTTCCATGATACATAAAGCAGGGAAATGGGCAGTGCCCCAAAGTCACTCTTACAGATTTGGGATGAAAAATCATGGAGAAATGATCAGTGTTTCAGGTGTCAGTGGCTACCTCAGGTACATGATGTTCTTCTGCTCTGCCTACATTACAGCAATACTCAGACATTTTTTTAATGAGAATTCTGCATTTGCAGCAGAAAATAATGTTCATTTTTTGTTGCCTGTTGAGGACTTTCCTTTTCATTACCAAAACTGGTTTATATTGGCAGTGTGTATTTGCTTTCTCTGCAAGGAGGATGTGCCTTACTGCTGGAGAACTGGTGTAGTGGAAAAAAACCTTTCAACAGTACTGAAGAATAAGTACATTGCTGTAATAAGAATAAGAATATTGCTGAACAGAGGGGTTTTCACATCTTTACCAATGTTAAGTGTAAGTATACATTCTTAATATTTTACAGAGTTAAATACTACATCAACCTTTTCCAGCTATCCAGAATATAAAATTATGCTTATCTGTATCAAATATGCTACTCTGCCCTTACAGTATCTAACAGCATCACTTATAAGTGTAGGGAAATATTTAAGGGGAAATCCTGACTTTCTGATGGAAAACACTGCAAATGGAATAGTGGGTTTATGAAGTTATTCCTCAGGGTAAAAATTTTGATGAACTTCACTTCTCTGCTCATCATGAACTGGTGGATTTCCTTATGGCATCAATTCCCATGCCTCCTTGCAATCTGTAAAAATCATATTCCAAGTCTCCCAGCAGAAACTATGTGAAAGTGAATATGGTTCTGTCTTGCCAGCTTAGTGTTGGTACAGAACTCTAGTAAATGTATGGTTAATTTCATGATTTCAACATCATTCAATTGGTCGGGAATTTGCATTCTGAAGTCCTCCTTAATCCCATTTGATTGCAGTAGTGTGCCAGGTAAATTAAAACAAATGAAAAAGTCCCAAAGGTATCTCATTAAGGCAAATCAGAAGTCCCTCTGGATCATGTCAATGAGTTAATATACTATTTTATGCTTCCAAATGTATTTATTAGCAGTTTACTTTTAATACATTCTTCAGTGAACTGTTTTCTTTACTAGCCAGCTGTTTAATTATATATTTTCTGTATGTCAGCAAGTGATACCTTCTGTCACTTAAAATGTTAATGGGTAACACAGGACTTATACATCTGTTTGAATTGGCATGAATGTAGGAAAAATCCCATGAAGTGCTGGTAAGTTACTTCACACGACTGTTCCCACTTCTTTAGTACAAATACTTTACTAATTTAAAAGATTTGCTATTATACCAGTGGATCTAGATGAATCATAAAATTGCAGCTTTGAAAAACTGATAATGGCACTGTAGAATAAAAGTCATTTGGGTTAGGTACTCTTTGAAGTCTAGATGATGTTGGAAGCTGTATCTCCACTGCCTTGGGGAATGCTGCCTTGTGCCTTGGGTTTGCAAGCCGTGCACAAGGGTTGTATCCACCACCCTTTCTAGTGCTGCCTATTCCACTGAGCCTTGCATTTCTAATAGTGGGCTCTTCTCAGGACTTGTCGTGCCTCATCTGCCTGCTTTGAATGAAGCTGGGTGCTGTGTGTCTGTCTGTCTGTCCGTCTGTAAGAGGCCTGATGAAACAGGCTGTCAGCCACGCCACTTCCAGGCTGTGTCCCCGCTGCGGTGCAGCCACGGCTGCAGCCTCTCACAGGGATGGACTGGCCCATCCCAGGGGCCTGAAGAAGGCCCCACGGTGTGCAACTCCTCAGCCTCTACCACACTTTCCTTCCAGGAGCTAGGACAAATTATCTTCCTGGAACACAATTTCTTTCATCTTCCAGTAGCTGCCTGAACTTTGACTTAGTCCAGATTCTCCTTTAGAAAGTTTTTGTTTTGAAAACAGTCTGTCAGTATTCACTGAAAGCAGCCTCTTTTCTCATTGAGCATGCAGTGACAGACAGAAAAAGTCTGGATGACATAGGTCATGCTCAATGCCAGGCACCTGTCCTGCAGATACAGCATTTTGTATGTCTGGAACAATTGCGCCAATTGTATGTTCCCACGGAAAGAATTAATCCAAAACCGCTGATAGGAGTGACAACCAAATTTCAAAAAATACACTTGACTGTTTAAAGCACACTTTCCACAGCTGGGTTCAGTCTGAAAATGGTGGAAGGCCAGCCAGGCAGTGAGAGGAGAAGGTTATCTTTGCAGCTGTATATATTCCTTACATTGCTATCAAAGGGAAATGAAATGAGCAACAGAAGTCACGAATCTGAACTTGTTGCACAACTAAAGCAGCTGGGTCATGACTAAGGCTGTTGTGAGACTCCACATACCAAATTGCCAACAATTAGTCGAAGGCTGAACTGTGTTCCTAATAAATACGAAACCCACAAAAGTGCAGTTACCAAATATGGCTGGTTTGCAAAGTTCATTCTGTTTTATTCTAGCTGTTTTGTCCCCATCCTGCCCACTCACATCCTCTGCAATCAGTAACCCTTCTGGTGTCTAGAATAATGACGGTTCTGCATGACTTCTGAGATAACAAAATCTTGACTAATAGGAAGATTATTGTAAGGATTTATTTTGTAGAAGATGGCTGTGGAAATAGCCCACACATGCCTGCTTCTTCCAGATTGAAGGTAGTCACTTGAGAACCTCCTGGGTGCTGGGCAAAAAGACAACTGGAGAATCAATCCAAGAGAAACAGAATGTTTTTGATCTACAAATGGGCATGTTGAAAAAGCACTTTTTCTCTTGTTCATTTAATCAAGCCTTAGTTCTGGCTTCCATAATTTCATTTTTTCCTCAGTGAGAGTTCAAGATGCTTTTGTTTTTCTTCCTTTTTGTATAGTACTTAGCAGATTTGGTGATCTCTTGGTGTTCAGAGACTGAACTGTGGACAGAATGGTTTAGATGAAAAAGCCTAACGGCATGATCCATGAGGCAGAGCAGAATTCTGATGAAAATGAATTTAAAGAAAATTAAATCTAGTTAAAGAACAGTAAGCGTGCAGGAAACCCCTTTACTGGCTTCTACAGCACAAGTGGATGGATATAGAAAGGCATCGTGTGGAGACCATGACCAAAACCAAGACTCCAATATCTTGAAATCATGAAGAAAATGCCTGAAGTCAGAAGGCAGTGAAATGAAAGCTATGTTTATTTTAAAGCTATGTTTATTTGCATTTATTTTAAAGCTATGTTAATTTCAAGTTGAGTTTGGTGCAGCAAGCAGGAGCTCACCTGCTCTTCTGAAAGGAAGTGTTGCACATTTGTGTTCAGACAAGATGTACCAGATTCAGGTAATGAAAGACCCAAGAGAGTCCACATGAATGTGTTGACTTCATGAATGAATCATGCAATCTGTTTCAACACTACATTAAACACAGATATCCTGTGACAGACATATTAACTTGTTCATGCACCTTCTCACCAGAGAAAACAAAACAAAAAAAAGCATAGCCCGTAGTTAGGAATGTTGTAAAACTCTTATTTTGGTTATAGATATTTTCACCAAATAACTTTTCTCAATGGAAGAGACCAGTGGAAAAAGAATGACTTAGGATAATTCCTATTTACAAAGATAAGGAACCTCGATATTTTTTATGTGCTGTTTTTCTCAGTTTTGACTCTCATCTAGCCCTCCCACTGTCACCTCCAGGCTATTTTTGCAGTGTCTTAGAGCAAAACATTGGTACAGAAGAAATACTTTCCCTGCAGACATTTGGAGAATGGCTTGCAGAGATGCCTAGAGAATGGGTGCAAGAGAAAATCTGTGTAAGGAATAAAAACGGCTGCTGCTCCATAAAAGCCTGTGTGACACAAAAAAATTCCTGTATGCAATGGAGGAGACAGGACTTTCATTAAGTAATAATTTGAAGATTTCTACTTTTTCTGTATTGTTGACTGTCAGATTGCAAAGCTTTAGATCTTTTAATTATTAGTTTCGTCATTTAATTTACTGAATAATCTTCAGGATCCAACTTCTATGTAATGCAATAAAAAAGCAGCAGAGTGTGTGAGTTTAGATTTGGGAGTCATATTCTGTCCTTACATACATAACATGAGGTTTATAGTATATCTTGTTACTGACTGCAAGTAATATTGCTTTCCTGCAAGCAAGGAAATATTTTCTTGGAGAATACTTGGGCTAAAACTGATCTTTAAGCACATAACAAATGCTAGTACAGGTCAAGGCCACAGCCTGCTCAAAAGAGGGGATGCCATCAAAAAGTCTTTGGGAATAGTAGGTATAGTTAAACCAGCAAATTACAACAGTTGGATTATTTGATTCAAATCCTTATGCATGATCTTTTGTCCTCCCTTCTCTCATCCTAACTACAGTAGACTGAGGAAACGTTCTGCCTCAGTGAATGCAAGAAAGTCATTACTGTGAACACAGCTGCATTGTGCAGGCTATATGAGTAGAAAAGTGGGAAGGATGGGGCCCAGACCCTCTTAGACTCTCAGTGTCAAAGACCTCTGAAATCAGGGCCTCTTCATCTCTCAGATGGATGATTATTATTTCTTGCCACCCTCACTTTTGGAGTCTTTGAAGGCCATGACAGAGATCAAGCTTGGTGGTTCTTTCATGTCTGTAATGGCAGGTGATGCTGTGAAATGTGGTCTCTCAAAACCCTGCAGCCGAGTTTCATTCTGGACTCATATTCAGAATATTTCTGGAGTTATGATAAAGAGCCTCACAGCCTAACACCAGACAGGCTGTGAGCAAGGAGACAACTGTTTTTTGACTGGAATTATGTGGTCATTAGAGTGGGAGCTTGCTCCAGGCATTTGAGCTTGTTATTCTGGCTTATGCAATGTACAGGCACATCCACAGGTACACCCACGTTTCTGTGAAAAATGCAAGAGGTATTAGGTGAAAAAAACTTTGGTCAAAACCAAGGCCCTCACATCTCAGTATCACCTTATACCCATCACCTCCAAAAACCCCAGGTCTGAAATCCTGAGCAATGTGGTGATGACACACAAGCTAGTACCTAATCATGTCGTGCCAAGACATCAAAGCACACCGTGCTCCCACAATACCCTTGTCAGCCAAAAGACTTCAGAGACATCATTAGCTAGAAGTGACTTCTTACTGGCCCAGGTGCTGTCCAAGAGCCTACAGCACCACAGTTTGTCACCTCTGGCTGCAATGGCTGTGAGAGCTGTGACATCTGAACTGACCAAGCTCAAGCCTTAACTTAATTTTTGTTCCATCAGTCTTGCACCATAGTAAGGCATTTGTTTTGTGATGTTTTAGAGGGAAGCTGCTGACATCTGACTCACCATTTCTTGCAGCATGTAGGTGTTTCTTGGAGCTCCATCAAACAGGAGCCTGTCCTGGCCTTGCTCACCATGAGAGCTGGCTCTGAATCACAGTCACAGCATCACAATGCTGCTTAAAGCTGGAGCATCCAGGGTGCTTGTTTAGACTAACAAAAGCACTTTATAGCAGCTAAATGCATCTCCTGTATGTCTTCTGCTTTGCAATATCTTTGCTTTCATTTTGCACTTTGAAAACAAAGGATAACATATAATTTCCAGTAGAACCAGAGTGGAGATGGATTAAAATGGAAATAGTCCCAAAGATTTGATTCACTCACTACAAAACTGAATAGCAAAAGCATTAAATAAATTGTATAATGCAAATGAAGCTTTTCCTACCCATCACTAAAATTTAAAATCATTGCAATAAGTAACATGGTTGTCATGGTGATCAAGTGCTTGTTTATGATAAAATATATCAGGCAAAGCAAAAATGTTTTTGATTTAAAGCCCAGATGACTGAAAACTGAGTAATGTAAGCAGGAGCAGAAATATATTTGGTAGACACATGCAATTAATTACTTTTCCTATGAAAAGTCATGTCACTTCTCAGTGTTTTTTCTGCTGCTTTCTTATCTTCATTCAAGTTCTGAATATGTTTGTCTTCTGACGGTGCAATGAGCCAGCAAGACAGGCTTCAAGGAGAATGGAAATAGGCAGTACTCACAGGCACACTCCTGGTACTAAACAGACAAGAGGCCCCCTTATAGTAACATTTCAGGGAAGAACAATTCTTAAATCTGAATGCTGCACTGTACATTCTGTGGTCCTGGAACCTGCAAATACGTAAGCACTCAGCTGAATAATCTACAGCATTGCATTAGTTCAGCATTTCTTTCTCCTGAAATTGTCAGATGATTCAATTGTCTGAGCATCAGAGACTAAAATTCAGTTTTCTTTGCCTAAAAATAGCAGTCATTAAAAAGAAAAAAAAAAAATGAAATAATGGTAATGAAATATTCAATTTGCTTCCATTTAAAATGAAGGGAAAATCCTATTAAGGGAGGAAGTGTCTGACAGACTAGAAGATAGTTTGCCACATGATTACAAATTAGTTGGATGTAAATTACTCTTGTAAAGCTGCAATAGGCTCTAGTTCTACAAGGAACTTTATGAAAACATTGGGGCAAAGCTGCCTACTTGTATTTGATGGCAAATGTCCCAGAGACTTCAGCACCTCTGGGCTCAGCTGAAGACAACAGAAAAACAGCATCCTCACCTATGGCTGTGTAATTTTCATGCCCATGTCAGAATATCTAATGGACTGTAATAGGAGATTTTCATGAAGTCTGTGATACAGAGCCCAATTATTGAAGTGTAGGAAGCAGGGATTTTGTAGAGAGCCTAAAGAACATCACAGACATCTCCTTGTCTCTCCTTCCATCTCTCTCTGATTAAAGGCAATGAATGTGATAAACAGAGGTGGGTATTTGAATGAATTGTGTGTAAGGACTGCTGGCTCACAGGGGAGGCTTTGGTGGTAACAGTGGGGAAATAGTGTTTCTTTTGCCTTTCATCAATTTTTTTAATTGCAACACAACATTTTATGCTTTTTCATTTTAAATGAACTGGTAAAAAATAAGCTAGTAACAATCATTACAGATTAATGGTCAGAGAAATGCCATTGAATTCAGTAGTAAGGCATATGAATTTTAAGAGGCTTGAGATCAAGACTTTAATGGTACATGATACAAGCTAGGTAACTTTTGAAGATGTCACCTCAGAGTACAAAAAGGAAAAATGTTTAAAGTTCTCATCCTATCAAAGAAGAAAAGATGTGGTTTTAAGTTGAAAAACCTATCAGATGACTTTGCTAAATAATTTCATTTGGTAGCTAATTAGATTAGTAGATACCTGTATAGATCATAGGAATAATTTTCATAACATCATTAGTAACCACAGCATCATTATTATCATCATGAAAATAGCTTTTGGATCAAATTTACATCTCTTAATGCTTCATCAAGGCAGCATCAATTTCACATTTATTGAAAAACTGTCCTTAGGCGTGGATGAAAGCAAAGGTAAAATTTATTATTTGGCCTGAGCAGATATATTAAATCAGTGTAGCTCAAATGATTTCAATAGTTCTATATTTCTTGCAAGACAAAATGTGTGCTTTTTATATGAGCTGAAAGTCCCTCAAGGTCTCCATTTTGCAGAGTGCAATGTATTTCGGATGCAAAACTAGAAATTAACACGTTATTAGATTAAGGCTAAAATTCATGCAAATAGAAAGACTTGGCTGGTGAAAGCTTGATTTTGGTAAGAGCTGCAAGTATGCAGCCCTTGGGAAGTGAGATAGGAGACCTGTGTGACCATTTTAATCTGTAAAATTTTAAGCTGGTTTTCTCAGGAGGTGATACAGACGTTGACAGATCTGAGAATTAACACTTGCTTTCCTGGCTACTCACAGTCCAGGCAGGACACGTACAGGTAAACATGGTAAACAGCACACACATAAGCTATCTTCCAATGGCCTTACCTTTGAAGCAGAAGAAATATTTACAGTAATAAAAAGTTGGTCCTTTTGTCTTGGTCTTAATGGTACTGAATGATGCCAAGAGCTCTGTCATGAGTTGTCATTATCTGTGAGGAGCTGGACCCTTCTCTCATCATCCATAAAACCTCTTGCACTAAGCAGGAGTTGCCTGCAAATTTTTTTGAGCACAGCAGTCCATTTTTTTAACCATCTCTTACAGATTTCCCCTCATGTTCGTCACTGTAATATCTGGTCATATTATCCTCATCCCCCAGTCAGGCGCCAGTGGTAGCATTGTGGAGAAAAGAAATGGTCAAATAAACATAATCTTCTTTGTGTTTTATTGCATTTGAGGCTGCAGTTTTGTTATAACCATTTAATTTCATTATTCAATTCAGAGCTGAAAACCTAGCCTGAGAGTTTCCACTGGGGCATGCTAAAAAGGTTTCTGATTTCCTTTCTGTTTCCCCTGCCTGCTTTATAATTTTTCCACAGAAATAGATAAGGATACAGATTTTCAGCAAAATGGCAAGGAGCAAGCTAGAGCTCTCAGTGTGCCAAGGCTTCTTTGCTAATGTGAAATCAGGCATGTTCCAGGCGTGGGCTGGGGGCTGGAGCAGCTGTGAGTCCCCTGCTCAGCCCCCAGCCCCCACAGCCACTCACCCTGCACAGCCAGCACCAACAGGTTGTGATGGCAGGGGCACAGGAGAAACAGGAGACCTTTTCTTCCTAATCCAGGCTAAATTACCTTTCCAATAAAATATGGGTGCAGCCTTGAGAGTGTCAGAGCTTAACCACAAAGGTTAGGTTATTCAGAAATGACAAAAGCGGCGAAGCACAATGCATTGAAACGTGCACTTGTTTTCTAAGAGGGACAAATACTGCACCTCACTGGAGCCCAGATGGAGTCCTGGGCAATCCTGGAAATCAGGATTTTTATGCTGCAAAATCAATCACAAACCAAACCCAGAAATATTAAGCAAAAGTGCCACTTTGTAAAGAAATGAAAAAATAGGCGGTAATTTCAACAACTCATGAATGAATTTTTTGTTTTGAGGGAATCCTGATCTTCAGAAATTTTTCTTAGCGGCTTTCTGCCTCAGGCCTAAAGTAAGGAAGACTGTATTTAAATTTAACTAGATGCCTTCTGTTTACTCTTTAGAAAGGCAAATAAAATGCCTAAAAAGTGGCAGCACATGTACAAAACAAAATTATAAACACTAAAAAGGCCAGATACTCATTGTTCAAACAGTATTTTTTTTGTGATAAGCTTTTCGTGTGTTAATGAATGACTCTTTAGCCTTTTTATTCTGAAGAATACTGGTCTAGAAAGGTATAGTATTTCTCAGTAATTTCAGAATGCTTGGGCTTCTCAGAATATTTAATGTATTCTTTTGGCAGCAGGTAACATACAGGCAAGTCCTATTGTCTTATTTATTGAAGTATTATACAGTTTTGAATAATCCTTTCATAATACTAAAGGTTGCAGCACAGGGAATTTCACAATTTGTGTGGGCTGTTTATCTGTACCTAGACAGTCCCAGACCATCTGCCAGGATTGTTTTTTCCTTGATTATGGATCAGAAAAATTATAATGACAATGAATAATTATTTTCCATGATAAACCAGGAGGCAGATGAATCAAAAGACTAGTAATGCCTAGAAAATAAGCCTTTGTGTTCCAGTTCACTGTTCAAGTGCAGTTTGAACCATAATACATCAGAAATCAGGCCTAAATAATTTTGGGGATGCCTTATGGAGTAAGCTCAGTCGTATCATTTTGAGAGTTGTGGCACTTCATGAGAAAGTGTGGAAGAACCTCAGGACAGGCTGAGTCTGTAGACAGTAACATTAAACACCTAACTCCATGGCAGCAATATGATGCACTAAGGAAAGGACCACGGAAAAATGAAAACGTGCAGTGTTTGGGTGTCTCTCATGGACACATAAGAACCTGGCAACCAGGCTGAGACTGCAACTGCTGAGGCCCATCAGCAAAACCCCTGACACACAAATGTAATAGAAGAGAAAGTGGGAAATCGGTCCTTGATGGTGCTTACAAAAATAGTAACTATTTATGCATTTAATGTATAAGCTGTCATCTGTAGGTCTCAAATTGTTTTACAGACACCAATGAATTAAGTTTCAATACACCCTTATGAGTTATTTTTTCTCCCCATTTTGCTCTCATGATTAATGTATGAATGAATGCACAGGGACATGAGGTGATGTGGCACTAAGCCACTGCAGGTTTACGTGATGTATTTATGTAAAAATTAGGCCTCATGGTTCCAGCTGTCCACATCACAGCCATTAGGTACTCTGGTTTCCAAGGGCATCAGTTAACATGCTCAGGGCTTGTCAGACTGTTCAGCTGCCCTCTTCATAAAGGATAGAAAGAAACAAGGGAAACTATTAGAAGTTCTGTGCAACAATTACAGATTGTGTTCCTATTGATTAACTGAGGGCTAGCTAGGTTAATTTGTTTTCCTGGTTACTTAAAGTGATGTTCCCCCATATGTAATGATCTGTCTTATCCCATTAAAATTAGAGGCAATGATACCACTCTGAAATTGTTTAGAAACTATGCAAAGGTTAGAGAAAATTGTTGTGTGCAAAACCCAGCAATATCAACAGGGATTATGGAAAGAAAAGATTCAGAGATTTATACTGAATTCCTTTTTGTCTTGAATGTATTTTAGGTTTGGAATAGTTACAGAGAAAATGCGTTGTAGGATATACAAATCTTTATGATCCACCAAACAGGAAAGGTTCTTATTCTTTGAAAGAATCAATTCTGAATAAAACCAAAATCATCTGTCTTCCTGTGACCAAAATCTCTTTTCTTTTGAAGGATTGCTGCATGTATAAGGAAACTGTTTATTTTTGCTTCAAAGCTCTGCTTCACTTACTAGTTCTGTCCCTGTCCTTTTGGATTGTTTTGAAGAAGACGCTTTGAAACAAACTAAAATCCAGTGGAGCAAATAACTGGCTTTGGTAAAAGCAAAGCTTGCTTCTATCCTTTTTTTTTTTTTTNATATCTTAATTATATTAGAGCAAATTTGGTAATTTTACAGAGAGAGAAGTGTGCTTTTTCTGTGGTTTACTTTGTTCCCACTACTATTGTTGAAGGTTTTGTTGTTTTTCACCTTGCATGCTGCAGTTCAGGGTTGCTGTCTTTCCAGAACAGCCCTATGAAAGACAGGTCTGATTGTCCGCACCATTATTTTTGCACAGACTCTCCTGCTGTTTACCTGATTCCAGCAGAATATTCCCAATGTGAATGACTCCAGAAGGAGGAGTGGCTGGAAATGAGAGCTGTGGGTTAGATGGCAAGATTGGCAGCTCTGGAGCCCTTAACAACAGCTCTGCATCTCACTGACAGCCATCACTTCATGCTTGATTCTGGACTTCAGCCCTAACCACTTAGGGCCTGTCCCGATTGTGCAGGTAATTAACAACAAGTGCAGGTAATTAACAACAAGCACTGACTCAGGTCGAGGGGGACAAGGCTCAGCCTTCTGCCCAAGTACCTTTGGCTACAGTACATGAGGAGAGTTCAGGCACAGTTTAGGTAAAAGCACTGGCTTTCTCTCGTCTTCCTTCTAGTAAGGCAGGGATGATGTTAATAATTTTATTTTTAATTTCATTTTTCTTTAGTTACAATTTCAGATTATTAGCTGCCCTATGCCTCTAAAAGCTTGATCAAACCTAGAAACATGTATCTACTTCTAGAAACGACAAATGCCTTTTGGGGAAGTTTATCAAAGGCATATAAAGGAAGCAGGCACACAAATTATTGCACTTTTGAAACTTTTGACTCCTGTTTTACCTATAGATCTGACAGTTTCAAACAAGGCAGTGCTTTTATTTCAGTTTCTTCACAGCTTGGCAGGCTGTCAGTCAGCTCTCAGAAGGCACATATGGCACACATGTTAGAGTGCTTGAAAGGGAGAGCCATCCCAGGTCTTTCTTATATTAATCGTTTTCCATTCCTTTAGCCACTCGTGTCATTGAAAATACCATCCTTACCTTTCTTCTTCAGCTGAAGAGGGGCACTGTCATGGAGGTAGGATTTGAAAAATATGCTCTCAGCTTCCATGTTAAAGGATGTATTAGTCAGCAAGATTTACTTGGTAAGATCATTACATATTTAACTAGACAGAAAGCTTGCACTGGCCTCACATTGCTCTTCTTTGAATACCTCCTGTGCAGATCCCTCAGTGACCATGTCTCTTTATTTCTATCTGCTTCTCTGTGCTGTAATATTCTCCCATTTGTTGTTGTGTTACTAGGTGGAGAAGCAGTCACTCAGGGAGAAAATGGGGGATGAACAGTGGAAGGATTTCAAAGTCAGCTTACCTTCATCACCTCAGCAAACTGGACTAGCTCTGAATGAAGGTAGCCCTGCTTGCCCTGCAGGGAAGCAGCACTGCAGCATAGCTCGAACATACTCCTTCAGTCAACTTAATTATCCTGGGTCACATGTTTTCCACATATATAGCAAGGGATTAAAGTTTTTTCCAAAGGAGACTTCTTTTAAACTGTATATTAATAAAATAAACCTTCAATGACAGGGTAACTGCAGGGTAATTAGACTTTACATGATACAGTAGACTTTACACTGCCTGCAGGGTAATTAGATGTTGTGTGATGCATCACATAAGCTGATGAAGTTTTCTAATTAGTAAATTTCACACACACAATTAGAAGTATAATATGAACCTGAATAAAAACCTGATTAAAAAAATTATTCTTGTGATTGGAGCTTGGTAGGAAGTTTCCTCCACCTCCTAGCAGCAGTAACTGGCCTGTCTATGCTCCATGTCTTCAAAGTTTTCTCAATGGCTATGAAGGATGGGATTGCAGCCTTGGATCTCTTTTGTCATACAGATTCCCTGCTGGGAAGGAACCTGGAGAATGTCTTGAATGTCTTGAAGATCACCTGCTCTCTCAATTTTTAAATTTTTATTTGTGCCTGTATGTATTTTATTAAAGGTTTAAGGTTGTCAGGGAGGTTTGGGGAAATGTTTTATGGCATGTGGGAGTAAGGGGGAATCCGCAGATCTGGCTGTGCCTACCATTGTGCATTCACGTTTTTTGAAGCTCCTATGTTCACTTTCAGTCTTACATTTCTACTGTCCCAGTATCTTTTTAATTGATATGGAAAGGTTTTCACATCTTTATGGATAACAGAGAGCTCATTTTGAAAGTAGAATCTTAAAAGAGGTTTCAAGAGTTTGAAATGGAGGATATAAATCGAAAAGAGAATGTAGACAGTGAAATGTACAGCCAAAACAATTTTAGATAGCAGGCACAAACCTTTCTGAGATGCCATGGTATGGAGAATGCTGTGGTAGAAAAAAAATTCCCAGGGCAATAAAGAAAACAGCCATTTCTCAAGTAATTGTCGGAACTGGACTTAGGAAGTGAAGTAATTGAAATGAGACACTATTAGCCAGAAGGGGAAGCATAAATCACTAGCTGGAGGAAAATGAAATGACAAATGGAGACAGTGCTGGGGAATAGGCTCTAGTACAGCTAAAATGACAATAATAACAAAAATTAAAATCTATAGCTGTTCTACAGAGCCAGTTTCATGGGTAGAGAGAAAATAAATATCCTGGATTATGTATTTTTATTAATTTAGATGGTTAATTTCTGCCTACATGCTTGTTACTTTCTTTTGCTAGTGATTACTCACACTTGTGGACAGATCATGGAGAACATATTTGGAAAGCCTCTTCTGATGTCAGCAGTCTCTTTGATTTGATGGGCAATGTGTATACCTACATAACCACCAGTATTTCCCATATATGTAATAATTTCACTGTTTTGAAGACGATGGCTGTTTTGTAGTAGATTCAATTGCTGTGTGCTCCAAACTTATATCTATTCTTCAAGCTGACACTGTCTCTCATGGAAGCTGGACTCCAGACTTTTTAAGTGGTTTTGATCTGAAATTATTTCAGTTTAGATTGAAAAATACCTTTCATGAAAGGGGAATGTGAAACAATAGAAGGCAAACTTCTCCTTAAAGGTAATCCTTACCTACAGATTGCTGTACTGACATTACAGAATGTAAATCCATAAATTTGTAAATCTGTCATAGATGTTTCACCAAAAAAAAAAAAAAAGAAGACAAAGCAACAAAAAAAACCCAACAATATTCACAGATTTAAAGGGTGTTATTGAAATACAGAAAGATTAACCTGACACAACACTGCTCTTTCACCTAAAAGTTTTTTCTATTACGTGTTTTAAACACAATGTCACATAAAAGCAAAAACCTTTTGTCTTCCTCACAGGAGGCTGCACAAAGCATTTAGCATCTACTTCAATATCCTTTACTGTGTAGAGCCTCCTGAATCTCAAGTGAATATCCCATTTCATTCACAGCCAGCAATCATGCTGGGGAAACCAGCTCATCTATGCTTTGGACCTCTGACTCCTGCTGTAACTCTTCAATCTATCTTTTTGTTTCTGTGTGTGACATTTTATGCCCTTTTGTTCATTCCAAATAGGTTTTCTCTTTAACCTTGTGGTAGCAAAATATTTCATTGTATTTGAAACTAATGGCATTTGGTAATTGGCAATGCACTAAAAGGCAAAGGGCACCTCCAGTAATTTACTTGAATGCTGTTTGAAGCTGAAATAATTTGATTTTCAGAAAAGGGTTGTAAGCATACTAACAGTGTCTTCTGAGCCATTAGTGTAAAGAGGCTGTCTTGGCTCTGTGCTTTGGCTGCTTTAAATTAATAATCAACACCTATTGATAAGGAGGATAAGTATTAAAGGCTTAAGGGGGGGGTTGGAAATATTTTCCATAGCTATTTTTGTTGTCTAGGTTATATAGTCACTTTATTGCACCATTATATTTAAATATTTAATCAAAATTTCAAAATATCTCTCATGTTGAAATTGTAGTGTTCTGGCCAATCCTAAGTATTATCTGTATGCACACATGGCAAAGAAAGAAAATGAAGTATAAATGTAAATTTATGTGTAAACACAAAAGGGCATATGTACAAGATTCACTGTGGATTAAAAGGCAGTGTGAGCCCTGGGGCTGAGTGTAGGGCTCAGAGTTGGACATTAAACCTTATGATGCTTGAACAACATGATTGAAAGGTATGATTGACCATATGCACTTTACATGAAGTGAACAGTGTGTCCTAAGTTTCTCCTTCTTCAAAGTGGAAATGATGAATTCATTCTGTGGAGCATTTTGGAGCCTTTAAATATCTATTTCAGACAAGGAGGACAGGCAGAACAGGGAGTCTTGCTAGATTATATTATATTATTATATAATTATTATAATATATAATAATTATTATAATATAATCTTATATTATTTTCTTCTGTTTACATAAAAATATAAAGACTTGTTTTGGCCAAGTCTATTGTATTTAAGCTATTCTTGTTAATCTAATTAGACATTATTATCTAATAATTATCAAAACATAAGTTAATTATATCTATTTTGTTAAGTTTTGTTATCTATTTTGTTAAGTTACAGGTGGGAATTACTTGTCTAAGCAGAAAAAGAAGGGAATAAGGAGAGAGGCACATGTACCTTGCAAAAAGATCTGACTGACAATCCCCCCCAGAAATAGAAGAACTTTCTTTAGATGTATAATTTGATATGTAGCGCAAATATTTTTTGTCTCCTATTTCTCAAAACATTTCATTTTCATTCACAACAATTTTTATTCATTTACATGTCATTATACAATGCTGATGGTATGTTTAGTGAGCCTGCAGGTTCAGCAACAGTTCAGCTAACAGATAGATGTTTGTTCCTTCTTAATGGCATTAATTTGGGTGACATTTGGCTTTTAGTGCCCATTATTCATGCTCAATTATGGCAGAATAGATAAAGAATTGAAAGACACAATCACATCTGTGCTCCTGAATGAGGAGGCTTTGTGACATGCTTATAGAGATTGAAGTGTCATCCAAGTGAATTAATTATAACAATCTGTTTCCCAATTCAATCTGACAATTATTTCCTTTTCAGAATAGCCAGCTTTGATTTTGTTTGCAGATTTTATATAAACTTTGCAGCAGACCCATAACCATGTCACCAATTCATTGCTTTAATGAAGATCTAGGCAGCTGTGCAGCTGCACAGGTTACAGCAGAATTGGGGAGGGAGAGGGGTGGTCTCCATTCTCTGCTGTTACTGGAGAACATTAGGGCAAGTCTTTTTGAGTCATGGATTGAATTTCTGAATATGGATAATGAATGAGGGACCCCAAATGAATCAGGTATTCAGTCTTTCCAGTTCTGAACTGTCAGTATGTCACAGAATCACAGAATAAGCTGAGCTGGAAGGGCCCCACAAGCATCATTGAGTCCAGCTCCTGGCCCTGCACAGCACCATCCCCAAGAACCTCACATGTCTGCCAATAGCACATAAGATTTGTGTGGTCAGTGATAGTTTGATTGCTTTTCATAAAGATTTTGATCTGTTCATGTTGAAGTCTTCAGGACAAAAAAAGGCTGGACTTGGCTCATGTTTGTCAATGTGGATACATGGAAGTAGTAACGATTTTTTGTCATACTGAAGTTCCTTTTTAAACTTGTAACAGTGTCTTGTAATGTTTATTTCTATGAGATTTGTCTTCAAACCACAGCTGAATTTCACATGTGCTATCAGGGTGCCTTTACCATCAGCTCTCTTAGAATACACACTTTTGTGCTAATACTTTTCTGGACTCACAGTTTTAAACCAACTCTTTGTTATCTTTACCCACTTTTTCTTTAGTGGGATATCTACAAATTAATCCTGCAAAAAGCCAGTACTAAATCTTTTCCTATCCAAGAACAATTCAGATAATGAATTAACAGGATCTGGATTTACATCTCATTACAGCAAATCTGAAACTGACTCATATTTCTTTGATGTCTGACAGTTTAACTGATGGTGATCTTGAACCAAAGTTGGATGGGCGTGTCCATATGTGTATGAAACTACAGAATTTCTATCAAAAGGTATTTCATTGCATTTTTCATGAAGAATAGAGAAATGCAGGTTGAGGGAGGAAATTTTTTTAATTGAAATGTTAGGTGTCTCATGGTTATTCAGTAAATGAATCCATCATTATAGTGCTGTTTCCAGAGAAACTTTGAAAGTTGTTCCCTAGAAACAAGATGAAGATCAATTATCTTCTGCAAAAGTGCAATACACTTACAGAGTGGCAATGGCATGCAAAGGAAGGTTTCTCTGGCAAATGGCAAAGGCAGTTTTTTTCACTTTAGTATAACAGTCATACTAATCAGCTGCTTCTTTCTTTGTCCTAATAGATGGATTATGAGGAGAAAGTGCTATTAATATAAGGAGAGATGTTTTCTTGCCAGTATGTGTCTTTTTCCTATATGGTGTCGAAGTATCTTTTAAAAAGGTGTACTCTGTGTGCCAGTGTGACATCAACAAGAGCAGTCTCACAGCAAAGGAGGTCCCTTACTAGCTGGTTCCTACCACAGGGCAGACTTCCTCTGACGACTCAGCCAAAGTTTTGTACTGACCTTGCTTCATCTGCAAACACTGCTAATGGCCATCAACAGCAAATCACAGGGGGATTCAGAGCCCTTCCTTCAGCAATGTAAGAGAAAAATAGATTTTTACAGGTGAAAGTACAGCATGAAATGCTGCAGAAATAACTCCTTTAATGATTCATGAATCTAATTATTACTGTTATTAATGATGATACCAGGCTTAGAGCCATTAGTACAAATCTTAAATAAATGCAGGGAAAGCACTTTTTTATAGCCTGGAATTACATAGTCTAAGGGATATTCATAAGTAGAGAGCTGCATTATGATAATATGCATTATGGTTGTTATATCAGTTAATTCTGCTGAACTTGTCTAATTTTTGAATTTGCTTATAAATCTCAATTAGCCACTGTGGAATTGAATGCAAATAAAAGATTACTGAAAGCAAAATAAAATGTTTAGATAAAACCTGTTAAACTATGAGAATGAATACTGTCACTTATTAAGAATAATAAATTAATTGACTTTAGGTTTTTTTCACAGCCATAGCACAAAAGCATACTTTATTCCTGGTTTTCAATATTAAGAGCAAGTATTTGGAAGCAAGAGCCTAGGACAGTAGACTCTTACAGAGATGCCATCAGTATATATAAGTGAAGGAAGTTACTAATTTGGGAATGCCCTCCATCCTCTGAAGTTAGATGGGCAGCTGTCTTCAAAAATCGTGTGCTTATGTAAAATGCAGCCTGGCTTTGTCACTTTCACCACTAAAGTGTCATATGCACCACCAATTGCACATCTACAGGAACTGTTTCCTTTGGAGGTTTTGAGGTGTTGAAAAAAATCCCATCACCAATGAAGAGATCTATAAAGCAGCTGAAGAAATTTTTATCCTCAACAGAACTGGAAACCATTTGCTGTATTCTGGTGGCTTATCTGAATACCTCCACACCCCCAATCCCTCACACCCAGTGGGAACAGTAGATCTAAGAGAAAACCTGATAGCCCGAGGGGAAACTGCTGCTGGACAAATGGAAACTCTGAGATTTTCATAGAGAGAGGCCTGAAGATTGCTCTGTGCTCTTTGATTCTGCAATGCCTCAGCAATTCTGTATGTTAGCCTATAATGTGTGACAAAAAAAAAAAAAAAAAGACCCTACAGCTCTTAAAATAATATTTCTCCAACTATCTCCTATCATAAATACTCAGCTTTAAATCACACTCTGCACACACTGAGCCTCATGCTCTTGCATATTTTTGTACCGTCCTTGGTATTGAGTTACTGATTTCAGCACTAGTGGCTGTAGCTGCAATACTGAGGGAGCAGCAGGAATGAAACTTCAAGGCACAGTCTGTTCCCCCCTTCATGTTGCACAGAGCAGATAAAGCACACTCCTGTGCTAGCTGTGCAGGAGGGGCAGCTGTAGCTCCTTCAGCCACTGTAAAAAATCTCTGCTTGCATTCAGGATAAGTGGCAAGGATCCAGTCACTCATGGGTCATCACAATCTATCCTCCTTGTCTAGCCTGCATCTTTTAATGCAGAATATTTATGGGAAAAAATGGATTATAGGTTTTTGGAAACCATCTTGCTTCATTTTAGAGACTCCAAGTGACAGTGCTGCTGCCTTGGAGCTTATCAATGTTTAAATATCACTGTTGTAAGGAAATGGCCTTTTCCATATGTCAAACTGCCCCTTCTAAGTCTCTTGGACCTGTGATCCTTTCAGGGTTGGCAGGCAGAGAAGCTCCTCCTGTCACACACACCTTTTCAATGTCTAAACACGTAAGAAAGTGATCAAATTACTCCTCAGCTTTCTTCTTGGGTGATCAAATACGTTGAGTCCTTGAGGCATGCAATATGTTTTTCTAGTCCCTGAATCTTCTTTTGTGAAATTTAGACTGTGCAGCAGAGAGAAATTCACTTCTTTTAAAAATTGGCATGCACATAAGATTTTATCGTACAAAACAACCAGTAGAGAGATGCTTCTCTTCTATTGTGGACTCATCTGTGCTTCAGTCCTAATAAATATTTATTTCTCTTCACTGATGTATTGCAAAATGTCATAAGTGTTGAATATTACATTTATTTAGCCTTAGTGCCACTCATAAGATGGCACAAATTCTTCCTAGGAATTACTCTGCCACAGTTAGTGGTACTAACAAAGATTTGGACTACACCTCGTGTATCCATTTCCAGTCAAACCAAGAACAAATGCATTATTTCACAGGTGTGCCTTCTCTGGGGTTACTAAAGCAGACTTGGACTTTAGCCTTTTTTACCTGAAAGCTCAGTAATTTAGTAATGTCAGCTAGTTGGCTCTTTCCTTTTTAACTCATTAATATATCCAGAATGGTTATTATGGAATATATGTCATGCCCATCTGTTAGAGTAGGATATTGAGAGCCTAGAGAGGATGATTCACAGTTCTGAGGCAATGTCCTATGGAAAGCATAGAGCATGCTGGCAGATGGGAAGAGATGGAACCGAGCAGATGGATCTGGGTGTGGTTCTTGTCTCACGCACTGGTTTACACTGGGACAGAGCACTGGGGCTAATTTCTTGCCAGCAGGAACAGCCTGTAATGTGCACTTGTAGCAATCACCAGCAGACACCAAAATAATTCCGCTGAGGAGGCAGGCGTGCTCACAGTGCTGCTTATCCCAGCACGAGCACTGGCACGGCAAACGCACAGGAATAGCCAAGGGCAGCATTTTGCTTTCAGAACAGAATGCCACAGTGAGAAACCACATAATGTGTTCAGGTATGACTGCTGATAGTGTCTGAGTGTATTCTGCATTGACTGACAGGGCTCCCCAGATGCCCACAGTTCCTAGACAGTGACAGCGAGGTGACAAGCACGCTGATGGCAGAAGGTACTGCACCATATCATCTCCTGAAATGGTGATAAGTACAGGAGTGCCAGAACTTGATTGAAGAAGGCAGTTCTTGGTAATGTTAGAGATCATAGTTTCATTTGCAATACAGTGCTTTCAAACAATATATTAATACTCGTGATGCTCCATAAAAGCAGCCTAACTAAATGAAATGTTTAGCAATGACACTGTTATGGAAAAATGAATCACACTGATTAAATACTACTTTCTATTTAAAATTTGAACTCGCCATAAGTAAAATCACATGTGCAACTCATTTGATGAAATAGAGCACAGCTCAAAGCTCAGCAAACTCCCCAGGAATCTTTCCTCACAATCTGACAGGAGCTAGCTCATGCCTTTTGTATATTCATTGATTTTGGAAAGAAAGTTGCTGCATGGAAAAACATTAACAAGGTGAGACAAGATGATGAGAAAGAGAAATAAGTAATATACCTTGCCAAAGGTGCTTCCCTTCACTGTTGCTATACCCAAGGGAAACAATTTTATTTTTATACTTAGCTGAATTAATTTATTGAAATAGTGCATGCTATAGTTAAAAGTCACCATGTACATCTCATTTCTAATAGCTGCATATTTTATGTGAATTCTCAAGTGCCATAGATAGAAAAATGAGAGTCACGTTGGAGACAAAGGGGTTCTTCCATTCAGGGCTGAGATGATGACTTCTTTAATATTCTCTTTATAGGAATCTTTGTGGTTTAGCACCTCATATGAAATTTAATACTTTTCCTGAAATAGCTGACAGTAAAAAAGAAATACAATTATCTCAGGACATAGAAGTTATTTTTAGAGCTCTGTATTGTCTGCCTGGTATCAGTTTTTTACAGCACTTGATATGTGCATGACATATATAACACATATATAATTGGACTACTCGCTGCACTTGTATTCAGACTCTGAGCTGCACTGTATTCAGACTCTGATCTTATTTATATCTTTGCTGTGGGAGATTCATATCCAGGTGTGGTGACTGATGAGCTCAGCCATAGCCTTTTTTCACTGTCTGGCCCAGTCACTGGAAAGGCAAATGCTATTGGTAGTAGCAGTTTGCTAGTGGTTAATATAGAAAAAAAAAATGTGTATTTGGAAAATAACAACCATTAAATTTTGCTTTTAAATTCATTAGAAAAAAGGGACTGTACTGGTGATGTATGTTTAAGATGACTTAATACTAGTCAGGTAGGAGTGGCCATGCAATACAGGATCATGGCTTCATTCAGGGAAGGCTATTTTCTCAGCTACAGTGATTCTCTGCAAAGCCACTTTCCAGCAGTTTTAGATGTCTGTGAGTGCATGACTGTACCTGCACACATGCTGCTCCCCTGCTGACTGCATGCACTGTGCCCTCAAGAAGTGATGCCCAACAGAAGAAAAGAGCAAAACAACATCCCAGAATGGCAGTGTGGCAGGAGAGTGTGGGCAGAGTGACTGGCCCAGCAGACACTCAGCACAGCATCAGGGCTCTCTGTTTCTTTAGTATCTGTTTCATATGATCATGTTCCCACAGAACCAAATGTGTCAGACAACTTCCTTATTGATAAAGCTTTTGGCACATATTTTCTTGTTCCGTCTTGAATGGCATAGAGTGAAAATTATCAGGATGTGTTTTTCTTTTGGTAAATTACACAACCATTTATTCCTGAAAAAAGTTTGTTTAAGTGTGAAATAATAATAATTATTACTATTAATTAATAATAATTATTACTATTATTATTAATGATAATAATCATATTAGTAATAATATTGGGGGAGCTACTGAGAACATTACTAAAAGATATTCTAAGATTAAAAACTAAGTCTGTTTCTAACTTCTAAAAACTGTTTCTAACCCTCCAACAATTCTTGAAGTTACAGAGCCTGAAGCTGAAATAATGTTTTCTTGACAAGAATTTATATTCCCAGCAGCTGAACACACCACTGGTCCTCCTGACACATTATGGATTAGTTCTCCTTTCATTGTTGATAAGCATTGTTGGAATTGTTGACAAATACAGACCACAACAGAGTCAATACTGATTGAGGTGAGAGCAGGAATCCTCCCTGCGTTCACCTCTGCACATCGTAACTATTCCAAGGTTGTAAAAGGGAAGAATGGAAAGGCTTTTTGTGTGTCTTGTAGGAAGCTCCATGGTCAATAGCTAGGAGACCAATTAAATTGGTATGGCTCACATAGTTATTTGAGCACCTCACTGCAATCCTTATAGATAGCTACAAAACATTTCAAAGCAAATAAAGACATTTAATATTTTTCTCATTGCTACTCATATCTGAGAATATGGAGAAAATTTCTTTTTTCCCTGCTTTTCATTGTAAGAGGAAAAAAACATCTTGTTTAAATAAATAGTTGTTATTCCTGCCCAACATAGCACTCTACAGTTATTCTGTGTTTATGTGCATGTAATTATTGAGATGAAGTAACAGCTCAGCAAGATTGTTCTTCTTCTCTTTTCTGATCAGGCTGATTTATCTGTCTGTAGTAATTTCTTGACATTCAGTGTGAATTTAGATCATGCTCATAGTATTTATTCTAAGGTAAGGTAAAGACATGATGTTTATTTTTGTAAACAACTTTTAATTTTAAATTTGCACTTTCTAAGTTACTTCAGTTGCATAGTAAACATCTTTTCAGAGAAGTAACTAACAGGGACAAAAACAGCCCAAATAAAAGGGGGGAAAAAGGGGGTGAAAAGCATAGAAGATTGCAGTAACAAGGAACCTGAGCTGCATGACATCTGTTTATTTTGCCATCATGTTCATATGAAACTTCGTGGTCATTGGCCCAGGAGTTCATTTAGGCTCTGAGAAAATTCTCCTGAATCCTGCATGTGGCTGCCATTGTGGCAAATATGTCCTTTCTGACCTAGCCAAAATACTGATACCTAGTGAACTTCTATTTCTTTCCCCAGCAACATGACAGCTCCATGTACTGTGCCATGGCTTAGGGTTGCTTATGTTTGTAATAAAGATGTGAGCAGTAAAGCAGAGATTTTTTAATAAATATTCTTCAGGACATATAATAGACCAGGGTGGAGCAATATGGAAGAATGCACTCTGGAAAAAGAAAAAATGAGCAAACGAATGTGAGGTCTAGTGAAATGGAGGCAGAAGTAAAAGGAAGAAGAGAAACCTACGGCTTCATATCAGATGGATTTGCACAGCATAACACTGAACATTTTTCTTTGTTCAATATAATGTTTAGATACACGTGACTGAACCAGAAAAATGAGAGCTGGTGGTGTACTACTGTAGACAGCTCTCAAGGCTCACTGTTGGGTCTTTTGTTTTGCTCCTGGCTCTGATGACTGACAGCCTGACAGCTTGCTGGAGCTCAAGGTGGAGCTTGAAGGGACCATGGTGGCTCACTGCAACCTCATGGGAACTCGGGGTGCAGTGGCCAGCTTCATTCCCAAACTTTCTTTTCTTCTGTTTAAGAAACACAGCTCTAAACTAGGGATGTTTTTATGCTTTTCCATAAAGCCTGGCCAAACAGACCAAAATCGCCACCTAGTGAGGATAGACTCACAGCTCACTCATTTTACACGAGGCTTTTGTAATATAACTGAGATAATCGTAATACTCCACTGCATTTAAGTTTGAGTGATAATGATAAACAATATTTTGCAAAGAAAAACCCCAAGAATTTAAGGAAAAATGTATTTGCTGAAGTGGCAGGAACACGGGCATTTTCCATAAAATAATATATCTCCAAGCACAAGTGTTCCTACCACCTCCCACTCAATTTTTGAGGTGCTTACTTTATTGTCTTCAGAATGTATTTACAGGAATCTTGTGTGAAGAGCCAGATTCAGTGTCTGTGTTGGTGTCTTATGCCTCCTGCACAGGTAGTGCTTCAAAGGGTCTCTGAATTCTTGATCCTGGTTTCTCTGAATGAACTGGTAAAAATACACAAACTGCATAATTGGCTAAAATCCAAAGAAGTATCCAGAAGTGGTTTCACTTTTAGTATGTCTGTGAAGTGAATGAATTGAAGTGAATGCACAACAAAGAAAAGATAAACCTAGATGTACCACATTAGCAAGTTTTGGAAAGGCTTCCAGTTAAAATCCATTTTGCAGGTTCCTTTTGCTTGATCTGAGTGATGAAGACACTTTTCAATTATTTCCACCAAAACACAGTTGTTTCCTGTTACATTGAAGAAATAGACTGACTATTAAGGTTTAAAAAAATGCATAGCAAATCACTCTTTAAGATTTTATTTAAAAATCAATTACAGTGAAATATCCTATATTTTAGATTCTTCTTTCCTACTCGTAGTCTTTTAAAATTAACATTGTAAAGACTGTATAGTTATGAACATAAAATACAAGAAAAAGTAAGGGAAAATACACATGAACCTGCAAATACAAGTGCTGTGACTTTCAGACAACCACATGAAAGAATTCTGAAGAAATAATGAGTATAAAAAACAGTGAGACAGGAAGAATCAGTGGGTTTTTTGCCTCAGATAAAGTTATTTTCCTTGACTTGTCTTGGTAGAGTTATGGTGCTTGCTGCTGCTGAATGTTTCAAGATCTTTTTGAAACCACATATGTCAGACTTATATAAAATTAAAATCTGAATCTACTAGCAGTGTAATACAGATCAAAAAAACATTCAGGATTTTTTTTCCTCTCCAAACAGAGGTCTAATTTTAAACTGCTAAATGCTACTGCCTAAATTTATTTCCTGCTTTCCACAGAAGTAAATAATCCTCTAAGTTTGAACACTAGACTTCATGATGAAATGGTCTTCTCAAACAGAGCATGGGAAAAACAGCTGCAAAATTCAGTGCAAAGTTACATGTGGAGTCACAGTCAATGCACAGTACACTTTCACCATACACTGTAGAATCTTATTCCTTCTGTTATGTTAGGATGTCTGAGTCATACATGAACAGGGTTGAGACCCTGCATTGTGAGCCAACAACCATCAGATGGGGAAGGATGACTGGCACTGATCACATCAGACAGGTGTCCAAGAAATTTTATCCCATATTTCACACATTTCTGGCACAAACTCTGTAACAAATGCGACTCCAGCATTGTTTTCCTGTATACTGTCTCCAGATGAAGCTTTTTCCTAGGCTGGTTGTGCTCCACAGAACCTATATTAGGTTCACACACACTGAGCTGCCAGACAGTGACATGTGCTTGTTCTCTGCCTGCCAGGAAGGAGAGATCACGTGTTTGCATGAGGTTACCATTAATACATCAGCAGTCCTCAACAGTTTGACCTTTGCTGTTTTTTCTTCTGCTGCAATACATTCTGAGAAGGGGCAGAAACTTTGTTTTACTGTGGATTATTTATTGGATTGCACTGCATGAGGATAAGCAAAGACAGTGAAGCAATGTGCTTATGCTCTCATTCTGAGAATACAATGAATCTCAGGAATTGCTTGGCAGGTATTTGGCAGAGTTAAGAGTTCCTTTTGCCCACTAAGAGGGGCAAAAGGAACTCTTTTGTTTAAGAGTCCTTGAGCCTCCTGTGGTGAAATGAGAACTAAGAAGATGAATTGCCATAAGCCAGACCACCTATTCAGACACAGGAGACTCGGTACCTCAAATTAGGATACTCACCTCAGTCTCACCAGTTCATTTCATTTAAGGATGTGAGCCTAAGGATGTGACTCTAAGGAATTCCTGATTTACAGGATCAACAGCATTTTCCTCACAGTGTTTCCTTACACAATTAAGTGTGAAACAGAACACAGTGCAGGGATCTCTCCTTTTGACTGTTGGGACATCCAGTATGGTGACAGCTATCAGATGAAGGAAACTGCGGTGACAATTTCTCATAGTTCAAAATATGCCTGAGAAATGACTACAATTGAGATGCAAAAACCTCCAAGATAAAGTGCTAGAAATTTGAAATAAGATTGTTCCTGGGTGTAATTCTTCATGTGGGGGTCAGAAAAACAGTCATTACATTGTTCCTGTGTTGTTAAAAGCAAGAAAGACTTCCTTAAACGGGGAGAAATGGCCAGGAAGGCCAAGATTGTACAAGAAATCAAAATAAAGCTGTTGCTGGCATGAAATATAGCACAAATTTAGGGATATTAGGATAATCTCTTGCAAAAAGCTTGTGCAAGTCATTGTTTATGTTAAGGGAACTTCAGTAAGTCATTTGAAGTTCTATAGTGCCATATCTAAATGATCTGAAGAATCATCATAGAATCATAGAAGGGCTTCGGCTGGAAGGTGCCTTAAGGATCACGTGGTTCCAACACCCCTACAATGGGCAGGGAAAGCTTCCACCAGACCAGGTTGCTCCAAGCCTTATTCAGCCTGGCCTTGAACACCTCCAGGGATGGGGCACCCACCACTTCTTTGGGCAACCTGTGCCAGTGCCTCACCACCCTCACAGTAAAGAGTTTCTTCCCAGTATCTAATCTAAACCTACTTTATCTCTTTGAAGCCTTTCCCTCTTGTCCTATCTCTACATGCCCTTTTAGAAAGTCCCTCTCCATCTTTCTCACAGGCCTCCTTCGGGTACTGGAAGGTCACAGTTAGGTCATTCTGAAACCTTCTCTTTGCCAGGCTGAACAAACTCAAATCTCTCAGCCTTTCTTCATAGGAGAGCTGCTCCATTCTTCTGATCATCTTGAAGACCCTCCTCTGGACTCCAACAGGTCCATGTCCTTCCTGTGCTGGGCACTCCAGAGCTGGATGCAGCACTGCAGGTGGGGTCTCACAGAGCAGAGCAGAGCAGAGCAGGGCAGAGCAGAGCAGGGCAGAGCAGAGCAGAGCAGAGCAGAGCAGATTCTCCTCCCTTGTCTTGCTGCCCATGCTGCTTTGGATGCAGGGTAGGATTGGCTTTCTGGGCTGTGAGTGCACATTGAAGGATCATGTCCAGCCTCTCATCCACCAGCAACCCCACAAAGGTTATATGTGATTGGGCACTAGTACACTGCTTTTACCCAGTTTGTCATCAGTCCTGTTTTTCATCCAGCAACAGACCTTTACCAGGAAAATTAAACAAAAGAAAATAGTCTTTTATCTCTGTATTGAACCTTTATCAGTTGCTATAGCAATAACATTTCTAAAAATGCTAAATTCAAAGCAACAGTTCCCTTTGCTATTGAGACATCATCTTATTTTTTCAATTTCTCTCACACTCCATTTAAAGAAGATGTGAGTCTGTGCTCCCATCACCAAAATATTCAAAGTTAATTTTGAAAACAAAACAAAAAAGAGATTGACCTATTTTCCCACTTTTGTTTTGAACTTCCTATTGTTTTAGCACTTCCATGCCACATTAGTGATATGATGTGTGCGCTCTGATATTCAGTGAGAGATGTTACAGGACACACACTCTGCTGTACAGAGGCTGGATACAGGCTGCAAGTGATACACTGCTGACAATACCTCAGGGTTGGCAGAGATGAGAATCTGGCTCTCTCTTGTGTAGTACCTTTGTAATTCACCTGGATCAGGCTTTTTACATATCATCTGATGCAGTCTTCTCCTTAATGTTTTCTGTTTGGCTTTTGTTGGGTTTTTTTTTTCTTTGTTTTTAAATTGTTTTGGTTTGTGTTTCTCTTTTCTGAACTTCCAGTCTACACCACACTGTATGTCTTCCTAGGGTATTAAAGGATTTAGGGGAAATAGCTTGGTTACTTTTAATTCATAGCTGAACACCCAAAGCTTCCCTGTGTCAGCTTAGACTAGCAATTTGTTAGTAACACAGCCATTGTGGTGCAGCAATGAAAGAAAAAAACTTTACGAAAAACACATGCACAATGTGCTTTGCTCTTTCCCCTTATCTGTGCTAGAGCATCACTTATCAGATGCTGCCTCGGATCAACCCCTATGGGGACCCCACAGGTGCAGAGGAGATGGTGGCCGTGGGCAGGGGCAAGCTGCCATCTCACAGGGCTTGGGGACCACCTGGAGCTGCTGTCTAAGGCAGAAGAATTTTTGAGCAATCTAAGGAATTAGGTATCTACATTTTATTATCATAAAAGGACAGGACTCTGGACTTGTCTGAGCTTTTCATGAAGCCCGGCCTATGGACCAGGCACTGTCATGGTTTTCTTTTATCTTGAGGTGAATCTTCAGCAATGCAGGGAGGTACCATAGGAAATTATGCTATGAAAAACATCCACAGATAACCATGTAAGCTGGTCCATGCTGTGGCTTTCATGAGCATTGGTGGAATGTTAAAGAATATAAAATCTCAGGGTCAAATTCTGTGGAAATTAAGCTTTTTGCAGAGGCTCTACCAACAGTCTGTGGTCTCTTCTCCTTCTACATTAGGAATTAACTAATACACAGGCCAATGCTGACATGGTGCTGCCATGTCAGTCTTGTACCTTGCTGATCCCAACCTTGCCTTCCTGACTTGGCTCCTCAGCTTGATTTCCAATCTGCATTGTCACCAGAGATTTGTCTGGTGATCAGAGAACAGTTGGCCAGACCTGCTCTTCTGCCCTGCTGGGTGCCACGGCACTGTGGTTTGTCAGTGACAATGCTGCCCAGTCTGCCTGGCTGTCGCCCTCAGATCCTGGCTCACTGCCCCTTGTGGAGCTGCCAGCTCTCACTACTCCCTGACACAGAGGTTAAATTTGACTCAGTTTTGTTGCTCAGCTCCAGTTTTTATTATTATTTAAATTAATTCCTAAATTCTTTAAATTAAAAGCCCAAATAGAATTAACTTTCTAAGCTTTATGGCATGTAAAAGATTTAAAAATGAACCACTGAGTTCTTTTTTCCATGAAGTTACAGTGCAGTTTGCTTCTGCTTTTATTTCAATGCTACTGTGAAATTTCACATTCTGTTGCAAAATGCATAGGTCAGCAGAGGAAAAAAATAATGATGAAGTAACTTGCACTGCTCCTTGCATAATTCTTCCTTCATAATATATAAGAAGGAACTACGGGGAAAAAAAGCCCAAATCAGAAACACAAACCCTCATCAAAACAAAATCCAGTAAATGGAAACAAAAAAGAGAAGGGAATGTAATTTTCAAGAGAGGAAAGCAACAGCCAGAATAGTGGCTACCCATGGGATCACAGGACAACTGTGAGGGGACCTCAGGAAATCTCAAGTGCAACCTTCTGCTAAAGGGAAGGTCAGCTACAAGGTCTGATGCTGCTCAAGCTTTGTTGAGATGGGTAGGAAACCCATACTGAGGATGGAGCACACAGAACATCTTGGTGCAGCCTGCTCCACTGCTTGTCAGTTCTTTACAGCTCAGAAATTCTTCCTTGTATCAAGTCTGACCCTTCTTCTTTCAAGTTATACACATGATTTCTTGTCCCTCCTTGTCCTGGTTTCAGCTCAGGTAGAGCGAAGTTCCAGTGCTGTGTTTTGAATTCAGAATGAGAATGGTGTTGACAACACACTGATGTGCTTTGGTTTCTGTTAAGTGTTTATTCTAATTAAAGAACTTTTTTCTTGTCTCATGCTCTGCCAGTGAGGAGGTTTGCAAAAGAAACGTGGAGGGTCTTAGCTGGGACAGGTGACCTGAAGTGGCCAAAGGGATATTCCACACAATAGAATGTAATGCCCAGTATATAACCTGGGGGAAGTTACCCAGAAGGGTGGCTGATCTGGGTTCAGGAAGTGGGGTCTGGCATTGATTAGTGGGTGGTGAGCAATTGTGTTGTGCATCACTTGTTTTTCCCCTTATTATTATCATTATTATTATAATTGACTATTATTACTAATTAAATTTTTTTTTAAATTTTAAAACTGTTCTTATCTCAACCTACAAGTTTTACTTTGATTCTCCTTTCCATTCCACCCGTCTGTGGGGGGACAGAAGGGGGTGGAGCAAGTGGCTTCATGGTCCCTAATTTCCAGCCAGGTTTAAAACATGCCACTCCTGCTAGGAGCTCTTGTGAACAGCTTGGCTCCACCTTCTTAATACCCTTTTGCACAGGATTGTAAACCTGCCATTAGGTCCTCTAAAGTCTTTTCTTCTCCAAGTTGAACAAGCCCAGCTTGCACAGCCTGGCAAGGTCCCATTTCAGAATGTGAAATTAACAGAAATCACAGACACACAGAGCAACTCATGAAAACAATGGAAATGCTCTTTGCAATGGAGAAATTTTTAATTTACACACAGAGGGATATTCTCATAAGAAATACCTTACTGCTTGTGACCACTTTATGCACATCCTCCATACATAATGTCAGGCCTGAAAGGGTGGTGAAACATGCTGGTCAAAATCTTTCCACCACACAAATTTGCTAGAGGGTGATTTTTAAAATTTTTTTTTTGATGGAAAGAAAAATTCTTTCTCTAAGAAATAAAAAAGCTACCATAACCAAATGTTTTTCCTGGGAATTGAGCAAAAGTAAAAAGGTTGTGAGAGGAGAAAAAAATGTGATGTTTTAACTCTTTTCACAGGGTCAGGTGTCTGGGACAGGGAACCAGGGAGCCAGGCATCTGCTTCTGGGGCCTGCACATGAACAGGTCCCTGAATTAACAGCTGCACTTCTGATTTGAGCTAACATCAGCTCTTTTAAAATGTGGGTTCTTTTGCTTCCATTCTTACTGTTCGTTGGTACATTCATGTTCTTTGCTGATTTGCCAGTATTGCTGGATGGCTTGTTTAATATTTTTTAAAACTGGCAGACTGAGAGCCCTGGAACCTCTTGCTGAGGCCTCCATGTGCAGTTAAGTAAATGGATACAAACCTTCTGTTATTGAGTCTGAAAACGGATCCACACTCCAGATTTCAGTCATAATAAGCAACTCTAAAGGCTGACCCTTTACATTGCTGAGATGTGAAACCCCGCATTTCTATCCTTCTCTTCCTCCTCTGCATGTATCAGGAAAAGTTTCATCCAAGTTAAAACACTGGTAGCTAGAATTTGCTTCTTTATAGGCGCTTAAATTAATGAATCTTCAACTATTTGAAACCCAATCCTGGTATTGTAATGAAACTGCATGACATACAGTTATACATTAGAACATATATTTTTCAAGGAAAACAAAAGCTTAAGGGCAGATAAGTGCCCATACACAGGAGGTAAACAATATTAAGAAGTGTCTGATCTCAGGGGTATGCTAAAGAAGAATTTGAGTCTTTAATGAAACACAAGAATTATCATAGCAATATAAATAACAACATGAAATTACAGAGAAATTTACCACACTCCCTCTGTCTGTTCCCTTGCTAATGAGGACAAAGAGGACTTCAGCCTTACTCCAGCTTAGTATATTGCAGCAGGCTGGCTGGCAAGCTGCAACAGGAGACAGTTCTGTGAGGGATCCTCAGTAATTCTGTCAGCATGTCACAGCCATACCTCTTGACTGTGTGTTTGTTTGCTGTCTTTGATTTATATTCCATACGTGTTTTAAAGACGTGTTGATACTCCATTGATTTCATTGACCCTATAGGAAGTTCTTACTGTCTGTAGCTACTGGGTTTGCTTAGACTGGTATCTCTGGCTTTTGGGGCATTTCCTAGGTACAGAGTGGAGAAGAATTTTTCTTTCTTTTTCTCTTACGCTATCCTTTGTTTTCCTTTGCATGTGCTCATTCAGGAAATTTTGACAGTCTGTGTTTCACAGGAAGTTCTGTAGGTGATCAGTGCAGAGTTTTTTGCAGCAGAATTGCACAGAGCATGTTCTTTCACTTGGTCTTCCTCACGCTTCCGTAGGCACAAGCAACACCTGAGCAGATTCACTATTTCAGTTCGTGCACTTTCACTCACAAAGCAGTACAGAATGGGATCCGCAATGCAATTCAAACTTGTTAAGGCCTGTGTGATTCTGTAAATCTTATACATCAACAACAAAAGCTGTGGGTCAGAGGTGGAAGGTTCTTTGATGCTGCGGATAAGCAATACAACGTGATAAGGAGTGAAGCAAACAATGAAACTTACTGTGATGTTCAAAATAAGTTTCCTCACTTTTTTCTTTTCTTCATCTACTGTGGCTTGGTTATACCTCACTACTTGGTAGATTTTTTGGTAGCAAAACAAAATTATTATCAAAGGGACCAAGTACCCTGAGCATATCCGGAATAAATTTATGTTTGCCTGCCACCTTTCCAGGGGGTAGTTATCATAGCATAATGTATGATTAGTGGAATTGCAAGGATCATTGAATACTTCTTTGTGCACCAATATGACTGAATTAAAGATGCTTTCCAGAAGCCAAACCATTATGCTGACAATCAATGAAAATCTTCTTGTGCGCAAGTACTGGAGCTTCAAGGGGTGAACTAATGCTAGGTACCTGTCAAGAGAGATGCAAGCAAGGAACGCAGTGCTGGTGTAGAAATTCATATACATAAGGAAGGCAAAAATCTGACAAAGCAAGGCAGACAGCCTCCAGTCATCTCCATGCCAGGCATAATCAATCCACAGAGGCAGAACCAAAGAGTACAAAAGGTCAGCCAGGGACAGGCTAAAGATATAGATGGCTAACTCATTCTTTTTCCTCACCTGAATGCAAGATGCATAGAGGGATATGCAGTTGATGGGAATACTGATCATCATCACAATGCTGTACACAAATGGAAACAAATACTTATCCAGGGTGTGATCATCATGGCACTCAGTGCTGTTGTTCATTGTCCACCCCAGAAGTATCCTTGAGGAAATTCCAGCCTGGGTGCAAAAGAACTCCCTGTTGTAGTCTGATGGGTTGACATCTGTTAGTTCTTCAGGACCTGATTGACAAGATTCCAGCCTTCTGTTACCAAAAAGGAAAAATGTCAGCTATAACATTTCTGTTGTTTTTATGGGATTCTTGGTGCACGTCTTTTTTTTTTTAAGAAGAAAGAAACTGTGTTGGTAGATCAGAGGATGTTAATGCTTCTGGAGTTAGGAATGTATAGAAAGAGGAACCCAAAATCTAAGGTTGTCAAGGTCAGTTAGATGGAAGCTTCTACAGCAGAAGCAGGATGAGTGGTTAAGACACTTCTTCTAGGAGTGGCGTGGGGTCCTGCAATCTTGCAAGAGAGTTAAAGATCAGAATGTGGACCACAAATAAAATAATAGATGTGCACTTTCTATTATTCTGGTAAGCACCATTTTGGGAACATGAATATGGCAGATTTCTTATCCCAAATAACATCCTCCCCTCTAAGGCAATGGAGAGACAAGGAAATACAGGGATTCAGGTACTGCTGGATGTTGGGATCTGCTCAGAAGAGGAAAATGTGTCTGGTATACTCCCCTATTGCAAATCACTCTTACCTTGTTCCAGCATGCACAAGACAATCTGCTGGGTGTCCCTTTGAAGATGTGAGATGCAGACTGAGAACAGTTTTTCATTTACACATCTGTCTAAAAACTGCAGCTGTGATGCATGAGCTTATAAAGCCATTAGCAATTAAACTTTCCTTAGTCACTTCCAGGACTGTGGTTACCAACAGCTTCAACATGAAAAGATCAGTAAAATGGCAGCCCTGACTAAAGCAGTGGGACTGCAGGAGTTCCGTGTGTGAGCCTTTGAAATATGTAGAAGAGCTGACCTTTCAGTAAGAAAGGCTGTACCACCGTAGTTGTGAGACAGCTGGTACTCACTGATTGTATCACAGCTCTGACACTCAGCAGCTCCCTTCTCTAGACAACTAATTGTTACATTCAGGAAATACAAGAATGGAAAATATTGGTTGCAGTCTCAAGTTATACTGCCAAATATACTAACTGCTTGAGAGACTGCTGTGATAGCTCATCTGTGCTTTGAGCTTGGGCTGCAGCAGAGGAAGTGACGAGGCTGAAGAATGAGTAGATTGCAAGATAGCACAACTATTCCCACATGAGAAAGAAGTCCAATGGAATACATCTTGTGTGCAGAAACTTTCCCTTGTGTGATAAGAAAAATTCACTCTTTAATATGTTTGATGGGTTTGTGGGTTTATCAGAAAACCCCAAACAGGTTATTGCCTGTGCTGATAGCTTACTATACTGATCACTTGTCCATTATTATCTCTTTCATTATTATTCATTAAAAAAAGGAGCAATGACAAAACTACCCAGAAAGTGCATATTCAACTTTACCTGCCACTGTCTTATCTGATCAAGTTCCCTAACTTACCAGCTAGAGCTAAACTCATTCACAAGCTTGAAAGCCAAGGAAAATTCTTGAGAAGGACTTGTCCATTTGGTCCAGTGAGGAATCAACATGATGATTAATTTTTAAAAAATGCAGTGTCTATATTTAAGACAAGCATAAGATGTCTGTATTTCAGCTTGGTTTCATAAAACCACACAGTAAATAGGGCATTGTAAGCCTATCAGTGTAGATAAGTATCTCCAAATAAAAATCTAGCTCTAGAAATTGGATCTCAGGGTTTTGGGACACACTTCTCACCAAAGAGAAATCAAATATATGCAGACAGACCAGATGAATCAAAGATAAAATACCTACCTCTTCTCCTAATCACACTTTAGCATCTCTTTTCCTAAGACAGGTCTCCTCGTGTCTAAGAGGGAAATGTGCCCTTTCAGAAGCATGTGTGTAATGCAGCAAGTGTATGAGGCAGTGTTTCCTAGTCTTGTGACTGAGAAACTGGAATTCCTTCTCCCTCCCCCATAAACTCTTTCTCTTTTGTAAGTTAATTTGTATTACAGACTTGCCATCCTTATTATAAGTTCCCAACTTCTCTCTCATTACTGACAACAGCTTCTTTTGTATCTACTCTTAGATCAACATGCCAATTTCCTCATACCACCTAGGTTTTTTTTCAGCTTTTTCATTTTAGCTCATTGTTTCTAAGAGTTTTGCTCTGTTGATCTTACTGATAAACTTTTTGCTCCATTGATTATAAGATAAAACACTTGTCTTTATATTGCTCTTATCTGAATAAACTACATGTTCTTTGGGGCAAGACTTTGCTCTTCTGCCACCTGCCTTAAGGAACTAATATCTGAAGGTGTAATTGGCCAACAGCAGGCTGGGACACTAAAAACGAAATTCACAGAAGTGAGTTGAGACCACATGAAAATTGTCATCTCAGAAAGTTTTTTCTGTTCTTTATAGTCCCAAGCCACTGCAACCCATTGCTTTCTTTTCCTCTTAACCAGTATGTTCATTAGTTGCTCTGAACGCAGCCCTGGAGGCTGTGTAGCATTCCCCAGGTAATTAATGTCAGAACTTTGATGACACATTGATGGTGCTTAGATGAGGACATGCTTTCAGTGATGGTAATAACAAGAAGTGTGTCATTCTGGCACGTATTGGTGACCTATACTTAAGTGTGTCAAAGAGCCAGCAAATGAAGCTTACCACAATGCATGCTGCAGTTTCCTGCACAGAAATATAAAAGCAGAAAGCACCACTTTGCCCTGATTACAACACATTTCACTCAAATTGCTTAGGGCCTTATTTCACAGGAAGTAGTCCATACCACACTTTCTTGCTGAGTTGTTTTTCTGATAATTACGACTTTGTAATGCAAGATGATTTTTCTTACCTGAATACATGATCAGAAGCATTCGCAGGTTTTCTCCCTGCTGCTGAGCACACCTGCTGGTTTTCCCCAGGAGGATAGTATTGGCTTACAGGTACCCTAGAAAACAATATTTGATAATTTTCCCCAGTGATTTTTTTTTTTAACCATCAAGGAATTTTCGTTTAATGATATGGTCTAATGGTTTGACTTTCATGGTTCAAACCTACCATGACTAATTCCATATACTTGTGACTTATTTTATAGACTTGTTTTGGTATCGGATGTTTCAAATAAAAAAAACCAACAACTTAACAGTAATTTTTTCTTTTCGACACATTATTCAATTATTATCAGAGTTCCCGCCTCTGTTATTTTGCTACAGAAAATCCACTGTACTGGAATTGTGAAGAGTCAGTAAGACATAAAACTTAGAGAAATGGACTAGCAAATGTTACGCTTTAAGTACTGTATGCAAACAAGCCTGTAAAGGAACCTTGTGAGATTTTCTAGAGAAAAGTAGTCACTATACACTGTATTTGTATCAATACATTTCTACAGCATCTTCTTCAGGTTCATAGAGAGCTTTATGTGGTCTCTCCATTTATGACATTTTGAAAGACACAAAGTACAAAGTTAAACTTTCATAAGCATAAATACAAAAGGACATTCCAATACTCTTATCTGTAGAAAAACTTTGTAAGGGAAGAAAGGAACAATGCTGTGTGAGCTAGTGCTGCGGCTGCTGTACTGGTGACACTGTATATCAATCTTAAGATGTAAATACAGATTGTTTTCCTTTTCCTCTTTAAGCAATTTCAACAAAGTAGATTGCTTTGTGTTCTCAAAATAAGTTCTATTGCCAAGTTGAGTTCTTCAAGTATAGAGGACGTTCCATAGCTAATTCTTTTTACCTAATGAGCAGATCTCAAACCTCAATTCTGAAAACTTCACAGTTTAGGAGAGTTGAAATACGCCTTTCAGAAACATGGCCTTATTTGTTTAAAATTAACAGCATTTTTCCTCAATTAAATTTCACCTGCAAGTCTCCATGAGATTCTGTAGAGGCTCAAATAGCTCAAAAAGAGCTCAGCCTTTTAAACTTGAAGAAATACTTTACAGACTGTTTCATTGAGCATAAACATTCACTTAATGTGAGCAAATAGGAAAAAAAACAAACCATGTTTTTTAGAATGTAGGCCATGCAGGCAAGTACTATTTTGCTATATCATTAAGTGCATCATGTTTTCCTCTATGCATACAGAAAGATGTAAAATATATTTTCACATACATGATACTTGTCATTCTAAGAAGCTACTTTTACCAGAGCTTAATTTTCTGCTAAGTTTTAAGCGTTCTGCATATTCATATAAATAGTACTGGTTATCTTAACAGTGTCTGAAAATACAGAAGAATAGTAATAGAAGAGTAACTGGAAACCTGAGACACTTTCCCCCCATCCCACTGGGATGGGATAGCTCAGAATGTTGAAAATTCACCCCCAAATACAGTTCTTCTCCATTCTTCCCCCCTTTTGTAATCAACAGTATCTTGATCACGGCAATGCCATTACAACAAACAATGAATCAAGCTTTCTTTCCTAATCCCAATCCCAATCCTAATCCTAATCCTAATCCTAATCCTAGTCCTAGTCCTAGTCCTAGTCCTAGTCCTAGTCCTAATCCTAATCCTAATAGGCACGTCTTTCCTAATTCAATCTTTTGATGTCTTTTGCCTTAGTCTCATGTTTTGGTAGTGCTGGGATTGAGACAATCCTTTTCCCAAAGCAATCTTTTCCAGCCCCTTTTGTGTCCCTCCTTTCAGATGTATGATGTCAGCATCCAGTAGGGAGAGCCAGGTTGAAACCTGTTCCAGAAAGGAGTTGTGTCCCTGGCTCCTTGGGTCCTGAGCACTCACCTTGGCAGCCACGTGTCCCCGTGCAGTGGTTCCTGTCATGCCATTGGCAGTGTAACCCGTATCTGCTTCTAAGAAAAGTGTTTGCTTCAGCTTGATCAGACACAGGAAGCTGCTCTTAGATAAACAGGCAGCAGTCCACACCATCTCTTGGTTTTGCTTCCGTTTTTTTTTTTTCCTGTCCCCAACTCCTTGTTAATCTAAGCTAATCCATGAGAAAAAAGATGATGAACAAAGGATATAAGCAACCTCAGTAGATACAGGAATACTTTTAGAGACTTCATAAAAGTTTAATTTAAAATACTGCCTAATTATATGAGCATAGCATATTTTTCACCCCTTACTAGGAGACATCACATTCTGCAGAGGAACCAATCCACAGAAATAAAATGCTGTGTTTTATTTGTGTTTACTTGTATAAATTCAAAATGGGTATTATTTTTTCTTGACTGAAGGACCTCACCTGCTTTTCCCTAAACATTGATCACAGAATCAAATAAGAATCCACCTGAGAAGAGCTCAAAAATGTTTTACAATTACTTTAGGAGTTTGTGGAAAAAGAATTAGGTATTTTCAGAGTTTATGAGAAGTTCATGAATAGTTCTAGTTAACAAAGGATAATAGCATTTTATGCACTGTGTTACATATTTTTGTATTTTTACATAAACTGAATCTGAGGTTGGATGCAGTTTTCAGAGGAGTGATTCTTTTAACAGATAATTCTATTCAATTAGATCAATGGAAAGTTGTTACATGAGCATAGTTTTCTTCCCCCTCTGTGAACAGAATAATTTATTGTGTGTATTTTTTCTTAAATTCTGTTTCGAACAATACAATTCTGCTTTAAGAAAGTGGGCACAATTTCACTTGAAATGTCCATCTGTTGGGTAACACCAAAACTGTCCAGTTTGATGATTCAGATGCTAAGGAGAAATGAAAGAGAACAAATTGAAAAGTTCTAAAATAGGGGCATACTGACTTCCTTGAGAATACCAGGCAGCTCTATAATATTTAACCACTGTATACAGAGATTTGGTTCCTTATTTTTCAGTCAGTGTGACTTTTTCATCCAGAGTTTTTTACTGATCTGGTTGCTACACGAAGCCTAAACTATCAAATACTTGTGGCCATTCTCAGACTGTTAAATTAGCCCCTTCCAGTCTGGTGACTGAAAGACCACTTGCTTAGATAAATTTCTAAAAGAAATTTCAGTCACACCCTTATTTTCACCAAGAAAAAAGTCATTAGACGAAGACCTTTTTCATCACTTTCCATGTGCCTTTTCCTAACATGGCAACTACTAAGTGTCCAGTATGCTGGTTCTGGTGTTTTGTTGGGCATTCCTATACTTTGCTGAAAAGAGTTCTTACCATTATTAGAAATACAGTAACACAGCTGAAACATTTCTACAGTTCTTTGCTGTGATGACAGCAGAATTGAAAGATGAAAGCAAGCAAGAGAGGAGATGATGCCTTTTATGCATTCTGGAAGTAAAGCTGCATGTTAAAATAAATTCTTAATTGTATCCATATGCAAAAATTTAATTTCTGATGTAAGCAGCACGATTTTCTAGGGATACATACACAGTATCTCAGATCAGTCATCTAAGAACAACAGGTGTTATTCGTGTTCGCTTAGAAAAAAAACCCCACAACCCTGAAACAGAAAAGCATTAACAGTGGAAAATTATATTATCTAGAAAAGAAGCAATAAGTAAGTCCTCAATACGTTTATTGGTTAAATTTGGGTTTACAAAGGATACATGAACAAAGGTGCCAGGAAAATTAATCCACAAGCATCAGAGGTTTATGTCCTAAAAGGAGACAGAGGAGTCCTGTAACTTTACCCGCATAAAGGGAGAGGTCATGGGGCATTCCCCATGGAGTCTCTCAAAATTTTTAGGGGACGCAGCCTCGTTTTTATCCTAATTTCCTGGCCGCATTTCCCTCTTTCTTTTCCCTTTGGCTGAGGTACTTGAGAGGCACAGACTTCCTGAAACGCCCCCTTCTAATGTATTCCCACCCCCCTCCCCCGTTTTTCTTTTTCCTTGAGTTGATGTTCTTTTTCTCTAAATCCAGAGATTTAGCAGTCTTGAGTGCATAACAGTCTGTGTCAATTAGTGGAACTCCTGTGGACTTTATGGTTCCCCCCACTGCTTCATTCACCTCTTCCTATCTGGTCTTATCTGTAATCAGGCCCACAGTTTGTTTGGAATGACACCTCCTCATTCCTCTCAGTGTAAAGAAAAAAATAGTTCAGCACAAGGTCAAGATGCAGAATGAAAGCTGACAGAGTTACACCTAAATATCCTTTTATTTCCACCAAAACAAATTCTGAGAATGCTTTTCTGCAACAGCTGAAAAGGGTGGGCACTCAGCACATCACAGGAAGTTTTGCAAACTGACAATTTTAGGATCTCATGAGTGAATAAGAGACTGAATTTCACATCTGAAACCTTTTACATGAAATAAATTGATGCATTAATTAACGAAACTATCAAAATGAACCAATTAATAATTTGTAATGGTTTTACAAACCTTCCAGGTGTGCAAAGCTGTACAGTCTGCTGGAATGACTGTGAAACAGGACCAGGAGCATAATGCTACCTCTGGCACTGACTCACAGTGGCCCTGAGGAAGTCACTTTGACCGTCTGCATGTAATAATGGTACCATATAGCTCATTTGGGTGTGAGCAGGTTCATTAGTTAATACTTGATATTGCTGTAAAGTGCAAAATGTTTTGTGAGTGCTTGGTATTGTTATTTAAAAAGCAATAAACAGGAAACGTCAGTCAGGTAATGTCATCACTGAGACATTAGATCCCTCAATGACAGTGGCAGAGACACAATGACAATGAGAGTGACCGAGGCTCGAATAACAGCATTCTTTATGGTTAGAAACGTGCAAAACCGGGGATTTTCCACAGCTCTTACACAACACAGGACTTTAGCCACTGCATCTCCTCACGGCTCATTCCTCCTTTAGGCACATGAAGCATCTTTACGAAATACTGAGATCAACAGACAAGACATATCAAACTGATATATCAATAATCAACCTGATCTCCAGGTTACTTTTCCTGCGAGCCGAATGCTTGTATCAGCGGGAGTCTGAGGGAACACCCTGGCAATCCTCATGGAAACTCTTGGCGTGCAGCTCAGCACCACCACGGCTGCTCTGATCTTGATGCGGCTGCCCTACAGCGCACGCCTGAAGGTGTAAACAGGCTCGTTCAGCCCATCATCATTTAAACCCAGCTTTCAGCATCCCTCTCTGGGGTCCTGCAGACACAGCTGCGGATCTAACTGCGGCCGAGTGGGATTCCCCGTGCGGGCCCGGGGCCGCTGCCAGCACCCGCCCCCGGCCGAGCCGGGATCCTCCTCACGGCGCGCTGCCGTGCGCTCCTTCAAAGCGCCGCTCCCTGCAGACTCTTCGGCGGATTTGGTGGCAGCCTGAGAGCGGCGCAAAACCAGGAAACTGGCTGCGAGGGCCTGGAAATGAAAAACGCACTAGGAAACGCCGTTCTTCGCCCGGGACAAGTATCGTGCCTTGCCAGAGGCCCCAAAAAGGAGAGTCAGAGATCCCGAAAAAGTCAGCTTGACTCAGCCCCTGGCGCAGCTGCTCACGCTGCACTGAAGGCCGTGCCCGTCGCGCTCCCACACAAACCCCGCCTCGCCTCGCAGCCATGCGGCCTTCCCACACTCAGGATGGCCCCGCAATAGCCTCACTCGCGGCTCAGTGCCCAACTCCGGCATGGCGACACGCGCCTCAGCAGCTCACATTGCCCTTTCTCGACATGGCCGCTGTTGCCTTCGGCCGGGCGGGGCTGCCCGCAAAGGCGGAGCAGCCTTGCCCCCTCCTTCCCTGGAGCAGGATGGCGGCGCCGGGCGCTGCCGCCCCGCCCCGGGGCTGGCNCTGCAGCTGCGGCCCGGGGCCCCCCAGGGTCGGTGCTGCTCCGCTCTTGGCGGCCACCTACGTGCTGGACGATGCCAACGGGCTGGGCAGGGAGTTCGACGGGATCGGCGCTGTCAGCGGCGGCGGGGTGAGCGGCTCNTCCCTGGAGCAGGATGGCGGCGCCGGGCGCTGCCGCCCCGCCCCGGGGCTGGCGGCGGCGCGGTCACGTGCCGCGCGTTGCCGGGCAGTGCGGAGGCGCTGCAGGGACGGCGCGGCCGCGGGACGCGGCGGTAGCGCAGCTGGACCGGGACCGGGATCGGGATGGGCTGCGCGGCTTTGCTCTGGGGCACGATCCTGCTTGCCTGCAGCTGCGGCCCGGGGCCCCCCAGGGTCGGTGCTGCTCCGCTCTTGGCGGCCACCTACGTGCTGGACGATGCCAACGGGCTGGGCAGGGAGTTCGTCGGGATCGGCGCTGTCAGCGGCGGCGGGGTGAGCGGCTCCTCCGGGGCTGCGCTGCTCGTACCCTCCTCGGCGCGGCGAGGGATACTTGGGCTGGGCACCCCGTTAGTGGGAGCGTGTGGTGGCTCCGGCGGGGCCTGTGCCGGGGGTGTCGCGGAGGGGAGCCCTGAGGACTGGGACAGCCGCACGGCGTGAGCGGGGCTCGGGCGCTCGGCCTGGAGGCGCCGAGGGGCGCGGTGCGGTGCGGGCAGTGTTCCGGCTGCGGGGGTGATGGAGCCGGGCTCCGCTTTGCGCCGGCCCTCCGGCCACCTGTGCTGTGGCTTTCCGGAGTGCCAGGGCCAGCCGTGTCCTGGTGCTGGTGGAGGAGAGCTAAGCCAGGGTGAGTTTTTATGCAGAGGGTCGTAGTAGTCCCTGCGTTTTAAAATGCTGGACGAGCCACAGCCGCTCGTCGTCTTTCGTGGGTCCAGGCAGCAGAGACGTGGGATTCCCGGAGCTTTTACTCCTTCTTCGACCTGCTGAGATGCTTTCTTTGGCCTCCTGCCTGTGTGCCCTGTGAGCTCCCCTTTGGCATCTGGTGAGCTAAAGCAGGGAGAGCTTTAGAGAGAGAAATGGTGCTGGGAGGGAGCTGCCTTTTGCCTGTCATAAAGCCGTGTGATCTCTTTGTTTCTCTGTTCTCTGGACTCTGCAGTAAATTCCAGGTAACTGGAGTACAAGGCAGTTGCAACCTGTGAAACCAGAAATGCACAGCTGAAGGTTTAGAAACAAGTTATGTAGCAGCTTAGCTGTGTTGCTGGTGCTATAATTGTTTTTGTGGGTTTATTAACTCTGTGAAAGGCATAGACTGAAAATCTGGGACGTAGTTAAACGTTTAAAAGTTGTGTTTTCACACTTTCACATTTTCTTTCCATTTTAGGCCACATCTAGACTCCTGGTGAATTACCAAGAACCTTATCGCTCCCAGATTTTAGATTACCTGTTCAAGGTAAAGTTCCTTTCACTGCTACAATAATGTTTAATTTCATGCAGAATTTCTTACTGTGTAATATTGGAACTCCTATAGTATATTCAGTGCTGCTTCAAATTAGACAAAATCCCATCTTGTAAAGCGCATCTATTTTAATGTTGATTGTTATCAGAATCTTAAATACTAAGTGTTTTTGTTCAGGAGACTGTTTCTTTATAATATTGTGAAAATTCCTTTTGTGTTTTCACAATATGTTTTGAAAATGTTTTCAAAAATGTGTTTAACCATATATTTGATCATCCTTGTGGCCTAAATCATAAGTTGTTTCTGTGGCTAAAACAGGGGATTTAGCTGTTCATAGTGATTGAAGCAAGGGCGTCTTAGAGACAATTTGGATTCTTTTGGAGTATAGATAGATTAACATAGCATGAAAATGACTGTGCAGACTGCAGGTTTGTAATAGCATATCTATTCCAAACTAGTCTCAAGTACAACTGCAGTGACTCTAGAAGGTGTAAGAAGTTCATTGGTTTGTAAGCTGTGTTAGTTAGCAAGCGTAGCTCGTGGAGTTACCCAACTTAATGTATGGTAAGATTATTGCACTGGACATTAATAGCTTGTTTTGCTTTTGGCACTGTAAATTACTCTGCTGGAAGAGGATGTCTTGTCACTTTCAAGTAATGCAATCCAGATGGCTGGAGGGGAATAATTTACCAGGCAGTTTAAAGAAATAATTTTCAAGGGTAGAGTATGGCATAATATATGCCTAGGCAATCAAAGCTGATGGGTTTTATGAGACTAAAGCTTTATGTTACTAATATGAATGTTCTGATTACGCATGTGGTAAAAAAAAATCTAGAGAGATCATGATTTTCAAAGAATTTTTGACATGCTCTTTTACTAAAACCTCTTAAACTGTCATGTCTGGGAGGGGTGTGCCTTGCCTCATCCTCCTTGTCTTTTAGTGTCAGTTAACTTTCATAATGGAAACAGGAGAACAAATATGTTAAAAGTTTAAAACAAAAAACATCAAAAAGAGAAATGATGAGTTGGAAATACTTACTTTGCTGTTAAAAGCAAACAAAAATCCCAAACTTTTAAGCCAAAGACATGTCATCTGTGCAGCATTTTTTAAAAATCAAATTGCATTCTTATGTCTTAAAACATTTTTTTAGATACCAAAATTATACTTGGGTCATTCCATGGAGGAAGCCGGCTTATTAGTGGTTATTAAAATAATGATTAATTGTAACTTCTGGCTTGAGCAACTCTTAAGCCACTGATGGCTGGAAGAATGTATTGGCAGTAGAATCACCTGTATGAACTAGAATTTTATATTTGGCTCCACCAGTCAGATGCCAGGGGAGGGGGATAGTGGACTAGCCAATTGTTTTCCAGTGTGGTGAGTTTTTTCCTTTCTTGTCCATCTGTCTGTAGTTTACAGATTATTCCTGACCTGTATGTATGCTCTTTCATATGAACAGTGTAACACTTTACAAAAAAAGAATAAAAAAAACCTGACTTCAATAATTTGATTTTAAAAGAAAACAAATTTGACTTCTAATAACATTAAAATACTGCTGCATTTCTCATATATTTTGTGTTTTGCTTTAATAGTGCTTTTGTATTTTCTTGAACATAACCTGTTTAAAATGTGTATGTTTGTGGAGAAGTGTTGTTAATGGTGCAAGAGTCAATGAAACTATTTAAAGATCAGTGTACTATTTATCCTGGTGGATTTTCTTTTGAAAAGCAGAAATTCATATAATCTCTCGTTACATTTATAATGAGCACTTAAACAAGTAAAAAAAATTGCATTTTCAGCATGCTCAAAATTGTACACTGACTTATCTCATTCTCCTTGTTAACATCAGGATTCTGCCTGTTTTTCTCTTTTTCCGCAGCCAAATTTTGGTGCTTCTTTACATATTCTCAAGGTAGAGATTGGAGGTGATGCACAATCAACAGGTATGGATTTAGCATGAGCAGCACCAATTCAGTGATGCTGTAAGTAACATGTGCTGCACCTGGAGCTGAGGCATGGAGCTGGCTGAACTGAGTTGCAGTAAATCATAATGGCTTGTACAAGAGAGATTTACACCAACATTCTGGAAGCAGTTGTCACTATTGTATGGTTAATGGTTTGCATTCTAGAGCAAATGAGTTCTTTTCCTTTCCTCCCTATAGCAGGTTTCTGAGTTGCAGAGCATTTCTCACACACGAGTTTTGCAATACCAGCTAGTTTGTCTTAAAAGCATGAAATGCAAAGGCATCTGATCAGAAGCAGTTACATTTCTTCATTTTAAATAGCTGCAGCCTTTCACTGGAGTGGCATTGCTGGCAGAAGGCAGTATTTTTTTTCTTCCTGAGAAGAGTTGCAAATGAAAATGTCTTGATGTAGTTTGCCTAGCCTACCTACTACATTTACATACAGGAGAAACTATTTAGTAATTGGTTATCACCAAAAGCTGAGAAGCAGAGACAGCCGCTTGTAACTTTTTTTAAAAATTTTTCTCAAATCTGGCCACATCAGGAATGGACTTACAACCAGACCCAGTTAATAAATAGAAAGCATACAATCTGGTTTTGTGGTGTTATATATGTATATATATTTTTTGTATATATGTTTGTGTATATATACTTGTATGTATGTATATATTTGTTTATATACACATTTTTTCCCATAATGTCTGTGTTTTGTATAATGAGATACTGTTTTTAACTCTTGTGTTTACTTCACAAAAATTAACATGCTGACATGCTGAAAAGTACTATACTGGGTTTAAGAGCTTGGTAATGAATTGCTGGGTGGTGGAATGGAATAATTTTTAGGCATGCACAGACCTTCTCTTCAAAGACTTACTGCTGGCTGAGGAGAAGGTCACATACTTGGATGATGATTTCCAAAGTTTTGAAAAAGACAAGAATAAGATGCATATATCTCAATGCACTAGACTGCAGCTCTTCTGGCCTCAGAGTTCAGGTTCTGATCAGGAGTTCATTTCAAAGGTGATACAAAGCCTAAATTTGGAATCTAATTGTTCTATGTCCCTGACAAACTTACATATAGCCAAGTGTTAGTAAGGTAAAAAAGTAAATCCTATTTTCTGTGATGAAATGTACTGTTTCAGCAGGCTTCTTTTAAAACAAAATCTCATTAGAAGAGGTCTCTGCATACGATGTAACATCAGTTGCATAATTGTTGCAGTCATTTATACAGGTTATTACTTGACTTTGGTGTGTAATGGCTTCCCATGCAACACTGATTCTTTTGCACCTTTCCAGTTTGTTTACCTTTGCCTGAGGAAATTCAGCATATAGCATTAAGTTCCAGAAACTTTTCCTGCAGTCACAGAACACCATGAAAGTTACAAAGTAAATATTTTACTGTAAACATAAAAGAATCCCACAGCCTCTTTCCTGTAGTTGAGAAAATTCATGGTAGTTCCTTTCTTTTCTCTCCCTAGGCTTGCCTTGTGCAGAAGAAACAAACTGTAACCTTCTTTTGTTTGTTTTTTGGTTTAGAGATAACTTGCTTGTGTAATGATTTTTTTTTCCTCTTAATCTTAATGGTGTAACATTCCTAATGGTTGTTAATATCAAGATATGAGACAATAGCAAATACAGATTTAGTGTTATCGTAGCTGGGGATAGAAAATGCCTAATAGTTAACCACATCTGATATTAAAAGTAGGCAAAACCCCTTCAAAATAAAAATATTAAAATTTTGCTAAGTTTATATGCGAAGAACGAAGGGTAGCAAATCTTGAATTTACCTCTGACTATTCCTTTGGCGTTGAAATACATACCAAGGAACTTGTGAACCATGTTGGAGATATGTGCTTGCATACTATGTTAATGAGCAATGCAGCAAACTTTATGGTGTGTAACAGCTTATGACACAGAAGATAATTGTGAGCTACCTGTCTCTTTCCTTCCTAGATGGTACTGAACCCTCCCATATGCACTATGAAAATGATGAGAACTACTTCCGGGGCTATGAATGGTGGCTGATGAAAGAAGCTAAAAAGAGGAACCCCAAAATTAAACTGATTGGTAAATTGCTTTGAGCTTTTAGATTTTAATGCCTTTTTATTCCCCTGACTAAATTATCTATCTGACCCTTAATTAACATTTTAATGGGGAGATGTTTTGATGTTGCAGTAGACAAAGTAGAATCTCTAATATTTGTTAAGCTTGTCTTGATGCTTACTGTTTTACCTTTTATAGTAGCACAACATCCTGACAAGAAGTATAAGATAACATATCTCTAATAATTTGCTTGTATTAAGCAGCTAATGCTTTTAGTGTATCACAGCAATGAACACGATTGATTTATCGTGAGAGATGAATTTCTGAATAATTGAGTAAAAAAATCGTGAAGGGATAAAGTTACTGCAAGTGCAAATATGTAAATCTTCCACACACTGCGTTTGATTAAATGTTCCTATTACAAACCAGTTGCACACCCCTTTTCCACTGTAGTGATTCTCTTCTGATTTGTCCTACATGTGTATTTGAGTTGTAAGAGGAGTTTCCTTTCTTCCTGTTTTGATCATGAGTTGTGTGTGTGCTGTGACAATACAAATGTGGAACCCTAGGCTTTATTTTTATATTTTGGAAATACAAAATGTATTTTACACAAAACAAGGTAAGAAGTCTGTCAGTTAAAAAGTGTCTAATTCCCACACTTTCCAGGAGGCTTTAACATATCCAGACATGAAGCAAGGCTTGGTGCAGGATTTGCCAGTCAGATTCTGTTAACCCTACTGTTTATGACTAATTGTAGTTATTAATAATATCCCCTCTACCCTCACATCAAGCTCTCAACAAAGGAAGGAGGATTTACTTTTAAATAAGCCTATGGTATCTTATGCAAGTTGGCTGGACACTTAGCAGCATCTGGTTTGATTAATTTGTTTTTCTTATTTACTACAAGATACAGTGAACAGCTGAGACTTGGAAATGCTTTTTCATGATCCTGATCTTCCTTCCTCTATTATGATCAGATCATCATGTCTTCTGAAATTCTTGTTCAGGAGATAAACAGTTTTTCATGTTCTATATTGACCCTTTAGCTTTGTAAATTTTTTTCCTAAAATCTTTGGATTTTTAAACCTGTAGAGCTAGTACCATAAAATGGACAGATAATATGTAGTCCATTGTTCTCTAATAACGAATGCTTCCTAGCTCATGAAAAAAAAGCAGCTATTAATTGCTTGATGATAATTTGTATTAGACCATACTCTGCAGTTAGATAAGTTATGTTTCATTGTCTTCACTGGAACCAAGCAAGTTTCAAGTGCATATCTGTTCCTTCATTTTAGGTAGAGCAAATTACAACTTACTCTTGAAGTTTATTGAGTAATGTAAACCATCCACTTACCTTATTCATTTGTTTTTCTCTTCCAGGATTACCTTGGGCATTTCCAGGATGGATAGGGAGGGGTGAAAATTGGCCCTATGACTATCCAGATATCACTGCTTACTATATTATTTCTTGGATATTAGGAGCAAAACAGTATCATGATTTGGACATTGATTATATTGGGGTCAGTAGAGCAAAATCTCTTGTCTGTTTTGTGTATATTTTATTTATCTTCACTCCTAAAATCTTGGTCCTGCCTCTCTTTGTTGATGACTGGAGGAGGATGGCAAGTGATTTTTTTTTTCGTAATTGCAGTTTTGGCTTGTACTGTTGCCAGGGGAAAGGCAGTGGTTGTGTTACTTTACTGTCTTCCTGAAATGATGGCTGTTAAAGCAGAACAAGTGTCAAATGGTTCCTACCTCCCCCGTTCTAAAACAAAGTTACCAAAGAATTTGAGAGTTCTTTTTCCTTTTCTGCCTTGTTCGTTCTGCTTACCTTTGAGCAGTTACCAGATAACAAAAAGTATCAGTTGACACCGTTTGAAAGTCAGCTAACACGACTTAGCATAAAATATCTATATATTGCTCCTCTGTTATTTTGCAGAGGAGCAATCCTCTACTACTTTCTCCATTTTTACCTGCATTATTCATGGTAGATAAAAGTGCATGTTTTACTGTACAACTACTGTGTTGTCATATAGTGCAATATATGGAAGTAGTGAATGAATGTCTGAGAAAAAATGTCATGAATTGGAGATGAGAGAGAGAAGCAGACAATCTGAAAAAACCTTTCAAGTTCACTATTTGAGCAAGAAAGTGTGTCTAGGATTTCTCTAAAATCAATCCTATATTTACTGGGCACTTATTTTGGACTCTTTAAGTGTTTTGATATGAGACGTTTAACTGCAGAAAAGCTGAAAATCACTTCAGCTGTCCAGAACAAAGCTTCTAATCTGGTTCCCATCTCTCAGAAGTCTGACCTTTCTGCTGCAATGTGGGAAGGTCTCTGTCACATGTATCTCCTCGGGAATGCATCCCCCTTCGTGTTGCTGACTTTTTTCAGTTGGGTCAGTCTTGCACTGTGGGTGACGTAGTGATGTTTCACCAATTCAGTTGTGGAAATAGGGAGAGCAATTGCTGTTAAATTTTTCTGTGCCCTGTGTTCTTGGAGTAGAAAGTAAGTTCTGCACTTCATGCATTTGAGTAATGTTGACTTCACTGTTGTTACTTCTCAGTGATCAGCTTTCTAAATTCTCTCCTTCTGAGAAAAGGGAATTTCTGCTTATCCAGGCAATGGGGTGGTGTTGCATATTGTCTCATTTTTTTGTGGGTATAATCTGAATTACAGGGAATCAGTGAGAGGTCTGTCAAGGCTCAGAAACTGTCAAAACAATTATGATTGCAATTATGATTGTACATGGTTAGCCTTTACCACTCTTCTTGCTGTAAGTACATGTTCTGTGTCACTATTTGCTTTATGATGAGATGAGCCTTTCCATAAGTAGTGTTTTGATTGGCTCATTTCTGAAGTTTCATGTTAGCATTTATAGAAGGTTGTAGAAATATAAAAATCAATTGTACTTACCCTATCTGAAGGAAAGTGCTTGTACATTGCTGGGTAATCTAAACTTTTACTGGTGAATGTGAGTCACAGTGTTCATGTTGTGGTGAGAAAAGAAAGAAACAAGGTTTCTGCCTAAGTATTTTATAGGCCAAGGGGTTTGGTAGAAAGGAAGACCAATGTTCCTGCTTTTGAATTTTCAGCTGTGTTAAGCTTAAACTCCCTTTACATAAAAGATGGAAAATTTAGAAATTATCTCCTTTTGTGTCTGTTTACTTAAAATATACTGGATCTCTTTGTGTTCAAGCTTGGATGTAGTCCTGTGTAAATTAGAAAGAACAGTAAGCTTCATCGATTTGTTCTACATGTGAGTTATTCTCACTCTCCCGTGTCCGTGTTTTGCAACAGGGGCCCATTCATTAGGCCACACCTTGAAGCCACAACGTGTTTCCCAATGATTCCTAGCAAACTGTAGGGCCATTGGTAATGTAACACTGCTGCCATTGTAGAGCTCAAGCAGCTCTAGTGTTCTCGTGAAGGAGAAGGCAATCAGGGGACCTTAGAGAAAGATAAACAAGCGGCTACTCTGAGCTTTCATACAGAATTTTCCCCAGAAGAGCCGATAACAAAACCAACCTGCACTTCCCGCTAGCACACGGAAACCATGGAGTTGATAAATGGATTCTGTAATCTTACATGTATATAAATAAAATCTTTAATTCTCCATTGACATATCCTGATATTTCTAAATGGATTTTACTTTCTCTTTTTAGATATGGAATGAAAGGGCATTTAGTAGCAAATACATTAAGGTATGTATTCTTATTTCTGTGAAGTGCTTGACATACTATATGCAAACAATTAGCTTTTCTGAATTTGCATGGGAAAGGGACCTTAATTCTGCAACTGTGTTACTTACTGAACTCTGTTTCTTGTAGTTGCATGCATGGAAAGGTAACATGTTCAGATATCTAGATTGTTTATTTTGCGTGTTTGAAACTGTTATTTTGAACTTTGGGCATGTCAGTGTATGCTAAATGTTAGGACTTTGAAATTGTAATGGAAGCTTCAGTTGATACTACTATCATACAAACTTAAATCATCCTCTACTAGCTTGCATGTAGCTAGAAGCCCAAGATCTAGAATTAGATCTTAACATTCTGTAGCTAAGTTCTGTGATTACAGTACCTCTAAATGTTGCTATTGAACCACAGTAAAGGCTCTGTATTTTTAACTTGGCAAAATTCAGTACCTTTTGTTCTAAAAAGCTGGAGGAACACAGTATTTCACATAATCAACCTTGAGATAGCTCTAGTATTTCTCACTACTGAATGCTCCTGCAGCCCCTCCTGCTTTACTTTGAAAACTCTCTTCTGTTTGTTACATTGTCTTGCAGTGAAATCTTAAGCACAAGCTCCTGCTTTGTTGCTTTCCTTGCTGTTGCTTTGAGGCATGGACACAATGGCATTACCTCTTCCTAAAAACAAACAAGACTCAGAGAATCATAGAATGGCTTGAGTTGGAAGGGACCTTAAAGATCATCCAGTTCCAATCCTCCTGCCATGGTCAGAGACACCTTCCACTTCACCAGGTTGCTCAAAACTGCATCCAGCCTAGCCTTGAACACTTCCAGAGATGGGGCATTCCCATCCATTCCCCCTTGTCATATACATGCTTTTGTAAAAAGTCCCTCTCCATCTTTTCTTGTAGACTCCCTTCAGGTACTGGAAGGCAGCAATTAGGTCACCCCAAAACCTTCTTTTCTTCAGGGTGAATGATCCCAAATCTGTGTCATGTCACCTTGAGGCTTTCTCATCTGCTTGTCTTGGCTTCCTCATGTGGGGAGAAAGAATATGGAGAACAAACTGTTGAGTCAAGGGCTAGCATTCTACTTTATAGCTTTATGAATACTGTTGAATTGGGACTGAGCATTTGGCTTCTAGACCTGAATACTTCATTTAAAAATTGACCTTAAAATCACCCAAGTATTTACTGTAAAGTTTTGGCCTTCCTTGATAAGAGGTTTTTTATTAAACACCTATTTTACCATTAATTCTCTTACAGTGTCACTTGGCACCCTTTCTCTCATCAGCATGATAGTTCTATTTGCTGTCCGCCGTTTCACAAGAGGTCAATATACTGAAATATACTGCTGCACACCAAACATTCTCTGTAATTCCTGTTAAATACATCACAGATAAGCTCTTGGTTATCTGGCTAAATTTTTACTTGTAAGATGTTATTCTAGATACTTCATCCACTAAGGCACTAGTTATGTTTCTTAATAGGTAGTAAAAAAAAAAAGAAGAAAGAAATGGAGATTCTAATGCTTCTAAATTTTTGTTCAAGAAGACCCTGTTCTTTCAGTTATATGAATACTGAGTGTGAGGGAGCTGTTCTGCATATGTTACTGTGCAGTGCATTTTGGGTGCATGCAGTTCTGTGCCCTTGGTACTTCTCTTTTGGCATGGAAATTCTGCAACCATTCATTTTGTTCTTCTGAGCTGTCTCTGTGATTAGACAATTTTTCTGTGTATCTAGGTAGCTAGAATGCTTTAAATTGCAAGGACCTTCTATGAATTATGAATTTTTCTTTTGGTAGACTTTGTGTTTCGAAGGTTTCAAACAGCTGAATGGAACTTCATTGCTACTTTTTTTCTTAGTAAGTTTTATGTCTTAATTAGTTTTAGATCTAGGCTTTGATTGTCATCAACACTTTGATTTCTGTCCTTATTTGACTACATGAAAGATAGAGATGCTCCCTACTATTCTTCACATTGCCCGAAGACTCTAACAAGAAATTATTTAAGAGTTCAAATCTACTGATCTTTAATCAAGTTGCAAATCTTTTTTATGTGTGCATGCATGCACACCGTGTATCATTCCTTTATATCTAAGATAGGAAAAAAAAACATTTTAGACTGGACTGGGTTTTTTTGAGATGCAGCTATATGTGCAAGCTTCTGAAAATATGTTTTTAAATTTTTTTCTTTTTTAAAAATTTCTGGTTTGAGTTTTCAGATAGTACCAGCCCTCTTTAAGTGTGGTTCATTCTTAACTGTTAAGGCTGAGTAAATTTTTTGTGTATATATTCTACTTGAGAAGTTCTACAGATAAATGTGAGCTGTTTATCTAACAGTGAAATAGTGAAGAGAAGCTGGTAAGACAGAATAGGAATTCTTTTCTGCTGGCATGTTTGAATTCAAAGTTGGTTGCCCTCAGTTTTGTTGTAAATATGCAATTCTAGGTTTATTCATTGCTTTTCCTGAAAGTTAGTGAAATATGAGAACTAAGTAGTGGGTAAACTTAAATATGAAACACTTAAAACATCAAAGATATTTTCTTTTTGTTCAGTGAAATGGGCAGTGAAAAAAAAGCTTAAGTGCTCTTTATTTGAACAGGACAGGTGTTTGGCAGAGACTTCTGTTCTTGTAGAGAACTGCATGGATATGTCTTTTCTATTTTAAAACCTCAATCCCTGTTTTCTCAACATACTTTTTTGGGGATCAGGTTAACTTTTTCTTCTGAACGCTTGGGGAGGTATGTCCACTTCCACATTTCAGCCAGCTGTCATTTTTAGATTAGCTTAACATGACTTACTTTATGATAAATCCATTACTTTTGTGTAATGAATTACATACGTACCAGGGAGTCAGTACGTGGAGAGTGTCCAAGTGGAGTATATGTGTGCACATGTGGTGTCAAAAGTTATCCAAGTGATGAGAAGCCCATTTTTGTGTAATGGCTATCTCAATGTCAATGATAACCTTTCAGTTTTAAAAATACTTACCATTAACTTTGTCTTAGTTGCCATCATAGCTCTTGTTTGAGAAGTGAGAACTTTTCTTATTCATCCTGGTCTGTAAATAGAGGCTTCCACTTACTCCTTCCAAAGTTCTTGTTTTCAGTCTTATATTTCATGTTGCCTTGTTGATGAAGGCTGTACTTTAAGTGGTGTTATCTGTTACTAAGGTGCTTCGACATTCTTTGGACAGACTGGGTCTGTGGAACATTGGCATCATCGCTGCGGATGGAGATTGGAACGTCTCAAACGAGATGATAGTTGATCCCTATCTTAATGATGCTATTGAGGTAGTCGGGTAAGTGTGGGAGAAGGGAGCCATTCTGAACATTGCTATTGCTTCCTCTCTGTAAGTCTTCATCTCCATTTTCAAGAGTCGTATATTCTTATTTCATACTTCGTAGCTGTTTCCATTTTTTTCGTCATTGTGTACAGTGGTGATGGATTATTCTTCCTTGTCTTTTTCTCTTCTTTCAGTTTAGTACATGTGTAAGCTGACCTTATCATTCTTCCATCATTTCTTTCAAGTGTCCATTTAGGAGCTGTGTTTTAGGCTTCTTAGCATTAGCAAATGACAGGAAACTTCTAACTAATCTGCATGTGCATGTTCCAAGTCAAAAGAACCTTAGGATTAAATTCTTGGTCTGAAACTGGTTTTCATTTTGGGTAAACTTGAACTTTCAGAGTGGAACTTACCACCCTGGGACTTTCTGTGGCTGCATCTGAGATTTTTCTGGTCATATCCTAGTGCTAGAAGTTTCTGTTTATTGCTTATATCTCATAACAGATAATATTAGAAATGCACGCACTGACAGTAACATAGAAATAAAAGTAAGCACCCAGATTTTGTAAACTAATACAGCCTATTGGCAGCTATGAATGCCTTCTCTTGTTGTTTCAGCAAATGTCAACGCATCTGTTTGCCTTCACTCTTGTTCCATAGTACACTTTCTTACTTGCTTTTGGTAACTTATTCTACTGCTCTTGCTCTTTTTGTAGTCTCTGGTTTCTCAAAATTATACGTAGTTTTTAAAAAATTACAGGTTCCCAGTGGAAATTACCTATAAGGGTACAAATTGCTTACATTGGTTAACTTGTTTATCTCTGTTGTCTTTCTGTGATAAGAACATTCTTGTGGTCACTCATGTACCATTTATCCTCTGTATGTAAGGAAGTATGATATGCTCATCATAGTTTAAATGAATGCATGGTTCAAGGGTTACAGCAAGTCAGTTAAGCAGGGATTTTATAAAGAAACTGCTTTTGTATGTGTTGAGCTTGTAAATGCCAATCACCTGAAAGTGGCTGCCTGAGAAGTACCGATTATAGTGTCAGCATTAAGTAACTCATTTGGTTTAAAATAAACTTTCTTAGGTTGGGCAAGACTTGCAGCTCAGCAGGTGCATTAGGAAATGTTTTAATAATGATTTCCATGACAATACAACTTGAAGAATGATTTGACTGTGTTCAGCTCTTGTTTCTTTAAGAGCTTGGCGGAATCAAGGATAGGAGTACTTGTTTTTGTTTGTGTCTTTAGAACTATGGACATGTTTTAGCTGTTCTTTAAAATGGGAGATCTTTTTGTCAAAGGTTTTTCTAGAATGTCATACAGATTTTCCCCCAACACCCCCCCACCCCCACTGATCACAAAAAATTAAGAGCTAGGTTTTGTTATCTATGAAGAAATTAAGTTTAGTGCAAAATGAGAGCACCACGTTTCTCAACCAATGCTGACTTGAAGGTATTAACTACCTTAGAGAGTTCTTGCTGACTTGGTGAAAGATAGTATTTAGATGTCTGTCCTTCAAATGCTCAGGTTCAGAATGTTCATATACATCTTGTAGTTTAACCATCAGCACTGCAGCATCTAAGTGGCTAATCTGCAAATAGAGTATCTTGCATGAAATGTGACATGCTTTGTCTTTATTTGTACTTTTGTGTCTGTAAGAACAAAACATTCTTAATTTTTCCTTTTATCATGTATTTTGGAATTCAGTATGGTGGAAAAAGGTGTCCTTTGAAGTCACTTTGTGCTTGACAATCTTGTATGTTTTGTTTTGTAACAGTTGTCCAAGTTGCAAAAACATGAATTGAAGCATAGTAATTTCATCAGCTAGTGCTGAAGAAGATGGTGCCTTTCCCAATATAAAGTTCTGATGATTTGAAAAACATTTTTTTTATTTATCCCTTCTTTCTGTTCTTTGCTCTCCTTTTTTTTCCCAAGCTGTTGAGGTACACATTGGATAAGCATGGTCTGGAGCAGGTGAGGATCATAGCCAGCGATAGACTGTGGGAGCCCATTTCCTTTGTCATGATGATTGACTCTGAGCTCCACGGAGTGGTCGATGTGATTGGGTAGGGGGTTGTCTCTTTCTTCTTTCTTGGTGGTTTGTTTATAGTTTGTCTTCATCTTATTTATAACTAACTCAGCCAAAGCTTTACCTCTCTTACCTGCAAGGAAAGGATTGATACTATAAAACTTTCTTACTAACCCACATCAAATCATGCAGCTCTTGTCCCAGTAACAACCTCAGCCTTTAATTGAATCAGGAGTCTTCTCTCATGTTGAAGATTCCTGTTGGGTGTGGTTGCACTTTTGATAGATTGAAGGTTTTTTGCACACCACTGTTTATTCTGAGGGTTTTGTTTACTCTAACTGGTATGCAAAAAGCTTTAGCTTTACGAATTAGTACACAGCCTTGTAATTTCCACTGATTTGTTACTGAAATATTTGTGATCCAGAAATTAATTTGGCTGTGATTCTTTTTTGATTTACAATGGCTTGATTCTTAGTTCCCATTTTGTTTTGATGACAAATTTGTATTTGGAAAACATGCAACCAGCTGACTTGTTTTACTAGTTCTGGGTTTTGTCATAATAATATTTTACTAGTAAACTAAATTTGAGATTGTTTACTGACTCGACTGAATGGAAATATGTGTATGAAATGTTCATTAATTTTTCTTTCTACAGTAGCTCTAAACTTTACTTACTAGGTGCCATAAACTTGCCTGGCCCAATTACATGCTTCAAATGTGTCAGTTCCTTGTATCAATTTGAGTCTTTTCCATTCATCTTTATATATCTGAACCATAGGAGGTATAAAGTGAAGACTTCTTCTGCAAACACAGATAGGCAGTCAGTGTCATCTACTCTTGCAATCAATCCCTCACCCCATTCTGAACATGAGCAGTATCTTGGCAGTTTTTCTTAGGTGGAGTCTTGGATCATGTCTGGATGAAGCTCATCAGTTTTTACACTTAGCAACACTTTTGCTTGACTCTTTATGAGTGTGAATTTTACATTCCTACTCTGATTCAATCTTAACAGGGAAATTAAATACTCTCTTGTGTATTTCAGCTTTTATTGAGCAGGGGTATTGACACTTAAGAAACGCCTTTTAAGGATTGTAGAAAGACAAATTATTCCTTCTCTGCTTTGTTTTTGCAAGCTCTGCACTTCATGCCTTTACAAATACTTTTTGCTTGGTACTAAGGCAATACTTAGGTTTCCAAGCCAAAGGGAAAATACACAGTAATCTGTACAGCAGAGCAGAATGTACCTAAAATCCCTACTGTCTGTTACATTACCATTAGTGAAGCTATGTATGAAGGACTACAACACTGGGAAATGGGTCATTCTCCACTAGAGGGAAAATAATGAAAAAAACCCAGAGTCAGCCTAGCAGAACTGGTATTTCTTGTATTTTTGCCACAAATGTATAAATTTGTCAAGTTGCAGGCTAGTAGTAAAGGAAATAGTTTAATTTTAGTGTACATATTTAGTGTGTTCAATGAATGTGCCGAGTGAGGAAAATCGCAACCCTGTTTTCTGCAAGTGGTTTGGAAGGTTTTATTTCAGTCAGCAAACCTTGCATGGTTGGGTTGGTGTTGTGATTGAGTATAATCAAAGTCTCCATAGGGAGAAAGGATCTCTCATACTAAGGAACATCTTGAAAAGAAAATTAGCTATCATTATATGTTTCAACTATTACAGTTTATACCTCTGTAACTTCTTTTGTCCAACTAGCATGTTTTTTTGAACCCTGATTTTATTAAAAATATGCACAGAATCAGTCAAGTTCATGTTTAGTTCTAAGACATTCATGCAGCTAAATTCTTAGCATAATGCTTAGTGCTGTATCTTACTGTTGTTTTTGCATTATTTATGGTTTTGTTTAAGATGGTATGAGTTAGCATGTATTTTCTCTATTCAGCACATTATGGTAATGACCATCTTCAACCTCAATTTCAGGACAGAGATTTGCTTTAATAAGCTGTGAAAATTGCATGATAGTTGTAAATCTGAGTTTATCTATATGCTATCATGTAGCAGGTTTGATAATCTATTGATGTAAATACAATAAGCTCTGGAATGTTACAGCTCCCCCTTGTTCAATTTTCTTGTATTCCACTTGTGGTATTCCAAAGAAATTTTATTTTTCATTTTCAGTTGAAAGGAAGTGAATCATTGCTGCTATATGTACTTCCTTTGATTTTCTCTTTGTACTGAGTGCTCTTTGTTTTCAAAATACTGTGTAGGGCTCACTATCCCGGGACAAAAACAGTGCAAAATGCCATACTAACTGGGAAGAAACTGTGGTCGTCAGAAGATTACAGCACTTTCAATGATGATGTTGGTGCAGGCTGCTGGGCTCGCATCCTGAACCAAAACTACGTGAATGGAAACATGACCTCGTAAGTGTTGGGCACGGTCGCTCTCCTTCACAACTTGGGGCGTGAGAATTATTTAAATACTGTGTAACTCATCCATCTGTTCTGGTGAGAAAAACAGGTGAACTGAAGGTCACCCCAATGTGGTCTGAATTCAAATATGGTAAGATAGGAAGTCTGCTGTTCTGACTTCTTTCCGAGGCAGAAGTCCCACAAATTTCAAGGTATACTTGTTCCCCAGCACTCAATGGTTTATGCAGTTAATTTCAGATGCCTTTGAGACTGATCATAATTATTAAAAAGAGAATATTCTTAAGAAGAGCTAACAGTGAAAAACATTGGAGGAAAATAACAATAAAACTAGTTTATCATATTTTTCTTAAGGTCTTTATCAGATTGTTTATCTTCAGTTAAACAGATAATTACAGATCTAATTGTCTTCTAGTTTTTCTATACAACTCCTTCAGAATCCATTCTTAAACATGCTGTAGTCTTTTGATAAATTTACTGTTTTCTGCACATTTTCTTTCCAAACTGAAAACTGTAAAAAAAGGGTTCCCTTTACTCGTTTATTGAGTTTACATAACTCAGCTTTAGAAAAGAATAGAAAATAAGGATTGATGTTTCTGGTGCAGTAACTGATAACCTGAAAGAAAAAGTTTGATTAAAGAAAATGTAGGCATCAAGATGTAAGCAAAATTGTTCAAAACTTTTAGATTCTTTGTAACTTCATTTTGGAAAAATAAAAAATCTTCTTGTCTGTTGCTTCAAGTGGAGCGCAGGAAAAACCACTGAGGTTTAAAGGGAAATTATATATAAAGGGAAATTTCTTATATATATATAAAGGGAAATTTCTTTGGTCACCTGGTTTCTACAAATCTTTTGTCTTCTCTGCAAGCTGAAATTTTCAAACAGATGAATATTTCCTACAAAAATTCCTGATAATTCTGCTTGCTTTTTAATCCTCATATACTTTAATATCTTTATTTGGGGTCTTTCTTTTCCCATTGTTTTTCTATTTTTCCAAGCCCTTTCAAATTATATATGCCTCATTTCTTTCACAGCCTCACAGCCAGGCTTATATATTGTATTTATAAATTATTGTAGAATAGTTCCAAGTCCAGATGTCCCACGGTGAAGTTCTCTTGGCTTCTATACTGAAAACAAAATCTTTCTGACGAAAGGCAGCTTATCTCTCTAAGTTTGTTTCCTTTGAAGTTGAGTTTCCTACTTTTCTTTCGAAGTTTGAAATCAGCAGAACAAGTTTGATGTAAGCAAGTTGAGTTTACAATTCAAGAGTTGTTTATTTTATGATCACGTTTTTGTAGAATTCCAGGATTTCTTCTATGTGTATGTACAGTGTGATAAGTCTGTGGCAGTGGCTTTAGAATGAGGCCTTTGTACTCACCTGTATGCAATAGCAAAACAAATTGACAGCTTTTGCATTCTGCTTAACTGGTCTGTTAAGCTGTATTTCCATACTTAAGGCCCAGAGGTCTTAAGTTTAAAGTCCTTGCAAAACATTTTCAGTGAAGCTCAAATCAAAGTTCGTGAAGTGATTATCCTTGTCAGGATAGAGCAACAACTCCTCAACGATGGCTGGTTAAAATTGTTTTCTGTTTGTTACTTATATGGATAAAGGTAGGATTTTTTTTTTTGTGATACTTAACTGCTTCCCTAAAAAACTCCACCCATACCAACTACCACCTTGCACAGAAGTAACCAACCAATCACAAAAACCTCAACCAAACAACACCCAGCAAAAAGCTGTAGACTTTGCTAACAAAATTTTTCCCTTCAGAACAGGAAAAAACCCCAAACAAAGGGAGTCTTTACCCTCAATACATGTTTCTTTTAATGTGCAACTTTTTGTAGTGCTATAGCCAGAGAATTTATCACCAATTTTGGAAGAAGTTCTCAACAGCAGAAGCTCATTTGCTTTATTTTCCTCTCTGGTGGGTTTTCTTTTTCCTTTTAGCTAGAAAGATACTCCCTTCAGCCCCCAAATTGTTTTCATTGTATGCTGGAGAAAAAGGAGGAATTGATTCTTGTACTAAGTTAATCTAATACTATCCATATGAATGGAGAAAACACTTGTTTTTCTTCCAGAACAATTGCATGGAACCTAGTGGCTAGTTATTATGAGGAGTTGCCCTTTGGTCGATGTGGATTAATGACAGCACAGGAGCCGTGGAGTGGCCACTATAAAGTTGAATCTCCTATCTGGATTACAGGTGAAAATTTTGCAGTTATAAATGGGTGATCTAACACCAAACATCACTGTACTTTCTGAGGCCTTTATTTATTTAGTGGCTTTATGTGTATTATTTTTTGTACCAAATTGAGGTAGATTTTTGGGAAGTTTTGTGAATACATTAAGAAAGAAGAAAATAATCTCATTTCAATAGAAAGCAGGAAGATGTAATAGTGAGGGAAATATTTATACTTTAGCTGTATCAGAAATGAATAAGCTACTGCCTTTAGAGCTGTTACTATTAAAATATTTTGATCTGAAGTGCCCATTAAGATTAATATGCTTTCCTGTTTCCTTTCCCTTTTTTATTTTTAATCTTTGAGTATCAATCAATTCCATTTGATACTTCTCAATATGCGAAAATGGAACAAAGAACCTCTGTATTCTTTTCCTGCTTAACATTCTTGGCTGGTGTAAATCAGCATTTCCTTGAGCTTGGGGAAAGGGAAGCATGTTCATGTCCATGGACACACAGATTCACTGGCTACTCTGTAGTCCTGTAATATTTTACTGTCTTTGCCACAGTTCTGTAGAGCAACTATGCAGTGTCACGGAGGAGGAATAAGACAAATGCTTTAATTTTTATTCTTCTGCTAGTTACCTATATATGTAAAAGCATTGAAGGAAAAATGGCCAGTTTCCCATGAACAGAACAGCTGAGCAATTGTTCCTGTGTCCTTGCTGCTCAGGATTTTCATGATCTGGGTCATATTCCTCTTTGATAGTTTCACTTTCTGAAAATCCTACTTATTTATTTATTCCTCATGGAGTTGCCTATCTGTGCTTTCTCTGCCTCAAATGTTTACTTTATTTAAAGAAAAAAATTATTTGGGAAAATCTAAACTGTGATGAATATTCAAATTGAATGGGCAGATGTGATTACCTTATGTAGCTTGTACTTAATGTCTAAATAATTGCTATAATTTTAACTGTTTTGTCTGCCACAGTGTTGATATTTTTAATTTTACTGCAGTATAATTCTTTAGTCTTTCCTCTTATATAGGTAAATTTTGTTTTGAAAGTTCTATTACATTCTTCACCAAATCAAGTTTCAGTTTTGTCAGCATGTATGAGAGAGAAATTTAATTAAGCCTTCAAATGGTACCATTTTTATTGACTCTTAATTATTGTATTCTGATTTTTGTCTCAGCACACACCACACAGTTTACTCAGCCAGGCTGGTCGTACTTGCAAGTGGATGGACACTTAGAAGGAGGTGGCAGTTTTGTAGCTCTGACAGATGGCCTAGGGAACCTTACCATCATCATTGAAACTATGGTATGTGCCTCAGCAATCCCAGTGGACTAGAAAAGTTACAGGAAATATTTTGTTACAAAGAACCTGTCTTGATTTACGTAGTTCTGTATCTGTGAATGTTCTTTGATACTTACAGCCTTATTAGTGAGTTCACTAGAGGCCATTTTTTCTATCTGAACTTTAAATACCTAGTTGAGACTTTCTGGAGGCAAATATATATGCCATCTTTAAGTTTTTATTACACATTAGCTTTAATTGGATGACACACTGAGAGGAAGTTATATCATGTGCTTTCTTAAAATCTGTATTCAAAATAAAATTATCAAACTATTGTAATTGCAGCTATTAAGAAACAGTGAAATAAATCATTGCTCTTTTAATTACAATTATATACTGTAGGTTTTTCATGAATGTTGCCATGTGTTGCATTCCAGTAATATGTGTCTCTTCTGTTACATGTATTTTTTTCTTCAGAGTCATAATCACTCTAAATGTATCAGGCCTCCATTGCCAAATTTCAGTGTCACACCTCAGAGAGCAACTTTCTACCTCAGAGGGTCATTTGTAAGTAGATCTTGAATACGTTTGATCAGCTTTATAAAATGCCATTCATAATCAAATACATGCAAGTCAGTATCACAGGTTATCAAGAAATAGGGCAGAAATGCAACTAAACATTTCTTTAGAATTTATTCCAAGGCTGGGTGTTCTGACATGCTGGTGCAGTGTCGGGCCAGCACAGCAATAGCCTTTCTAGTTATCAGTTCATTTTCAGGGGAATACCTGTAGTTGATTTTATACTGCAGGTTTTGTTGTTGCATCCTGTGAAGAGATATTCTGAGAATCTCCCAGCTGTTGATTTATTTAATTTTTAATCTCTCTTGTTTAATCTCACTAAAGTAAATTCCCCTCTGAAATGTGAACAGTGTAAACTGGAGAGAGTCACTGTGAGTTGATTCAGATGATTCCTTCTCAGAAGCTGACAGCTACTTATTTGGAATTTGATTTTGATTTTTTGGCAGCAGTAATTTCCTTTAGGAGGAGATCATTTGGATGATACTTTTGGCAATAGAATGGTTCACTTAGGAAAAGTAGTTGAGTAGCAATTTGGATACACAGCTCCCTTTTGGAGAAGCATCACATAGCTTATGCAAACCAAGCTCTAGGTTGCTTGCTTTTTTGTTGATGTTGGTAACTGAAAAGAAATTACAGGGATTAGGTGTGATGAAAATCTCATAACTAATACAGTTGATGTGCTGTTGTATTGCAGAAGGCTGGAGACATGTAAGCAAAATACTTTGCTCAAAAATTAAAATCAAAGAACTAGCAACTAGACTGAAGGTCTCATAAAAGTGGAACTAGCAGCTAGGATATTATTTCAGTCTAGTTACTTCTCAGAAGAGAGCTTTGTATCCAAGGTGTATTGTTGGTGATAGAGAAGCTAAAGATTGTGGCTGTATTTGCAGTGCTTTCTGTCTTTATAAGCAACATTAGGGTATGTTAGGACAATGCCTTATTGATGTATACTCTATAAAAATGTCAGGCATATGTAAGGATTAGCTGAATAAAGTTGTGGCCTCTAAAGTGATCAACAGCTTTAAAATAGCAAAGATTAGACACCCATAGAGGACTGCTTCTCAAGTTGAATATTCAAGGTGGTTTATTTTGCTGTTGTATTTTAAATTGTGTGGTGTGTTCCATTGTAGTATATGGTGGAAACCCTTCAAGTTTGGCATTCTAGACTTGATTTTGAATCTGGAAACTCCAGTCTTTTCCAGCAACTCTATCCTATAAAGGTAAGTTTATCAGTTTTAACTACAGTCCCTCTGCAGTTTCAGGTGTGTCTTTCCTCTTTGGTGAAACTCCTCAACTTTCATGCTTAAGTAGCATATTTAGAGCATATTGAAAGGCTATTTGACTGCAGTTTTACTGGCTATATAAAAGCTTACCTGGAGGTAATAAAGAATTTGGGGAAAAGGGGTTTTAAAAATGGCCCAGAGATATTTAAATGCTGAGGCAAGAAGGTGGGATTTTTGCCTTAAATCTGGACTTCAGAGGATCTTCTTTACTTCAGGAACTTGAGTATTTTGTCATTTAGTTGTTAACTTCTGCAACTTGAGCTTTCTTCAATTCCAGGTATGGAAGGGAAGATTTTCTTTAGATCTAGATGTGGATGAAGTCTACACTTTAACCACACTCAAGACAGGACAGAAACGCGTTTGCCCAGAGCCACCTCCTCCTCAGCCCTTTCCTTCAAATTACAAAGATGATTTCAATATACGTAAGCCAGAATTCTCTTTTCTGAGAACTTAATTCACGCACACAAGTATAAATGTAATATAGGAAGGCAGTAAGTTATGTTATTTGAATCCTCTACATGAGGTAGCCTGAAGATCTGTTTTGTTTTTGTTAATTTATAGCTGTTTTTCCTACAACTTACACCTGTATGAGTATACACTTTACACTTGCAATGAGATGTGTTTAATTTAATGTCTTAACTGGTGTTCATGTGTTTGCAAAACCAGTGTCTGCTTAAAAACTTCCATTTTGGGGACTGCTTTCATATAGCAAGTCAAAAATCTGGAGAAAATTCTCAGGAGAAATTTCTGAAAACAAGTACACTGAAGAAAAATAATGTTTTAGAGTTGATGTGTATTTTATTTTCTGAACAGGTAATCCACCTTTCAGTGAAGCCCCAAATTTTGCAGATCAGACAGGTGTATTTGAATACTTTGTAAATGCTTCTGACCCAGGAGATCATGTGTTCACGCTCCGCCAGGTGGTGGTTCAGCGGCCCATCACTTGGGTGTCTGACGCAGACCAGACCATCAGTGTCATCGGAAATTTTAAATGGTGTGTAAATACTATTTTGTAGTGGCATTTGGGGAAATGTCCTCCTCACCAGTGCGAGCAATGATCAGTTCATCTGTCTCAAGCCTCATTTTTCTTTTGGACAGAGGGCTTTTGCTTTTGCCTTCATTCTCTGTAGACATGTCGGAATGATGATTCAGGCACTACTGCAAGTCTTTGGGCCCTATTCAGGGCCAAGGGTCTACTGTGTCTGTCTAAATGACCATTAAAGGATGGACAGTCCCCCACATTTCTTTAGCCTAATGCTGTACTGTTTTAGAATGGTTTTTTTGCTTATGTCCTGCTGGGCATATTTGTTCAAGCTAATTTTTTATACTAATGGATCTGAGTTGGCATACTAGAAACACCAATGTGTGCCCTGAGTTTCTTATTTCTTAAATGGAAAAAAGGATTAATTTTGCATTACATAATTTTGAGTTATTTGTTAGCAGTTTGGTCTGTCTCATAACTCTCAGACTATTTCATTGATAATTAAATTGTATTTGTTGCAGACTGCCATCTTCTGAGCAGTTCCTAGAATTGTGTGACTTTGATGCCAATGCTACTTCAACCACTTTTATTTCTGGGTGAAAGTAACTGCTTTGATAAAAGTGTGGTTACAATTGCAATTCTTTCTAGCAGCTAAAAAATTGCTAGGAGTTACAATGATGGTAATTCAGAATCAAGCAGCATACTTTAGAATAATGTTTATTTAAAATTAATAAGCATTTGGAAAAGAGTCTGTTTACTAGTTATACTTTTAATAGTTATAGTAAACTTCATGCTTAAAACCTTTTCTTCGGCTTAGAAGCCTAGCCTAAATTCTTTTGATACGTTCTTTAAAATAGCCATTCTGTCAGGTTTTTTTCACTTTAATTATGTCATTGATCTGGCGAATGGTTTTTCAGAACAGGCTTCACACTTCCAATTTTGAGCCTGGAGATGTGATTGAATCACTTCCATCCAAAGCCTGGAAGAGTAACACCCTCTTGTACCTAGAGGTTGTTCTTCGGTTATCTGATGTTTTCTTTTGCAGCCATCTGTTAAGAAAAATCTCATATTCCCCCTATAATCAACTTTCCCTCATTGAATAAATCATAGTCAGTGATTTCTAAATCAGCTACATAAGACATATTCTTAAATTACTATACTGAGATTCCTAAAAGCTTCCTGTTATTTTATTTTGGCTCAATTTCTTTGAGTCTTCATCTTACTTTCAAAACCAAACTTGCTTCCTGTATATTCAGTTTTATTTTTCAAGTTTTACTGGTCTATAACTTTTTATAATGCTAGTCCTCAATTTCAGGCCCTCAAGTTTGTTTGCTTCATCCTCAGTTTGAGACTCAATTTATTCCTGGCAGATATTTTCAGCAAGGAGCACCAGCTATTGAAATTCTGAGCCAATCTTGCATTAAATTTCTCTGTGGGATGGTAGTTTACTTCAGTTGTCAATGGCAATTTATCATGATTCAATTTTAGGCTGGTTAAGTTTGTTTTAGTTTGGATTTTAAACTAGTGCATGTGAAAGCATTTTGCTCTCTTACCCTGAATTTGTTAGTGTTTTTCTCTGATGATTTTATTGACCCTAGGTATATTCTGAAAGTATTACTTTGAAATTATTTCTGTATTGCTTTGGATCTCTTTATAATGGCTTAAGGAAAATGTGGGGAGTTCTCTTTTTTGATAAAAGGGGAGGTAAGGAAGTAATCTTGTTTGTGTAAGGGCGATATATTCAAGAATCTGGAGAATTACATTAGAATGAAAACTCGTGTTGTGCTTACTGCTGTATTAGAGGTGAGAAGAAAAGTTGCTAGAATAGATAGACTGATTCAGTCATCAGCTGAGCTGCTGTCACAGAGAGTCTTTTCACATTCTGTAAATAATTATGGATAATTATTACTTCTTAAGTAAGTGGCCTTGTGGCTGTAACTGTATTACAAGTGATTTCAGACATAGGATGTAGATCCATTAACATTACTCTGAATTTTTATAGTTAAGAGCCTTGTAGTGCAACTCTAGGGAGGAGGAAGTTGTATAAATTTTCTAGATGCTATTTGATGGTTCTGGTATTACTTGGCTCTGTTCTTCTTTACAGCTCTCATTGCATGCATAACGCAGTGCTTCACTGTTGAGCTGGAGTGTAACCTCAGGAAGTCAAATAATTTCTACATACTGCCTACTCTAAAAAATAGTTTCCTCCCTTGTTAAAACACTAAACTTCTCTTACAGGGTAAACATGACAGTCACTTGTGACATCTACATAGAAAAGCCTCGTGATGGAGGCGTGTTTATTGCAGGAAGAGTTGACAATGGTGGGATATATGTGCGACGTACCAAAGGAGTTTTCTTCTGGGTTTTTGCAGATGGCACCTACAGAGTCACTAGTGACCTAGGTAAGCAGCTCTTTGAAAAAGTGGATGCTTTTTATAACTTTGTTTTAAAAACTTAGTTTTAATAACTTTGATAAAAATGGGTAACATTCAGATTTTATAGATCATTTGTCATTACTATGAATTTAACCTGTTGTGTTCTAATGATGGCCTCTTTTCACATGTGGAGAAGACATCTGAAGGCTACTGGCTGGAGAAACCCTCAGCTTTCTGGAGGTTTTGTTTTTCCACTGACAAAGTCTGTTTTAGACTTGCAAATATGAATTATTTTGCTTTTCATAAATACTCTGATACAATATTAATTACAGAAAGATTTGATCTGTATTTTTAAACCATGCATAAAAAATCCTGATTGAGATGAAATGGCTTTGCTTAGAGAGCAGTTCAAGTCACTTTACTTACTTCTGGCTTAAGTGAGTTCATAAGTGGCTTCCTGTTTCCTCAAATTATGCAGCCTCCTGTTAGTGTAGCTCAGTGGAGTGAGCACATCTTCTACTTGTGATGCTACTTGATTCATGCTTGTGTGTCTTCATCTGTAGAGCGCTTGACAGGCACATGGAAGAGTGTATGATAATACTTCATCAATAGCTAAAAGTTCTTTTCAGTTTGCTTTGAAATAGTGGCATGTTTAGTTGTTTAAATGCATTTCCTATCACTTCATGAGTATAAATTAAAACTTTCAATAGTTTCTGATGAGTCAAATGTAGCTTCTAGATCTACAGTATATCTGATAAGATATATTTTTTGTGTGTGTGTCTGTGTTCCTTTCTACTTTTACCATGGACAGGTAGCATAAAGAAGGTTTTACATAGCTTCTCTTAACATACTGGTGCTTCCTAGGGAAACTTTGCAATGTGTAATTCCATAAAAACTGAAGTTCCAGCTGTATGGAAATACATACTTTTTTAGGATCGACTCAATTTTTTGTTTGTAATAAGGCCTAGCAACATTACCTGATTAGTTTCTCAGGCTGTCAGAAATAATTTTCCCTAGATGAAATGAGTGGATTTTGATCAACCACCCCATTATTTCAGGCTGAGACTCATGTTGCACAATGTGATAATTTTTTCTGTACAGCTATTTTCAATCATCTTTATATTTTTCTAGAAGGGAGCCTGAATGTTATATTTTCTTGCAGCAAAAACTGTCTACTGAATAAATGAAGACTTTTAGCACTTAATTTTTTTCACGTCTTTGTTCTTCCCTCCAGGTGTCATTCATACCCCATATTTGCTTAGCTTAAGTTTTGGGTAGAACTAAGCAACATGATAGTGTGGCACCTTAAACCCTGTGATTTAAAATAGTTACAAACAAGAAGATCTATAGAACGAGCAGACTAATAGCTACTGTCACACTTTGTGAACCTGTGCTCTCCAAAGAGTGAATCTTCATCTCATGCCAAATTGCCAAAAGCATTGAGGATTTCAGTGAGAAAACAGTTCTGGCAAAACATAAGAACCTACTGATAATGCAGAGTCCAGGTTTGCATATTAAGCCTTCCATGCTGCAACTGAAACTGGTAAAATGTCAATCCTGAACACTTCTGAAAAACAGATATTATCCTTTCGCTGGCTCGGTATTCATCACTTTGAACAAAGGGCTCTGAAGTAACACTTTGCTAACTTAAGCATGTTTTACAGCTGGAAAAGAAATATTAATGAAAGGACTTGCTGGTGTCCGGGATAATGCATGGCACACACTTACTCTCAACATTCAGGTAAGGACACAGGCAAAAAGCTAGAAAACCAGTTCTGAAACTTCCAGTCTTAAATGGTTTAGACAAAACTGTGCTGTACTATTGATGGTGTACTTGCATTAGTTTATCCTATTGGAGACATAAACAATATCTGTTATTTTAAACCAATATTAAAATACCATACCATGTTCTGCTGCCTGTATTTTAAAAGAGATCTTCAGAATTTGTAGAAGGTACAGAAAATAACTGGAAAACTGAATTGAAAGTTGGAGGTAGAAGGGTCAGAGAGGCAAGTCTTTTATTTAATCTGACAGAAAGATGATGGCCTGGTTTCCTCTTCTTAAGACAGTCAGTAAAATACTAAGGTAGCCTGTGTTACAAATCTGTCCCCTAGCAGTTCCCTTTGCAGGCTAAGGCCTTGTATGTGGAGGTAGTGAAGGACTGGGAAACTCAGATGAGTTTCTTCTCTGCTGTGGTGGAAGAGCACAGGCATTGTGTTACTGTATAAATGGGCTGCAGTTCAGGAGAAACCTGTCCATTTTTTTTTTTCCTTCCCTCTCACTCCACCCTTTTTGACCATAGTGACTTGGGGAGGAAAGTAGCCCCAAACTGTACTTTAAATGTCCTGTGCACTTTGATGAGTGTGACATTGGTGCAAGTACCTAAAAGGCTTTAGGTTTCTCTTCTGAATGCCTAAAATCCCTTTGTCTAATGTTACATTTGCCACTGCAACTGGCTTGAAATGTGGGGAAGTTGAATCCTAGCTGGGAAGATTTACTACTGAAGGTAACTCTTTTAAAATTATGCACTGAGTCCCTCATGCTAAAATACCACTGAGTATTAGAAGCTGGTTTTTGTCTCCTGTAGTATCACATTTGGAAACAAAGGGACACTTGCACCTAAGGCATTTACTGAAATGGATGTAGTTTAGTTTTGGCTTTGGTACACCTACATTTATGACAGTGCTTGCCATCTGTAAAATGAGCTAAGACATTGGGTTACTGAAGATGGACATTAATCACTTAAAATCGAAACAGTGTTGGTAATTTTAAAATTACAATGCTTCAAACTTCCATCTGCGTTGTTATTTTGTACTTAGTTTGTCTTTAATGTAATGATCGAAGTACAGAGCCATCTTTAAATAATTCTCACAGTGACTCCTTGAAAGACATTCTTTGCTTTTACCTGTGTCTATAATTGTCTTTCAGATTAAGAAATACGAGTAAATTGAAGTACTTTTTTCTAAATACTCTTTAGTGGAACACACAAAAGATAAATTTTAATTTTTCCTGAAACTGCTTTTAATTTCATAGTCTTGAAGTGGCTTGAGTGATACTTAAAAGTTCTACTGTCTCCTCTTTCTTTCAGCTTAATGAAATTATATCTTTCTTTGCTTTTGACTTCTGCCTAATTCTGCAGAATCAGTGCCAAGTGTATCATATCACCTTAAGAAAATTGGGCTATTTTGAAAGAGTCTGATACAAGAAGAGGAAAACCAGTTTACCCTTCAGGTTCTACACTGAGTTAGCAAAGCTGTGAGTAGGAGAAGAAGAACTTTTAATGTATTCACTGTAAAGGCATTAGATCTATTTCACAGAGTTTATAGACACCAGAGGATTCTATGCAATATTTAGATGCATCTCTGCATGAAAAATGTGTGAAATGTCGTTAAAAGTTGACATCCTTCTGCTTTGTCTTGTCTCCCCTGTGAGCAGGCTCAGTGTCTACACAGACTCTGAATTTTACAAAGCTAACATTTTCCTTTTTTTGACAGGGCAACTCTGCCTCAGGACTGTTAAATGGTTATCCACTCTGGGAGAATGTTACCGTTTCCAAACCAGGGAATGGCTGGGCTGCTCTCGGAACTCGCTCGTTTGAGTTTGCACAGTTCGACAACTTCCACGTTGAAGCTTGCTGAGGTGGCTTTGGCATTTGGAGAACCTGGTTCTCCTGTTACTTTGAATAAGGGCCAAATCAAACTTGGAGGAGAGCTGAGTGCTAAACTGTGATTGATCTCTTGGCAAGGAGTCTGGATTCGGTCCGTGTTATTTGTTAAAGGTTTACTTGAGTAGATATCAACATGATTGCAGCTTTATCCCCTATTGCTGTGGGATTTTTGCCCTTCGGTGTTTGGGGGTAAATTTTAGTTCAAGGTAATGATGAAAACAAATTCTTGGATTGAAATATCTTTTAATAACAACATCTTAACTTACCAGCTCACTTCCAAGATAACTTTAGAACTTAACAAAAGACAGATGCATCTTAAGCTGCATTTTTTAACACTTCCACTATTATGTCCATTGCTTTCACTGTGAAAGAAAGAATTAAATGCCAGTAAGCCTTATGAGCCAGTGGGCCCCATACTTTTGTAGGTCTATCATTCTCAAATTTCATTTGGATAAAGTACTTAGATTTCCTATAGTAAAAAAAAGATGTTTTGTCTTTTTTTTTTGCTACAGTCTGTGACTAGACATTACAGTACTCCAAGTACATTTGATCACTTCTTTCAACTTTCATTGCCAGCCCTAAAATATATGCTATTTTCAGTGGAATGGAAATGTGCCTTATGACTGATCAGAGAGTGCAGGATGTGGCTTATTTCTAATCTACCTCCTCTTTCCACTGAAACGGTTGAGAGGGATGAAAAGATACCATAACTTGCATTTTGCTGATGGTAATATTGTGAGGTTTTTTGCATAGTGCCAAGAGTAAAAACATTGCATCATAGATCTTTTCATGTCAGGCCACGTGTGGGAACAGGCCTTTTGTTCCTAGAAACTTGGGCAAGCATCTCTCTCTTTTGATGGATTTAGAGCTTTGAATAGAAAATAATTAAAGCTAACAATGATATTTAGTTTATTATATTACTGTGACACAGGAGATATGGATACTGTCACTTCCTGGTATAAAAGACACTTTAAAAAAAAAAAAATCAGTCTTTGCCTTTAAGACTTTGCAATCTGATCATAAGGTAAGTGACAGTAGGTGGGCACAGAGGGAATTGTTTAGTGTGCCAAGCAGTGGTAATGACACGAGAGTGTCTATTTTTAAACTTTTCCTAGCTGTCAGGGAATGAAGTTCAGAAGATAATTCAGATCCTTGGGAATGGAGGGATTTTGAATAGAGTTTATCTGTTGCTTCATTTTTTTTCCCAAGTGACTGTGTTATTAAAAAAGCAATTAATTGCAGATATGAGGTACTGAATGAATTTTTCCTCACCCACATTTGCAGTTCAATTGGCTTCAGAATTTTTCTTGTTTCTTGTTGGTCAGTTTGAATGAAGATGACAACTATTCCCATAATGAAATGTGCCTCCTGTGTCCATCTGCTTTTCACACTCACATCCTGTTTAAATGACAAGCAAGTCGTTCCACATACTTGATAGGGCTCTAGCACCCTAATGAGGCCATTTGCAGCAGGCAGCACCTGGAGAAAAAGATTTGCAGTGTACTTTGATTTATAGAGATTATTCTTCTGATCCCTTTTATTTTAAAGGCTGATTCCAGTAATTGTTAACTTTAGTCTTTGAAGTTGTTATTTAATATAAAGTTAATGTTATGCAGATCATTCCTGTAAAATTTTTGTAAAGTTGATCTTCTACTTTCATTTTTGGAGAAGAGTTCTTAAAATTCATCTCTAGTAAGTAAAAATGTTGTGTCTTTTAGCTGTTACATTGATACTACTTATTCATACTTGGAAATTCTGTACATGCCAGTAACCTTGAAAAATGTTTTAAATGCCTAAACTTTAAAACTCTAGTAGAAGGCTTCCAAATGTTGAGTAACTGTTTACTTAAGTGGGTGAAAAATGAAAGGCAATTTTCCATGTCATTTTCAAGTATGGATGCAGATCTGTTCCTTACTTGCTTGATTTCCTAAGGAATGTCACTGGGCACTCCACATGTGAAGGAATCTAATTTTAGGTCCTCATATTCAAGTAATATGAGTATAATAATCTCAGGATAAATTTATTTTAGCTGTGATGGATTTTCATAGTTGGATGCTTCTTGGAGACTTCCTGGTAGCTTCTGTGTCTGCAAGCAGAGAGAGATCAGCAATTATGCAGTTATTCCAAAGGAGCTGTCCATTTTTTAACCTTCTAGTGCACTAGTGTAATAAACTGTACTGTTATATTGTGTACTGAACACAATGTATTTTATCACTGGAAATGTTGATTTTTTTTTCCCTAATCTTAATTTACAATGTTTGAGGATTAAAGTGTTATGAACAGAGTAAGTGATTTAATGGTGACATTATGTTATTCATCTTTATATGTCTGTAATTCTTCACCCTTCAGTAGACTGTAATATGTTAGGCAATAACAAGCTGTCGGGTTTTTCACTGAGGGGTGGATTTATGTTGTTGATTATAAATGCTAATCATTCCAAATGGACAAATAAAACACTTAAAAATGCTTTTTTTGTGCAGAATGCTTCTGTAAAATGTGTCTTGGTTTTCTCCAGCAAGAAAGCTGACGATTTTTCCATTGTTATTTCTGATAAATATGCTTGGCATTAACTTAATTGGATTGGAAGAGTATAGCCAACCAGGCCTTATTAAAAATATCTCAAAATCCATATGCAATTGGACTTGTGCTATTGATAAAATTTTCCTATACCACTCAATATACATTTTGCCTCTTTCTGGCTTTTTGATTTGGATTTTTTTTTCTAATTTAGTGAAGGGAATTAAATTGTATTTGAGGACCAGTGATGCAAAACTGCTGAGTACTGAGGTCTTGTGAGATTTAGCTGAAAGTCAGTTTAGAAACAGATTGTTTTGTAAAGATGTACTTCTATGGCTTCTTTATTTTGAATATCCTTTTGAATCTATCCTCAAACACACTATTTTTACTTTTTTTAAGCTAAACTTTAAGGTTTGATTTTACAAGGAAGGGAGAAATTCCATAGAGCTAATTATGTTTCCCAGTCCATCATGTCAATAGATATGACTTACCCTGGAATTGTTGCCTTCCAGTAACCAGGTATGTGCAGGTACCACCTACACAAACACTGCAGCAAAATCAATTCTGTCCCTTCTCTGCCACCCCACCTCTGAGGTTACACTTGAGCAGTTCTTGGGATTTTCAAACTCCTAAAAAACACTAGGACTCCTTTGCTTTAAAAGTATGGGAGACTCTACTTCAGGCTCCTTTTGCAGCTGCCTCCTTGTATCTCTGTATCAAAAATAAATTTCTACTTCCAGATTTGGTTTGGAGTGGTAATGGTTTGCTTTGGCCTTAGAGGGTCAATTTTGCTGCATCGTAGCAGCCGGTTGTTTGTTTTCACTTAATAAATTTTCATTGGTTTACCTGAAGTTTCTATCCCAAGTCCAGTTTCTGTAGGGGAGTGGGTATTATGAAATTAACCATCATGATTGTTGCTGTTTTTAAAGATTTCAGCAGTTTGGCCAAAGAGGGACAGTGCTTGGAGACTGTATTGTCCTCTCTTTGATGTTTTGGTCTTTTGGTTGGTTGATTTTTTTTGTTTGTTTGTGTGATTTTTTGTTTAGGTTTTTTGTTTGTATTTTGGTTTTGTTTGGTTGGTGGTGTTTATTTTTAAACCCTTTGTAAGTACTACATTCATACAAGTCTAGTATATGCTGGGAGTGGCAGACAGGCAGGTTTTAAAAACCCTCTAGTTTTGAAGACTTCCTAGGCTGGTAGTGGAATCATCAGGTAGCCTTTTTAGAATTCTGAGAGTAATGTGCATTGAAAAGTCATCATGAGCAAATTCCTCTTGCTGTGCTCCTTCCATTTATGCCCAAGTGTTGCTGAAACAATAAGGGTTGTGTTTCTAGAACTTGTGCTCTAAAAAAAGCCCAAAACGCCCACCAGTAATTGAGCAGAGGAAAATGTGTGCTGCAGCAGTGTTGCCAAGCTTTTGCTGTGTGCCAAGATACTTCTCTGCGGTTTTCATAGTGGCTAAGACAAACAACTGTGAAACTGTATTTTTCCCCTCAAGGAATTATGTTTGGATAAGGTTAGAAACAGACACACAACCCAACACCAGTTTTGTCAGGGGCTCCTGGTAACTTTGCAATGAGCACATTAAACCTGACTCATTTGTGTACCCCAGACTAAATCTAGACATGTCTCTGGAAAGCAAGAGATGAAAGCACCCTAGAAGTATTTGCTGGAGTGTTGACTTTTTAATTTTTTTAAATGCCTTTTCTGTTGGTATCAAGTGTATCTGACTGTGTTCAACTTCACTTAGTGCAGGAAAGCAGTAATTTTTGGTTTTACTATGCTCACAGACGCATTTCAAAGACAGTACTACAGCAGAGGGTGGCTCAGTATGCAATTAACTTGAGGGTATGTAAGAGGAAACTGAACCTAGTGTGTGATATTATTCCAGTGTTATACAGCCATGGTCTGGGAATCCTTCATGGTCTAAAACAGAGGAGGTAACACCAAAATGACTATTAAAAAAACTGAAACAGCATCACCAACAAAAAACCCCCAAACTGCACACACGTTCCCAAATAGTACAGGGAAAAGCAAAGAACAATCTGGATTTAACTTGACTTCCTTTGTTCAGTTTCTGCTTGAAAATACAGCCATCTTCCTTTCTGTTTTCCATGGACAATGATTCAGTTAAAGTGCCTATAGAGAATACGAGACTTCATTGTTGCTAAAAAGCGAATGTTTAGCTAAGTATAGGCACTGCTGTTTCCAAAAACAGTAGAATCAAAAAAGATTAGAAAACATGAGAACAGGTTATGCAACTGAAAGGCACGTCTGTAATGTGTGATTCAGTTCTACTCCTCGTTGCAGAAGATTCCTTCCCTGTGAGCATAGCAGCAGAGCTTTATGGAGAGGACAAATGTTTCTGTTACTGCCACCCCTCTTTCAAGTTTTTGATAAGTTTTGTGTACATTGGCCAATCTGAGATCACACAGGAGTGTAGCCTCTGTAGCCTCTTAGCTTGATTATATAGTGTTAACAGAGTCATTTGAAAGAGCAGCTGGCAATGGCTAGCAGCAAATCCTGTTAAGGATGTCCTTATTCCCTTCTGATGTGATTGCTCTTGTAGTGGAAGCAATAAATAGAAGTGTTCACTGGCAAGAGATCAGGCAGGTTTTGTCTGAACGGAGGTGCACACAAAGGGCTCGGTGCAGGGATCTATAAAGCTTCACTGGGATGCACAACATCTCTGGCATGAGCTGCCTGCCTGTTTCCTGTCCAGTCTAAGATTGCTGTTTAATGGTTCAGCTTAATTCTTTTCTTGCAGCTCAGCTGATACTTCGTCCTAAATAAATTGTTTTGCTAGCATTATACAAAACATGCTCAGTGCAGCAGGGCAAGCCTGTGCCAGAAGGAAGAGACTGAGAATACCCTGTTGATCATTCAGCCCATCTCCTTACCAGATAGACTGTACGTTTTTAGGACCTGCCTTAGTAGAGTGCTGAGACAAAAGGGTGAGAGAACTTCCACTTCTCTTTTGTAGGTGGCTATTCTATGGATTTTGAAACAAACAGCATAATTGCTTTTGTTTGTGATCTGTGTAAGGGATGCAGAGAGATCATTCAACTTTTCTCCCCAATTCATGACAAAAGCAAGGTTGATACTGCAGAATGAATCTTGTATTTATTAAGCTCTAGTATTTACTTGTGGAATGGATTGAGTTCTTCATGAAACACCTGTGATTCTACCTTGAAAGACAAAATACTTTGATATTTTGAATGCTTTCATACAGATATATCAACTATGAACACTCACTTCCCAAGCCAATGGGAGTTTCTCTCATAGTGTTAATTCACATGGGAGACTCATTTCGAATACCACGGTATGACATAAATATTTTTTTCTAAATATTAGCACGAGTAGATATCCAAAACAAAAATTCCAGCCTCCCCATAGTAAATACATTCCGTACATACCTTGGTTTCATTCTCCTTTCCTGTTTCCACTTTTAAAATGGTGAATACTTAGAGATATCTGTCAACATTCTCAAAAAAATATTTAGCGACATGAAAATACAACAATCTTCATCTTTTAAACAATTGAATCTTTTTGCCTCTGTATTGCAAATAATTATATTTTTCTTGTGCTAAATCTGAATATTATCACTTCTCTTGATTTTTATAATAAGTAAAATTCATCTATACCAGACTCTGCAAGGAGGCATCAGAAGGGCCATGCAGGCATTTAAAATTTCTTGTGGTGTTTTAGCCCCCAAGGCACAAGTCACCTTAACTGTATTTTTCCTTTCTCCCACCCACTCTCCAGTGCCTTATAGGGCAGCTACTTGGGTAACATCTTAAATGGTGAAGATGAGTGTTTTTCTTGTGTGTGACATGGTGACTTGAGAATGATAGATTCCAAGGTTCTGTACCTTCTCTGTGGAACTCAACCTTCTGGAAGTCAGGCAGGTTTTTGATCACTATTACACAATCAAGCCCTGGAATATAATAGTCTGGAGAATTTTCTTTTCCTTTGAACGATGTTTTTTTCTTTTGTTATTTAGTATATTTTTTTTTCTTCAAGAAGCTTATTGCAGAAAGAGTGCTTGGTTGCTTTTGTTACATCAAAACCTCGTTACAATAATTCTGTGTTCAGCAACCTCCCTGATGAGCACATACTGCATCCTTAGATGCCTTTGAAGACTTCTGCTGGGGTTAGTTATCTGTACCAAGTCATTTCAGAAGACAGTTTCTCTGAAAAAGTAGCTAGTTTCCTCTACAGTAATAGGCTGGTTCTAAGTGTGGTAGTGTTTTCTGCCCTTTGATCTTTTAGCCTTGCATTTTGTAACTGAAATGTCTTTTTCTCCCCATTTCTACCACTTCAAAAGATGGTGGGCCACATCCTGCTTTAATCTACAAGGACCTCAGCATCATGCAAATATTAACAGTGTCCTCTACTGCAAATGAGAGAAATGTGGGTTGCATGCTGCATTTTTCTGGTGCTCTAAAGACTCTCTGTTTAGATTTCTCTCTGTGGGGACAGTGGTCTGAAATCAGAATATAATGAATTTGCATATGAACCTGTACTGAGTTTTCAAAATGTAGTCTTCTGGTTTTAAGTGATTATGGAGCGCTGTGTATATGACTTTTAGATTCAGTACAGTTACCAGAGCTTTAAGTAAATGGTGGATGGAGGTCTGGAGTACATCCTAGCATTGTTCCTGGGTTCACTTCACAGGCCTCAGCCTCCTCATGAGGAAACACCCAGGGATACCATGGCACTGAGCACCCTTGCTCAGCAGACCTGAAACAGAGCTGCTGCTTTAACCTCCTTCCTACAAAGGCTTAATGCACTGGTGGAGACAACATTGATTAAAAGCTGTGTCACCTCCTGTTGAAATTGTGAGGAAATGACTGCCCTACTGTGGACATGTCTCAGCTTTGTGTTAGAGGTGGTGGGGGACTGGAAGGGATGACTTTGTTTTCATTTGAATCTGCCACTGAACATGCTGCCTTTTTTGTTCTTTGTATCTGCATAGAACAGGGATTATGCTCTACCTCTAATGATAGTCACACTATGAGTGGGGGTCTCTTCACAAAGTTTTGAAAAGGACTCCATTGATTCTGTGTACACTGGAATCATGTGGGTTCACAGTCTGACAATCTCACAGTAGAGAAAAAACAGACAAGAGTGATGGAGTGAGTGAGCTGAAACATAACATCACTAACAGCTGCCCACTATCTGCTAGGAGATCTTCAGGAAAAGGTAAGGGAACATGCTGTGCTTCACAGAGCTGCCTTTCTAGTGGAGTCAATAGAATGGAGATGAGAAGGATAGGTTGGAAATGGCCTTGATGGATATAGAAACACGTGGTGGAATGATGTAAAGCTTACATAGTGTCATTTCAGAGTTGGATCAGTCCCTGCGTATTTAACATGACTTAAAAAGGTAGCAGGAGTGTTATTGCATCTGTAAAAGCCTGATAATATGCTCTCATGTCCAGGCTCTCTCCTTTTTATAACGGAAAAAAATGAGGTAAGTCATATCCAGCAAAAGAGCAGAATGGTACAAGAGAAAAAGAAGACCAAGTCCACTTTTCTATCTGCAGTCACCTTTCCTCAGTGTTGTTTTCCTGAAGCTAATGAGCAGTGCTCACATTATTGTGTGACTATAGCTACTTCTACTCCTCTGGAGACCCAAGTCCCTGTGAAAAGTCTCTCAGTCCTAACCAAAACCAGATAAACAGCAATGCTATTCCAGTTCACTGAGTGTGACTGACATGGTATTTGAAATCACCACTCAGCCCAGACAGTCAGGAGGGGTAGCTCATACTTCAGGCTGCAAAAAAAACCCACCTCATTACAGCAAGTCTGATCTGTTCTCAGAAAAAAAAAAATCTATAGTGGTATCACAAAGATTGGTTTCCGAATGAAAAATTGAGGTTTGACATGAACCTTAGAACTTTTTATCTTTTGTGACAAGTTCGTAAAGCAAAAGAGGCCCTTGCAGTCTGTGCTGGGGGCACTAGATGGCAGTGGAAGCATGGCTAGGAAAATAGCTGTCTTGCTGGCTTTGGGGCCAGCTTCTCTGAGCCATGAAAAACAAGGAATGAAGGCAGCTTTACTTGAGAAGAAAGATAAGGTTGAGACTACAGGCAGCCTTCTGTGCACAAAACTCAAGGCTTCCCTTACAAGGAATACTAATTCCTCCTTTAATAATTTTGCATCTCCTTAAAGCAGATTAACCTATAAAACCCCAAATGCTTTGTGAAGCACCTATTACCTACAGTGGTTTGTCTGGATCAAAACAATTAAATGAAGAAAAAGCCGATTTCCAATTGCTGCCAGTGGCACAGCTTTTGTTTGAGTCTTGGTAATTTTTAACTTGTGTTCAAGCTAAGAAGGGATCTGCAGTGATTATTTTTAGAGTACAATGACTTTGCTCTTCACTGCCACAGCCTGTATCCTAAAAGCTTCCAACATGCCACAGCCCCCCAGTCAAGGTGTCCCTGTGAGCTCCGTGTGGCTGGGTGTGCTCTGAGGCTGTCTGGGAGAGCTGTGCTCATGCACAGGTGGGGTCACAGGGTGAAACCCCAGACTCGAGCAAAGGAGAATGCTGTGCAGGGGCTTTTTACACTGTACAGCTGCAAAATGGTTATTTCCCAGCAGTTTGAGGTTTTCCTAGGTGTGGGGCTCATGTTTTCTGCTGAAGTTTTAAGATATGAAATTGATAGCTTGGGCAGCTGCAAGGGATGGAGACCCTGTGAGAAAGAAGCAGCATATTTGTACTGAGAGGAACTGTTATACAGCTTAGACTTGAGCAAGGCTGTTCTTTGCTCAAAGGGGTCTGGAGACAAGGAAAGGCAGCAACCCTGTGACCGTGTGAAGGGGGGGGCACAGAGATCAGGTCTGAAACTATAACTGGCTGACTTTGGGGTGATGGAGAAACTTATGAAAAGAAAGAGGTCAACAGTGTGAAAGCAGAAAGGGAGGATGGGCTTGTCCATTATCAAATATCTCAGAACATCATAATCTGAAATATGGGAGAGGTAAATGAGCAGTGATTACTGGGAAAGCAATTCACTCCCTCATGCCAGGTTTTCAAAAGCTTTATGTGCTGTGAGTTAATAGCCAGCTATTTGCTTTCACTCTGGATTAAGCCCCAGGCTTCCTGAGGTGACGTCCTTCCCTGTCCCTCACAGACCCCCACGGTCAGGCAGCTCAACTGCACATCAGTATGGGCTACTCAGCTCAGCCTCTCCAGCAACACCTTACTCAAGGAAATCCTTAGTTATGTGTTCCCTGGTTTTCTTTTGTACCTTTTGCATTATCCTAGAAAGAGCCTACCTGGGGGGACTAGGAAGTAGAAGGTCTAGAAGTAGAAGTGTAAATTAAAACAAAGATACAAGATCGGACATGAAAAAGTATTACTATGCCTTGTCTTCTGGAAAACAAAGTGAGAAAGGTTTCTGATTTTGACAGAGATTATTGCAATACCTAGAGGATGTGTGAAACTGAAGTAGGGACTATTCTTTAGTCCTGCTTTTATGTAAAGCATCCATGAGGTTTGCTTCTTTAGAGAATGGACATATAATTTGTGGGATGGGGAGAATGCACAAAGCAAGGAACGTGGTGCTTATTTGTCTTATATGGCTCTTAAGAACAGTACTTCATGTGAGTTTCTGTGGGAGAAGACAGTTTTCTGTGGGACTGTCATACCCCTCTGTCTAATGAGAGGTAATATCTTTTTTGAAAAACTACAGAAAGAACTCACACAACACACGGCCCTTAATACTGTCTATGTATTTTTGTCTGCTTTCTTTATGGAATTCCTCTGAGTGCTGGTTATTTTTACGGGCTTTTAGATGCTCCATGCTTCTGGGTCATGCCTCTTTTCCTTGTTTGCTCTGACAGAAAGAGATCTTCAGGTTTTCATTTTGTTTTTCCTTGCTATAACTTTAGTCTCTTGTGCAAGAGTGAGAAAGAAATGTGGTTACGGAACTTGACAGGTTTTCCCTTTCACCCACAGTGTTTTGAAGGCAAATTGCTTACAAAAAACATGCTTGGATAAGTGAAGGATATGCAGGAAACTGAAAGAGAGATCCCAGGATATCATGTGGCCTGTTGAGGACAGTGGTTATTTGCAAGTATCTTTGGAGCAGGTGAGTAATAGGGCCCTGTCTCAGCCTGCAGGATAACACCAGGATGATGTGCTTTGTATAACCAGTGCAGGCATGCAGCTTGGCAGCCTGTTAGCAATGTTTTGAGTAATTTTGAAGAGCTCCTTCTGCATTATTTAGTGAGCGAATGTTTTAAGACAGAGCCTTTAGCTCCTGAGAGCAAGGGAAGAGCCCGGGTGAGGTGCTGTTGTAAATCTGTTCTTGCTGGTTGCTGGTGAGAGCTCCTGTGGCTGGCTTGCCCATCCGTGAGGAAAATCCCGCTGGCTGGGCGCGGTGCTGCAGCAGCGCTGGGCGCCCGGGCTGCCCTGTGCTGTGATGCAGAGCACAGAGCAGTGAAGCTGGGGAGGAGGAGTTCTAACAGAGAACAGCTGCCAGTGCCTCAGACACAAGCTCGACAGAGCACTGCCTTCTGGGGGCTGTAATGTGAAAAACATCACACCAAGAGCAGGGCTTGTGCCAGCCCCTGGGCCAAGGGAGTCAGGCGGGGTTCCTGCGAGGAACTGGCTGAGGAGCAAGCCTCTGCTAGCTGTAGGGTGTTTAAAGTGAGGGGATGGAGCTGACTCCACAGGGGTGACCTTCAGCAGGAGCTAAGGGTCATGAGCCCTTCTGCAGATCAGTTCCATGATTTCTGGTTAGGCTTCATTTGTGTGATCTGTCCCTACAACTCACTTGGTGAAGAATTTAGACTGAGAAGTTGCACTAGTTCACAAAAAAATGTGCAAAAGTGAGATGAAAGGTCTAATAATTTTCCCAAATCTTCTTACTCTAGAGGAGCATAAAAACATAAAAAGAGGAATGTTTTTCACAGTGATTCTTTGTTGAATCCACTGGGTGCATCTGGCACATCTCCCTATCTTGGGTTCAACAAAAAGCACCAAGACAAGTGACTTAAGGCACGACTTCCTATGAGTATTTCATGGTAGACATGGGCAGCCCTTCATAATGGTGATTTTAAAAGTACATATTACTCCAGAGCAGAGCAGGATTTTTCAGATAGAGGAAAGAAGAACTCACACAACACACGGCCTGGCAGTCAAGTCAGTGGGTCTGGATCTGGACCTTTGTTCTCTGTGCTTTAGTCCTAGAAATTAAACTGACAGTCTGTTTTTCCATAATGTTGAGGCTGATTGCTATTTTGTGGGGAGGGACACATGAGGCTTGACTCAGGACTCAGCCTCATCTTATGCTAGTTTACAATTGTTGTCAGATGAGTTATGATATTTGAGATGAGCTGTTGTAAAAACATATGTATGTTCTTAGCTGGCAACAAATTTTAGTATTTTAATGATGCTTAAGACAGCTCCAGCATAGAGAAGACACCCTATTAAAAACAGTAAATCAAGCTCTGCAAGCATGATAGCTGAATTAGAGTTAGAGCTATTCCAATGTCTTTACATTGTGCTTTGTTGCTGATGTGTACACTCACAAACATAAAAACTGTCTGCAGTTATAATTTTGCAATTCAGTGTTTTGCTTACAGCAACAATACATTTTAAGCAAACAACACAATATTGGATCAGCTATCACCAATACAGCTAGTTTTGCTTCATAAAATCCTCCTCAGTACATTCCTTCTTTTCCAAACTAATTACCTTATTAGCTGCAATTGGAAGAAGCATCTTGTAGAAAGACTAAATACCTGAATAATGGCAAAATATGTTTCCAATTTACCACTGTCTGATATAGATGAGGGGCTGGGAAGGGAGATCGAGTAGTAGGGGGTAAAAATTCTTTTTCCTGTTTCTGCACTGAATGATTGTGGCAGTATCCATATCTTAATAGACTGGACAGAGGGGAAATCTCAGGTACTCTGACATGAGAAGGCATCTTGAACTGTGCTCAACCTTAAATTCTTCTTTTATGGAATATGAATATTAAACACCACCCCTAGCTTTCTCTGACAGACGAGGTTTAGCTGATGGGCTCTCTGCTCTCTGTGTCAGAGATCTAAACCCATGTTATCTCTGGCTTCAGAACAGACTCAGTAGCTACTTCTCCACTTTCAGCTTCTCATATTCTCTCTGCATCTCAGACTACAGGTAAACAAAGTCCTCCCATCTTTTGCCTTTCAACTACACAAGGCAACACTGCTTAAAATTTTGGTCTTTCATATTCCATGAGCCCCTGGGAAGTCAATAAATGTCAAAGAAACGTTGGATTATTTATGTATTTATTAGGTCTATGCTATATTTCTGGCAAGGCCTGGTGACATTTGGTCATCACACTCTTAGAGGACATATTACAGGTTAACAGCACTGAAAATATATATATATATATAAATCTGGATTTTTCCCACACTACAATCAATCTGTATTGTTCTTGAGACATTGCTGGTTGGAAAAGCACTTTCCTCTTTATTATATCTGTTGTCAAATCACTTGCTCTGTTCTCCTTTATTTATTTTATTGTGTGTGCATTTTTAAAGGATTCATAAGTAAATTTTAGTGCAAGAAGGAACCAGGCTGATCTTAGAATTTGTGCATTTCACACAATAATTTTTCTCTGAATCAATTTCAAGTCATGAGTGCTCTCATAGCAAAGGCAAAAAAGTAAAATCTCATCAGGCTGATGCTTAAGCCTTTTGGTAGGATTCGGGTAAAGATTTATGGCTCTAGCATTGGTGGTAGCATCTTTCTGGTGGCGTGGTTGGTATCCTGTGATGAATTGCTGTCCCCACTTACACAGTTTGACCAGGCATACTCTGTCATTCAGCTTTGGCTAGTTACAGGTAGGGTTAGCACGGCCTGCACCACTGAGTTTGAATCAAATGGTGCAGACAGCAGCTTTCTCTTCAATCTGTATGTCCCACCCATGGATGTGATGAGCACTCTGTTGTCATACCCTGCTGTACACTCTCTGAAAATCACACAGCATCAACAGCCTTTGAAACAGAAGTTATCTGTGGAAGCTAGAGACTCCAATCATGGTGTCAGAGGGTCCTAGGGGCTCCCCTCTCCCCATGCCACTGCACCCCAACCCATAATTTCTGTGTCCCTTGTTTTGACTGTGGGATGTATTTTAGAATTCAGCTGAATTTGGCTTGTGGCTCATCTTTTGATATGGATGACAATAGCAAACTAACTCTGTCTCCATTAGTGATGTTAAGAATGGAAAGTCAGAACCTGTAGCTTCTGGGGTCTGCACCAAGCTTTCAGAGCAGTGTTACAAGGCAAGTGACTACACAGAAATGGAAATGTGTGGCTTGTGTAAAATAAAAAGCCACTCTCTAGCTTTGCAATGAGCGGAAAGATGTGAGTCATGCATGGCATGCTCGTGCTGGACTTGAGAAGGTTGGCCAAGGACACTGTTGACTAATTCTTTTCCTTTAATGAAAAGCTAATCTGTGATTGTTGTTATCCCAGCAGGAGAGACTGCTTTCTAAGTCTTATCTAAATTCAGTAAAAACCCAATATGTGCCTTATCATCCATAAAGGGACAAAATGTTATGCCTTATGCCTGGATTCAAACCAGTAGTTAATGGGCATTCGAATACTTCAAATACATTGTGCTCAGACTACTGAGCCATGTCTTCTGAAATCCATCATCTGCTGTGGTGTGATAGTTAAAGCTGGTAAACTGGTAACGCTTGCTTAATGAATTCTAATAACTTGTTTTTATGAGTAATCTGTCAGGAGGCCCCATTCTCTTTATGCATTTGTCCATTGATCTGTTTACATGAACAGCTCTCGCTCTGTTATTTACAAATTACTCTCAGATTGTGTTGTTCTCCGTTTACAAAGTGCTGACAATTGAGTGGAAAAGATGATATTTTTGATCAGATAATCGATGTCCAGATCATTTATGACTAACAGGAAGTGAATCAGTGGCCTTTCAAAATGGTTCCATGGATATTACTGGCCATTGGCACATGTGGTGACATGTTTTTTCTCCCAAGTCACCCATGTACACAAATACATCATTTATGACTATTTTTAAAATAATAGGAAAAACTGACACCATGCTAAAAGTAGAACAAATATCAACCAATGTTGTTTGGTATTGTTTTTAAGCCTTCTGGATGTGTGTTGGTTACTTTGTAGGTCAGGCAGGGACACAGGAACAGATTGCCCAGGTGATTCTGCAATAAGACATAGTGTAAGTTATATCTGGGGCAGCAAAGAAGAGAAATGTAAAAGAGAATAAAGGTTACCTCCAAGATATTAAAAACAGGCAGATCCACATCTTGATGGCATACTCACTTAGACAGAAACACATTCACCTAAGTGTGCATAAAATATTATTACTTTTTTAATGGGTCGATTTAGCTGTAAGCCCAAGAATTCCAAGGTCAATTATTTGTATTTTTCATTACTATAGATAATAAATAATATGGCTACCAATGTCATTGGGGTACCATTTTACCGAGTATGAAGGTGGAGTGCTATAGGGCCTGCAAGGAGGTGATAATTTTTGGCAGCACAAGACTGCAGTCAACTGGGAAAGGAGTTTATTACTGACAGAATTTTTACTATGCTGGCTGTAAGTTTATTAAGCAGTATACTGCATAATTTCTGTCAGCATATTGTGTCATTTTCTGAGCTATATAATAATATTGCTTTGAACTTCTAAGTGCCTTCCATTTCTGTAGCTTCCTAAAAAGTTATACCCATCTTAATTGCCATGGCACCTCAGAGAGGCAAAGAAATATTTTCTTCCTCCTGGGAGATCAATACTACTTTTAGCTGTGAAAGTGAAGTGAAATGAAAGGTTCAAAATCAAGCTAAAGGTTTGTCAGGACTGGGCTGGCAAAGGAAGCAGCATCTTGTGTCTTAGCTGTTGGATTGGCAGGTCTCAAAGAAGCTGATCTTGGCCCCAGACTTTCTGCACAACACTTAAGTAAATTCCTTTTGCTTCACTTCTGCAGACGTGACTGTTTTTCCTGCTCCTAGTTTTGGCTTTTTTAGGAATGGGTTTTAGGGGCAGTTTGCTTTCTGGAGAGTGCTTTGCTCAGTGATATGGCTGGCTTCTTTGAACACTAATCACCAAAAAAGCCCTCTTCCCTCTGAATAACAATGTATATTGTGCCATTTTTCCTTAGACAGTGATAGAGTGGCTTTCCTTCAATAGTGCAGCATGACCAGAGTTCTCCTGTGACAGCAGGTTGATTCCTCTTAGGGAGAAAGCAGGTGCCTTTGGCTATCTCAGAACATGCCTGGAGCACCATCACTTGGGCACCCTCAGGTCATCAATGTTCATAAATTGGCCAGAACTTGGACAGGAAGACTGTGAGGGAAACCCAGGATGCTGTAGGCCACGGAGTGGGAGATTTTTCTCACTGCCTTATGTACCAGCCAAAGGTACACAGAGATGTTAGGGTGCAAGGTACCCCCTCAATAACTGTTTGTCAGATTTGGTATTAGGTAAGTCCTCATGGTTTGTAGGACTTGATTAGTCAGAGTCAGGCTTTGTAACACTCAGACTCTGAGCTCTGTAACTTGTAATAATGTTCCTTGTCCTCTGTTTATGTGCTCTGATTCTTGATCATGGGTACACAGTCTTCATTGTCTCTGCTGTGACTGTGTTCCAGCAATGGGTGTGGTGAGCAGGGCCTCTTTCATATAGAGTACTGGGATTATTCTATATGAAATATTAATTTAGTGCATTGATATGCACTAAATTCTTTGTGATGCTTCATTCCAAACTACAGAAACATCCCACCCACTTTAGAGTGAAAGAATCTCACTTTCTCTCCATGGCAGAGCAGGTGACTCAGGATAGAGAGAGAAAAATAATGTCCACCTTCTCTATCCTTATCCTTTTGTTATAGAAGCTTTGAGTCTATTATTTATTCAGGACTGTAAGGGTGACCTGCAGAATCAGGTTTCTCCTCTTTTTCATATCTTAATCTGAGGGCAGAAATTAAAGTTTTTTATCAAGAAAAAAAGAAGTAGCATTTTCCTTATTTTTTTTTTTCCCCATCCCTGTCAATGCTGGGAATGTCAAGATTCAGTTTTCTGGTTTGGCTGGAGATTTCCTTCAAGAAAAGGGCTAAAGAAGAGATGAGCAGGGCTCTAGTGGTTCTAGAACAGTCAAAATTGAAGAGGTAAGGTCTGGTTCTCTAATGAAGCTTTCTTCATTTTCAGGATTTCTGCATCAAGATGCTTTTTCTAAAGAGTGTTTTTGGCCTCCCTTTTACAGGAACTGAGCAGCAGTTGCTGTTCTGCACTGTAATATCAGAGTGACAGGGAGATCTTGAGAGCTTTAAAAAACTTGGTCAAAGTTGATTCAGGAGATATTTGTAGGATTAATTAAATGTGTAGATTGAGCATCCACAACTCGTATATTTGAAGTAGAGATTTGGGATGAACAGCACCTAAGCCCTTGTCAAGCTGTAGCAATTATATTTTATCAGACTGATGCCTTACACTTTTGTCTCCTTTAGCTTGTCTATTCTGCCTATTTATCTATTTTTATTCTAAATAGGACTATGGCAAAACCTGTAGGAAAATATTGGTTTTTTTACTTTTTATAGGTCTTGTAAAAGCAGTACATGTGTTCTATATCGACACAGAAGAGAGGGGAAAAAGTCACTGGGACTTGGTGTTCCCCCATCAAAACAAGGAACAGAAGTAAATCCCAGAGAGAGTTATTCCATTCAATAGTCTTGAATTTTACAAAAGAGAGAATTCAGCAGCCTTGAAAAGGGTGAAATACTCTTGGCTGATCACAAGTGGAAAAAGTGAGGGAAGGAGATTAAACTTGAGGATAAAACACCTACGTTGATGAGAAATAGGTTAAGTAATGCTCTGCTTTTCAATTATGCCAGAGCAGTAGGTACTGAATCCTGCTCATTAGCTGAGGCTATAAAATGCCACATTTATTGTGTCATTTTTCTTACAGATATTTGCCCGATGGGCTTGTCAAACGTTTAGTTCTCACTGCCTGAAATTCCCACTGACTGTCCCAAAGAAAGCTTTTCTTCCCAGCTTTATGCTCAGAAATGTCAAATCCACACCTGCTAGCTTTTTCACATAATCCTTGTGAAGAGAACCATCACGTCCAACTCACCCTCCTGCTGACTATCAAATCTTAGCTGACTTTGTAGGTTCATTGCCAGACATCCCTCTGGCTCAGTCTGTCCTGGTGTCTTACTCCTCACTGAACTCTTCAGCCCCTTGAAGCTGTTACTGATGAGTTTTTCTCCACAAAATGAGCATGTGACAGCTCGGTTTTATTTCAGGCCCTGAGCTGTTGCTTTAATAATCAAACAGTAACTATTTGCCTTTTATTTAGTGCTTGTCTAAGTCAATCACCATCAGCTTTCCACCACCTTTCTTACCCCAAAATAGCCTCAAAATGTCGCATTTTGCTTTGCTAGTCACAAGGTATCAACACTTCTTGTCCTGGTACTTGGGGGCCTCAAACAAAAGTAAATCTCCTTACTGGTCTGTGCCTCTGTCCCTTTTTCAGGTGTGCATCCTTTGTTTGATGTCAAAAGATTCACTGTCTTGGGTATTCATACTTAGCTATTGAGATGTAAGGATTTAACTGTTGGTTTTTGCAAGCAATCCCTTGGACTTCCTAAGAGTTTCCACACAAACGACAATGTGTTTCCACAACAATCTTCATGACATGCTAACTGCTATACAGGATATGTGTACTGAGTCTTCAATATATTCCCAGCCCTATTAAAAGCTGGTAATCAGTTTCATAGTAAAGATACATGCTCTTTCTGTTGATATTTTCCCTTGTTGTGGGCTATAGACTAGCAGGATATTATCCTTTAGTCTGTAACTGATGACTTCTGTTTGCAAAATCCTAACTGACTGAATTCAGACAACCCAATGAAGTAAAAAGCAAAGAGCTGTGAGCATTGCATTGCCTCCTTTGTGTGTTACTTGATGGTTTTCCTGGTCTGATAATTATCCAACGCAGTAATAGAGAAAAGGTCAGAGTTATTGTGAGGCTGCTTCTGAACGTAGTTTTTCAGCTCATTTTTAGCATGTCATGTATATAATCTCCCAATGATGAATATTTGCATTCCATTGCCATGATTTAGGAGGATTTTTTTTTGCCTGTGCTTCAAATTGCTTTCAGTGCTTTCTGCAAAATGTGCTCTGCAGCAATGCAATATACTTCCTGAGTTCATTTTAGAAATTTGATTTTGTGCTTCCCCTTCACTTCTGGTGTCAGTCTGTTGTAGAGGCAGCACAAAGGAGGTTGGAGAGTAGGAAAGGAGTACATAGAAGATTTGTAACTTAATAAGAATAAAGAATATAGTTCAGTTTATAATATCATTCCAAAAATTTACTTCTCTGCAGAGATTAATGTTCAGAGGGTTTTAACCTGTGTGCTTGTATATGCTCACAGTGAATTATTATTATTATTAAATCTAAGGAGAGGAGGGAAGCGCTGGGGAGGAAACACAGTGTTTCCCTGACTTCTCCAGACCCCTGCAAATACAAAGAAGCTTGTAGGACAGACAGCACATGGCATGAGAAGTGCACAGAGGTGTTTGTTTTGATAGTGCTTGCAGGGTTTTTGTCTCAAAAGCGGTGTTAATATGCAAGGCAAGCCATACATCTATTTTTACTCATCTTGCCTGAGAGCCAGTTCAGTGCCTTGTGGGGAAAGGTTCAGAATAGTGGAGGTGGTAACAGCTTTTATAAGTTAAAGACAGGGTTTAAAGGTATCTTCAGGGACACTTGTATGCCAGACATGTGCCACTTTGGATTCAGGCAATGGACTCTTTTCCAGAGTGGTGAGCACACACATAGGGCTGTGAAGACATCAAGTGCTTTAGGGGGTTGAATCTTCTTGCACACAGATCTTATATCACCTGTCTAAAGTGTGGGCACCATTGGTCCCATAATTCAGGAGTTTAGAGCTTTAAACCTGACAGTATTTAAGAGGCATTTGGACAATACCTTTATCAGGTATCAGTTTTTATCAGCCCTAAATTGGTTAAGGAGTTGGATTCTTGTATTAAATGAAATATTCTATTATAATCCGAGATCCCTTCCAACTGAAACAATATTCTATTCTATTCTATTCTATTCTATTCTATTCTATTCTATTCTATTCTATTCTATTCTATTCTATTCTATTCTATTCTATTCTATTCTATTCTATTCTATTCTATTCTATTCTATTCTATTCTATTCTATTCCATTCCATTCCATTCCATTCCATTCCATTCCATTCTATTCCATTCCATTCCATTCCATTCCATTCCATTCCATTCCATTCTCTCTCTATGGCTCTTAGTAAAATATCTCATGTGGCTCTCTCTCCTTCAGATGAATTTTTTTACGTAATAGTTCAAGAAAAGAATCCAGAGAGGTTTTTATGTATTGCTATATCTATTGACAGTGGAAACAGTTCCCACCCTTAAAATCTGCAGTCTAAGGTGCAAATTCAGTCTTTTTTGAGAGCTGTTCTCTTTCTTCAGTTTGGAGTGTTTGGTCATCTCAGTCCTAATTGAAGAGGTAAGAGATCTTCTGCTTATTATTAGTGTAAAATGTATGTTTGCAAAGAAATATGTGAATGTAATTGAAAAGCAATGAGAATAATCAAAAGCCTAGAGAAACATGGGTTGTGAGAAAAAAAAAATTAATGTGTGGCTATTTGATCTTCTAATATATATAAAAGACTGCTGCAAGAGGAAGGCAATAATTCATTTTCCATGCCCAGGGCACAAGTAATTATGGCTTTAAACTGCAATTCTGGATCTCTGAGCATTCTCCATTGGCCTGTATTTCTTTCAAGTGACCGATTATTCACCTGCTTGGTATTTTCACGAACCCATGCTCCAGTCACAGCTTCGAAGTGTGATTGCACCCATGAACTCCCTGTGACTCTCAGACAGGCTGCTGTGGGGCAGCTCTCTGACCTAAGTGCAGGTGGGGCAAAAGTCTGGTGTAGCTTGAGCAGGGAGCCCAGCAGCAGAGCAGGGGGAGGACTTTGGATCTGAGACTCTGTCATGAGAATGATACGGGAGAGGGCCAAATGTGAGCCTGCAAATGAAATCACCATTCAGGATTCTCTCACCTCTGAGAGCTTGACTTTAGCATCTTTCTCTTTCCCTCTTCATGACCTCACTGATAACCATCATATGGCCCAACCCTAATCATGAAACATGTGCCCCTGTTCAGTGGTCTGTAAGGGGTGAGAAAGCAGTTGGGCTCTCTGCTCTGATAGTTAGTAATATAAATGCTGTCTGTGACTGAGGGAAACTTTATACAGTTTTTTAATCTGTTGGATATCCTACTTGGAAGGAGGAGTAATTTTTCAGCTGCAGGAAAATCATGAAAAGGAAATCTTTTGTTGCTGTTTGACTGATTTTCACACTGATAAATGGAAGCAATCAATGGAAGTTACCAGCTCGGGAAGCTACCTTCCCTTTTTCCCATGTGAAAATCTCCAGTCCAAAATGAGATCAGCTTTATTGGGAAACTGAACCAGAATTCAGATATTTGCACTGGTATAGTGATTTACTTCATACTGCTTACAAGACTTGTAACCAGAGCTGCCTGGATAATACTGATATCAGTTTGAGTCTTTGAGGACCTTCTCAGTGTGACAGACCACCCATTGATTCATGTAGTCGCATCTGCCATACTTGCAATCCTGATTTTAAATCTTGTTCTTTTCCACTCAAAAAGCTGGAGTTAATTTTGGTTGTGTAGTGGTCCTGCTTGGGGCTACTTCACATTCATCTGGTAACCTTTAGCAACAAAAGCTACGATGGAAAGGCAACTGAATATATATGATGGCTTCTTTTAGTAATGTCATCCCTAAAACACAGTATCTTCCATAACAATTATTCCATCTGCTGTATGGAAAATAATCTCTTAGGCTGCATTTCCCTCACAAGAATGATACAGATGTAGGTAGCACTTCCTTGGCTGAGGATTTGGCTCACATTACATTTTCTCTCCATTCCAGTCTCTGGATGTATCCCCATATGGATCACATTCCGGCACGTCTGGCACTGGTGTATGTCTGCTGCTCTCTCCTTTCTCAGTCAAAGGACTGGGGGAAGAGGGGTGTCTGTTCTAAATTATAATTCTTTTTGCTTTATATTTGATCTAAAAAGGAGGCTGTATTTGTTCAGAATCCAGCAGGAACTGAAGACACTTTTCGAGATTGAGAAGGATATCCAGGAAGAATTTAAAGTATAAGGAACTAGGCAGGAGTCTCAGCTCCTTTGTCACACAGTGGGTAGTCAAATTTTTGAACTCACTGTTAGCACTCAGAAACTGTGTTTGATATTGTTATGCTGTTATATAGATTATGCAGCTCACCAAACTGTGATTGCTGTTGGTTTTTTGCTGTAAGTAACCAAAAGCTTGATGCAGCCCAATTTCCCATAGCCTTTAGGCCAACTTGTCATAGCACAGTTATCAGTGAGGTAGAAGAGAGCATCACTGAAGGGTCCTGAAAAATAGCCCAGTGGAACTGCAGGCTGAGATTGACTACAGGCCAGTGCTCTGTGGCTTGTGATTCAACTGGAGCCTCTCACTGAGAGATCAGGCTCCAGGCTCAGCTGGAGCAGATCCGAGTTCTGCATACAGGGACTAGAGAAAGCAGATGGGCATTCATCATATCCATAGAATCCTAAAAACCCAGCTTTACAGGATTTGCATATAACTGATGGGGGATTTAAAGCTTAAACCCAGAAGGATCATGGGGAAAAAACCCTTACCTACATGCAATAATATCTTTCCAACCCTATAGCTTCTAGCACAACTGCTTTCCTTCTCTCCTTCTCTATCTACCCCGCCTCTTTTTTTTTTTTTTTTTTTTTTGAGGGAAATGGCTGATTTTTCAGTTTGGTGGTAAATAGAGCTGATGACTGAAGCCAGGATGTTTTTAGGCAAAGTAACAGCACTGTTAAAAGAATGAGCCACACAAACAACTTTGGTTACTATAATACAGAGTCCTGAAGCAAGTAAAGAAATTAATTTTGGGAATTCCTTTGCAAACAGACAGACCTGCCACAAGCCTAATCCAGAATCTGCACCAGTTTTGCTAGCTTTTTTCAAGAGTTACAACAGTTTGCTTATCTTTTCCTTATTCATCTTTTCCTGATTTTCATTTGGAATTAGTCTGTGCTGATGCAGAAAGCACCAAAATGCTGCAAATGGATCCAGATTTTTTTACTCTGAGCAGAGGCAGTGAAAGGGAGAAGTCTCTTTTACTCTTCCCTGAAGCTCCAGAAAATTCCTCAAAGCCTGGAGACAAACATGAGTAGCCATACATACTCACTCTAGGCACCACCCTGACATGAAGGAAAGCCCTGCAAAGAATTACTGTGATACTTTTGCCACAGTAAGAAGGACTGAAAAGCTTTCTTCAGAGACTTCGAGGTGCTTTTCAGGCACAGCTCTAGGTATTGAAGAATTGTGTGTCTCTGCTTGTTGTAGGGCTTTAGGAGGTTTAGTGGTTGTGAAGCCATGAGAAACAGCACTGACTCTGTGCACTGCTCTTCCCTCCCTGAATGCCCCACTTAAACTGGAAAGCAGCTGACAATGAAACCCAGTCTTACAAAATCCTGAAAATTCCCACATAGATATTGAAAGAACAAGAACCTCTGCTTTACATCCCTGCCTAAAGCAGTCTTTGAAGAACACTGCCCATTTTTGTATTCTGTTTACTCTTTTTCCATCGGTAAAATTGTCCCTGACTATTTCGTGTTTGGATGTAGTGAGTCCAAATGAGAATGTACTCTTGTCAATACAGATAAGCAACTAACTTAATTGCATTTCATATATTTACTTCAGACCAACTTCAGTGAAATAAACACACAAACAAACCCTTCTGACATGAACATGAGTACAGACACCTTTGGGGTCAGAAAACACCTGCACACAGAGAGCTAATGCTCCTTTATCCTTACCTGGAGCCATGCAAGCTGTACCAAAGAGGCATGATCATGGTAGACTTTTGGGGTGGTAGAAGTATCCTGCTGAGTTTCACCTCTACTCCATCTCATTTTCTTGGTCTTCAGCAACCTGTATTATTTTTGTAAGTAAGAGGAAACAATTTGCTTGCTAACATTACACTCTTTTAAATAGACTTTCAGCTATAGATTTTCTATAAACCTAGAAAGCAGCCCAGCCTATCTGTTGGCTTTTAATTCTCAAATTTATTAGCTCTCCACATCTATTTCAGATACAAGCACAGTCTTAATTGCTCCATTTTTATTCTCACAGAAGATGCAGTAAATCTTAATGGTTGTTCTTCAAACATTAAGAAGCAATGTAGTGGTTGTAGGAGAAAAGTATTCAAAACACATTAAATTAATAAGTACTTAATAACATTTCATTCTCAAGCTGTTCATCAGAATTTGTTTCAAGTTTGAAAGAGTAAATGTCTCAAGAATTCTTTAAAGAGAAATCCAACTGGAACACTTTTTTCCCCCCAAACTTAAGATATCCTTGTAACATTTTCCTAACTCCTCCTTCCCTTCTGAGATTTTCAGAGCTGTGAAAACAATATTTTTTTTTTTGCTTTAATTATAATGCTAGTTGGGAACGTGTTATTTTGGCTACATTACCAGTTCACATACAGTTTGTTTATAGCTCTCTGCAAAGCCATTTTAATAAGGTCAGATTTGCAATTTAAATTAACTTTAATATTTCTTGCAAACTCCAGTTCTGTTTGTTTATGCAAGGGGTAAACATATTGGAAATTTATTGTTTTAAAAATACATCCCTTTATTTCATTTCCAAATGGGTACATCAGGTTGTAAACAATCTTGGCTTTATATATTTTCTTGTGTGAAAGGAAGAAAACTATTTCTTTTTTTGCAGGAAGAGAAGAAAATAATGTGGAAAAGTGAGAAAGAATTAAATCAGTTATTCATAAAGGAAATTTCATCCGAAGAAACAATACACAATGTACAATTTATTTTACAAGTGAAGACCTTTTTCCACTTGCAATTTCTTTTTTCTAGGGATTGCTGCTTTAAAGATATGTTAAATCATGTGTAAAACCAAATACCTATATATGAATATCTTAGGACTCTTCTCTGGTAATTTTTATTCCTATACTGGAACTGAATCTTAAATTTGGGCAGTTGGTCATGACATTATGATACAATTTTTTTTCTTTCAATTTGATGACTTTTCCTTTCATGAGAAAATTTTCTCTCATCCCTATTTACATTGACAATAGATATTTTCAAAGCCTGGAATTTTAGCAGCTAATGCTACAATCCTCACCGAAGACAGTACTGTGAAACCTGAGCATGAAGCACATTCAGTTTTGCAGTTTAAAAGATTTAGAAATTAGGATTTTTTTTCCCAGATGTTGATTTGAATGTATAACACCTATCATGTGGTAGTCTGCCAACAGCAATACGAACCTTATCAGATTAATTTCTGATAAAAGGTTCCTGAAATAGTGTGAAATAACTGTGTTCATTTTCCACTACCTTTGTTGACAAGTTAATGTTTGATATTGTCTTATTTCTATAAAAGCTATATAACTGTGCATGGATGCTATGCATGGATTATTCCTACCACTTTGGGCTAGTGGAGTAACTCTATTTTCTCACTAGTTACAAGTTATTTTATTTTTTGAGTGCTGGAAAAAAATAAGTGAAACATTTTTTGCTGGAAGAGTAGTTAGCAAGCAGATTCCTGGCTCTTCTGTTATAGTATGTTGGTGCCTCACACCTGACTAACCCACCCAAAAGCCTTTTCCTTGAGCCAAGAGCCAAAGTTGCTGCAGAATAACTTGTTTACAGATCCAAAATATATTATGGATAGATTTGAAGTGACAGGTCTCAGTACCCTGGCAGTGGCAGACAGGCAGGTGTGACAAAAGTTCTTGTGCTTGGAGGAGTCCTGCCATTGCTGCTGTCACTTGGATACAGGGTCACTGAATTTTTCCCAGCTCTTTGCATCCCTGCACAGACATTTAAGGTCCTCCCTCCTTTTCTGCTTCCTGCCTGAAGGAAGGCAGAGGTGACAGTCAGGTCTGTGGGCTCAGAAGCTTCTTGATCTTCAGAGACAGCCAGTGGAGAGGCCATGCAGCACGTGTGAGTTTGTGCCTGTGGACATGGGTTTGCTGAGGAGAGAGGTTGCTAACCAACCTACCTATGAAAGATGTTGTGTTGCTTGGATATTTCAGAAATTCCAGCTATATGTTGCAGTTTGTTTGTTTGTTGTGTTTGTGTTGGGTTTTTTTGTTGTTTTTTTTTTTTGCTACCCTGCTAGCCATTTTTAAATCAGAGATAAACTTCTTGTGAGGCTAAATGCATAAGGGTGTGAAAAACATAGCAATTTTTCAGGCAGGAGTAAGAAAGAGAGGGAAAAACTTGGGAAGCTCACAGGAAGAAACTGGAAGGTGCTAAAGGAAGCGATAGAGAGGTTATGTTCAGGATTTATTTCCCTTAAAAGTTATTCTGTTTTGTTGTTTTTAAGAAGATAATTTCATCCTGCTTTGAAGAAATTCAGCTCTTGAGATCATTTGTCTCTAGCAGAAACAGCAGGAAGAAATAAAGGCATGGATACAGATTTTCAAGGCAGTGATAGCCTTTGCCCTTTGTTCTGATTTACCTGGAAATAGCTTGGCAGAAACATGGATATTAGTGGGGGGCAGAAATTTATCTTGTAGCTATTAAAAATGAACAATTTGGGTTCATGAAAAGACTGGGCAAGAAGTTTTCATCAAAATATCTTTTCTTAAAATGAACTCAGTGAAAAATTGAAGTTCTTAAAAAAATATGTGTTTTGACCAACTTTTCTCAAGAAAATTTCTGAGGTGAAGTTTGGGTCAGACCTCCACAGAACAGTGAATGACAATTCTTGACAAAGTAGCCAGTAGCTTGATCCTTAGGACATTGAACTAAACCCTGAAGTTTGCACAAATCCATAGAGCTGACCTATGCTATGAATAGCTGGAAGTTCTGAGGAAATACAGTTTTTTATCAAAAAAGTAGAAACAAGAAAATGTAGAATGCAAACTCTCTCCCCTCCTAAAAGGATTAGAAACCCTCATGTTCTCTTGATGTACAAAGAAAATTTCTTTTAAAACTCTGGTTGTTTGACATAGAAGAAATATTGTTTTCTGACCAATCTTGAATATTAGCTGCCTCCAAAGAGTTTCCTTCTACTGTTAAAAGAGAGAAAAATTAGATGCATAGGAAAGATTAGTTTTCCATCAGACTGTGATTCTGACACAAATTTATGGGAGAAGAAGCTGATTTCTTCCCTGGGGCTTCTTCTCTTGAAGAAATATCACTCTTCTAGTTTTCCCATGCTACACCTGGTGCATCAGAGCTTGTCATGTGTTGTTGCATCTTCTTAGGGTAGCATGGCAATTTTTTTTCTGGTTGAGTCCATTAATTCATTTCATAATTATGCATGCTATTTTTCTTCTCTGCTCCCTGTCTACCTGTGCATTTCCTAAGGCTACAGCACTGAAGTTTTCACCTGGTGGATTCTAACTGTTGTTATAATTGTAGGATATATTTAATAATTTGTTCAGACTTTGGAGGTTGAAGAGCGAGGTTAATCCCATTTAAAATGTAATATCTGTCAAAGCATTTAAAATCCAATTTAACAGTTCCAAAACCTGACTCTTACTGTGTACACAAATAAGAAAAAAGCTATGCTGCACAAGATGTCTTGATGAAACATGACCTACACTCCTCTCCACCCTTAATAAGTCAGTGGGAAGAGCTAGGTTTGTCCCTGGGATACTGTTACAGTGTAGGCACCATTAAAGAGGTAAAATTGCTTCAAACATTGCTACTGAAGGTTTCTGCAATGTGGAGAAATAAGAAGCCATTGAAATTACTCCTTGATCAGGTTAAAAATCAAAAAACTCACAGCACAGATTTTCAATCTACATCCAGACTCTTGAAAAATATCAGGGCAAAAATGTCCATCAGGAGCAGTCTGTTTCTGGGTGTGAGATAACGTTTAAGAATAGTTTCCCCTTTCTGGTAATTTTTTTTTTTTTTTTTTTAATCAAAATAGTTTTTCTTTTCTGGCTTTTGTTTCCTGCAGCCTGATCTTCTTATAATCACAGGATGGTCAGGATTGGAAGTGACCTCTGGAGATCATCCACTCCAACCCCATGCTAAAACAGGTTCACCTGTAGCAGGCTGCACAGGATTGTGCCCAGACAGGATTTGAATGTGTCCATAGAAGGAGACTCCACCATCTCTCTGGGCTACCTGTCCCAGTGCTCAGTCACCCACACACTAAGGATGTTTTTCCTCGTATTTAGGTGGGATTTCCTCTACCCATTTGTGCCCGTTGCTCTTTGTCCTGTCACTGGGCATCACTGAAAGGAGGCTGACCCCATCTGCTGGACATCTCCCTTAAGACATTTGTAAACATTCCTAAAGTCTCCTCTTAGTCATCTCTCAATCTAAACAGGCCCAACTCCCTCAGCCACTCCTCATAAGGGAGAAACTCCAGTCCCTTTATCATGTTTGTGCCCTTCTGCTGGACCTTCTCCTGTAGCTCGTTGTCTTGTTCTGAGGGGAAGAGCCCAGAACTGGACACAGCACTCCAGATGTGGCCTCACCAATGCAGCATAGATGGGCAGAATCACTTCCCTTACCCAGCCAGGCTTTTCCTGATGCATCCCAGGATACCACTGGGCTCTTGGCCACAAGGGCACACTGCTGGCTTGTGGTTATTTTGTCCAACAAGTTTTTTTTTGCCTGTCTCTTGCCTGTCTCTCATCTATGCTGTCAAAAAAGAGAACTGAGGCTGATTGGAAATAAAATTATTTTGGAGGATTCTCCTGGGAAACTCATGCTGTGGATATATGGTGCATAAATGGTACATTTCTTCCTTCTGGATTACTAGTGGAGGACCAAGACTCTCCTTGATTTTCTCTACATCTGCTCTGTTTAGATTTTGATGCTTTGTTTGCCTTTAAACCTCCTGTTTATATATACTTCTGAGTCTTGATGACTTTAATCTGAACTTGGACTTAAAATTAGTTTGGAGAGTCATATTTTCAAAATGAACTGTGCTGGAAAAATTTCAAGAGTGTGTTTCTCCCTTGACTCAGAGAGATGAACTATCATCACACGCCAGTGACAATTCTCAATGGCCATGTGTATCACATCTTCTTTTCTTTTGCTAATAAATTGAGCACTCAGGAGTGGCTACTGCTGAGGGCAAAGTGCCAATCTTGATCAACCAGTAAAGCCATTCACCTGAGGAAATGTCGTATTTCAATGAAGATAATAACCCATCTGTTCAGTTATCCATTATTGCTCATATTTTTTCATCTCACTTCTCACAAAGGGTGAGGGATGTAGGCTTTTCAATTCATTTGCTGCTGCTTCTTTTCCCCTTCCACTAATATATTACTAGTACTAATTCTTTTTATGTGATTCTTCTGCTTTACGAGATAGGAAGACTGAGTGATATTGGTTGGCTGTAAAACAGTAGTAGAGGTTACATGGAGAAAACGTCTTTGTTGTTTGACTGTACAATATCCCAGTGAAAAAAACATGAGTTTTCCACATTTTGAAATGTATAGTGCAACCATATTTAATAATCCCTAAAGAGATAATTATCAGGCTGAAGAACGAAAGGAGAGGAAACAAGTGGTCATGACCTCTGCAATAGCTGTGGAGCAGGAGCAGGGGTTGATGTGAACCACCTCTTCTTTCACTGAAATGCAAACTTCAAACCCTGCTTGCAAGTAGAACTTATGGGATGTTTTAATTCCTAACAGGTTGGAGACTCTTATTATCTTAGGCTTGTGTCCTAGTGATAAGAGCACCAGGTATAGAGTAAGGAATCTGGTATTGTATTCTCGGCTCTGCCACTGACTTGCTACATTGCCTTACTTGATTTATTTAACCTCTATGTCTTAAACTGTCTTCAAAATGAAGATAATTTTACCCTCTTTACATGGATGTTGAGATTTATGTCTTTTTTTTTAATGACCATACTCTGTGATCTCTAACGACTAGGCTACTTGTCATTATGTTCTTGGACTCTATTTCATGAGTCTTCAGTGATAAAAACTATTGTATTTAGTCTAAAACTAGTGGATATTCTGGCCTTCCTTTCCCAGAGCCATTAATTCATTTGCTGTTCATACCCTGTCATAGTGCTGCAGCAGTGCACAATGATCAGTCACTGCAAGGTAACATATGCTCGCTCCAAAAGGACTTGAGCCAACAGCACTCAGAATAAGTGAGTTTCTTAATGTAACACACGGCTGATAAAAACAGAAAGATAAATGAAGCCCATAATTCATTCACTGTTTGCACTTTCTGGTAGGGAGATATATCAGGTTGCTGAGTAGGATTTTAAATGCAACTCCCTTACTATTTGTCATTAAAAACCTCCCCATCCAGTTATATAAAATGAAGTGAAAGCAACCTTTAAAAATGAAGTGTAACCAAGCACTATAGTTAAATTAGATCACTTTCCTTTTAGGTTTGTTATTTTCAATCAGACCTTATATAATGAGAATTGAAATTAAATTAAAAAATTCTCCGGTGCAGTAAAAATATAAATGCAAAATGCTGTTAATGCTCTTTCACTACACAGTGGCTATCATCATAGCTGTCATTTAGGGTGCTAAAAAAACTGATTAGATGAAACATTGTATCCAGAAGGCCTGTGCTCACATTAATGGATTTTTGTGCATTCTGTGGTTAACCAATTCAAATTCACCTAAGTACTGGGGAACTGAAAGTCTGATAGAGGCAAAGAATTTATTGATTTCCTGTTTTAACCTAGGTTGTCTACCATGAGAGAGCAGAGAGAAAAGCTGAGTTACAGGTGACGTGGAAAACTGGTGGTGGGACAGCAAGTGCAAACAATTGAGTAAGATGCAACTATGCATAGAGAAAGATGGGTGAGGAAAAGGGCAATATGTTGAGGGATATTTCCACTATATTCTAAAAACTGTTCTTGAAAACTTTTGGCCTTATTTTTATGCTCTAACACAGAATGCAGCCTTCATGAAGGAAAGAAGACAGACAGACACTGATCTGTTCTCTCTGGTAAGCAGTGACAGGACTGAGGGAATGGCCTAAAGGGTTGTCAGGGGAGATTTAGATTGGTTATTAAAGAGATTCTTCACCCAGAGGGTGGTTGAATATTGGAACAGGCTCCCCAGGGAAATGATCACAGTGCCAGCCTGACAGAGCTCAAGTGTTTGGACAATGCTCTTGGACACGTGGTGTGACTCTTAGGACAGGTCCTGTCCAGGACCAAGAGTTGGACTCAGTGATCCTTGAGGGTCCCTTCCAGCTCAGCTGATCTCTGATTGTGTGATTCTTATGTTAATTTAAGAAATATGCTGTTTTTGACTTCATAGATAATAGATTTTTGGAACCTTGTGTTATTTAGTAAATCCATGAACAGTTTGAGAGATTTGCATGACTTCAGAAGAAGTGCCCTTTCTCTGCCTATGATATCATCAGTTAGGAACAAACTTTATACATTGCCCAGTAAGCTGCAAGCATCTGGGGAATTTCATGTAGCAGATTATTTTTCGTTTACACTTTCATATATATAGTACAATATTAGAGGTATTGATTTATGAATGCTGGGGCTTAAGTCAGGAGAGAGAGTTACTTTATAAAGTGAACAAAATTTAAAAATGAAGGACATTTCTACCTCTGCCCATAGACATATTATTTTATGGAGTTATTCTGTAAGACTGTGTTGAAGTATTTTGCATAACAGACCCTGATAATTGATCTTAATTCAGCACCATAAGAGAGAAGACAAAATTTGATTAAACTTAATTTTTATTAAAAATTAATAATTTTTAAGGCCAGGATCATCAAATCTCATTTATAGCAGGGCATCAAATTTTAGTCAGTAATTTCTATTTTAAGGCTTATGCCTATGTTTAAACTACAGGCACATGATGGAGATGCTGATACTGAAGGTATTTCAGCATCACAGTTGAAACAGTTCTGTTGACAACAGTGTGGTTCTGTGGGGTCATGACTGATACAGCCAGTAAGAAAAGGCCTTGGGTTAGCAGTGGTCATCCTGCCTGATTCATGGTTTACATTTCTACTTGTTAGTGTGTATGGACTTGCTGTGACCCCACTTTACTGCCAGCCAAGCATATTCTCCATTTACTGAACTCCTGGAGCTAAAGGTGCTACAAACACTTAGTTCCAGAGCTGATGAATATGCATGCATGAATGCACGAAGCATAGTGGGTCAAAAAACGTTGAAGGTCTTGCTAAAAGGAAAACCTTCTTTCTCGTACATATTTCAGCAAATTAGTGAATTTAGTGTTGATTTTGTGCTTAAATCTGTCTTCACAAGCCGTTTCCTTTAAGGGTTAATGCTTGTGTCTCACTGTGTGTAATAATAGTTTATTTAGGACAGTTGACCAACTGTTGGCACAGTTCTGAAGGTGTCAATGTTTATACCATCATGCTATCCAAATCAAACTTTGGTAGTGATTGAAGGATTGCTTTGAGAAGAAGGAGAATTTTTTATCAAAAAATCCCATAATATCTCATATCCCCTTGTAGCTCATACAAAACCTTGCTGGTTTAAATGTGGTTCAGGCTAAGAGTTTTTTATTCATTTTTTATGGCTGAATGCTGGTTTCTCTCTGATATTTAGGATCTTCACAAGCCAGGCACTTTAGTTGTGATCTGCAGTGGTTCACTCTATTGAACACAGCTGCATATACCAAATACTTCATATCAAAACACTTTTATTTATCATATTATTTATTATATGTGTTGGTTGGGAAAGAGAAGGAACTCTTTCCCCTTGCTTTTTTCTTCTGAAGTGTGGTGAACACACAGTTCTCCTACCAACTGTTTCATTTCTATCTTCTTTATTTCCTGGCAGGATAAACCTGTGCTTTGAGGACCAGGCTGACAAATAAGTGCAGTAACTAGGAAGACACTGAGGAAGTTCACTGTTACCATTATGTGACAGTAAGGATGTTTGAAAGCTCCTAGAGGTACTTGGTGTAGAATTCTCACTTCCCATTTGCAAAAATGCAACAGATTGTCAAATCTAGAAGAGATTGCTTACTAGGAAGTCAGAGAAATTAAAACTCCTAAATTTTTCCCTATTTAGTATAGGAAGCATCTGTGCATGTGTTCATATGCCAGGTACAGTTTTGAAGGCTACATTATATGTGTTTTCTTCACTAAATTTGACTAGTATGTTCATGACAAAATAGGGTATAATTCTGAAATGTTGATTTTTTTGTTTCCATCTGTTTAGATATTCCTAGACACCTGATATGTGTTTTGATTATCTGGATTCCAAATTAAGGACCTAATTCAATTTTAATGCCTATTTTGTTATAGACAAAAAGCCCTTTGCCTTCATGAATTTTACATGAGTAAAGGCGAAAAGAAGACAGGTTTTCTAAATCTAGTCAGAAATGTTTGCTCTTTAGACACTGATTGGACACTTTCAGTGAGTGAAACACAAGGAATTAGAGTGTTGTAGCTGTGTGAAGAGTGTGTGTTAATAAATTCAGTGGGTGTCACCCACCCACAGAATGTGGAGATAAATCCAACTTTCTAACTTTACAGAAACTTCCCAGTCAAGGCATATCTCTATGGCTAACCAAAGCAACAAAATGACTGAAGCAGGAGAGAATTATTTTCTATTTCTTCCTTCCCATTTCTCATAGAAGAGGTGCATTGCTCTGTAAGTTACTGAATTAGAGGATAACTGTTCTTGAGAGTTATATCAAAGAATGTCAGAGCAGTTCCAGTAATGACAATGGCTATCTGAGGGAATATTGTAGCCAGGGCATCATGTCAATAATGAAGTAGTGTGAAGTACTTTTAAATGATATTTCTGCTGACTCTAGTTGAAAATCCATGTCATGTAATAGAGCTGTAAGTGCTATTCTAAAGGTTCTTGTCAAGACAGTATTCTCTGAAAGTGAGCAAATCATCCTGAAGGGTGCTCTACTAAATGGATTTATAATGTATTGTTGTCTTAATGTGCACGTCTTCTGACTAACACATGCTGATCTGATTAAGTGCTGATTTTCGCTTGCTTTTAAATTACAGGGCAATGATGGCTCTGTGGAATAAGATTTCTGTGACTCATTCAGGAACGTCAGTGAAGGAGCACTACAGTCTTACAGATCTCTGTCTTGGTAGATCTTGTTGGCAGAAAGTTTTCTCCAATTAAAACACCTTTCACTAATTTTTCACATATTACACTGCTTTTAAAGCTGGTATTCTGAAGTCAATGCAAAGTATTCTATTGATGATAATAAGTTAAGTCTTGGGTATGGAATGTGGCGATGGATTATCATTACAAGAGGAAGTAAGATTGATTTACCTGTGAAGCTGCTTGTAAGCTTTCCATTAAGATCATCTTCTTCAGAAATTCTGGGTCTTGCTTCACTCTGTGGTACTATCTTGGGTATTTTTCTTTTCTCCATGTTTAAACTCTTATTATATTAAAAAAAAAAATCTCCTTGATTTGGCTTTTGGCAAGCTATGGAGGGTTCTTATTTACAACTACTGATTTAAAATTTTGCAGTCAGAAAAAGGACACTCCAGATGGCACCTTTTTGTGTATAAAGAGTACAATATGCTTTTTGATTGTATGGTAGTGTGCTTTTCTGTCTTTATTTTCTTATAGCATTATGTGTCATTTTCTGCATAGTGCTGAAGTTTGTTCAAATGCTACTCTACCAATTCTAGCAATGGAATAATATTTTTTTTTGTTTTTTAACTGCAGCTCCTTTTAAAATTAACCATTCTTTTCATAGATAATCTTTAATTTACTTCTAAAGGAGAATTAATTCATTAATTAGTTTCCTGAGAACCTATAACCAATCAGCCTCACCTCCATGCCTGGGAAAATCATGGAACAGATCCTCCTAAGAGCTGTGTAAGGCACATGGAGGACAGGGACATGACTCAAGACAGTCAGCACAGCTTCACTGAGGGCAAGTCTAAGGGTAATCCCTGGTGGTAATCCCTGGGGATGAACAGATCAGAGCAGCCCTGCTGAGAAGGACTTGGGGGTGCTGATGGATGAGAGGCTGGACATGACCCAGCCATGGGCACTCGCATCCCAGAGAGCCAGTTGTGCTCTGGGCAGCATCCAGAGCAGCATGGCCAGCTGGGCAAGGCCCCTCTCCTCTACTCTGTTGAGACTTCACCTGCAGTGCTGCATCCAGCTCTGGAGTCCTCAGCAGAGAAGGACATGGATCTGTCGGGGGAAGTCTTGAGGAGAGACACCAAGTTGATCAGAGGAATGGAGCAGCTCTTCTGTGAGGAAAGGCTGACAGAATTGGGTTTGTTCATCCAGGAGAAGGCTTCTGGATGACCTAAGTATAGCCTTCCAGTAGCTGAAGGAAGATTACATGAAATATAGAGAGAGACTTTTTACAGGGCCATGTAGTGAGAAGACACAGGGCAATGGCTTCAGACTGAAAGAGTGTGTTTTTAGATTAGTTATTAGGAAGAAATTCTATCTGTGTGGGTTGTGAGGCACAGGAACAGGTTCCCCAGAGAAGTTGTGAATGTCCCATCCCTGGCAGTGATCAAGGCCAAGTTTGCTGGAGTCTGAGCAACCTGGTCTGGTGCCAGGAGGGCTGGAACTAAATAATCTTTAAGGGCCCTCCCAACCCTAATCATTCTATGATTCTATGATTTATAAATAATCCTTTCCTGTGAAGTCTTATTGTTATCCCCTTTTCACAGAAGAAGTAGTTCACAGTGAAGGAGAGATACACTGAAATTTTGGTCAAAGTGCATGTTAATATGTGTGTGGGATTTAAGAAACTCAAGGCTTGTTTTCTCAAGGACAGGAGAAGTCGTGGTGAGTGGTGACCTGTTGGCCAGTGTGCCTCATCCCCTTTCATAAGCTGGAGTGAAAAATCCGTGGCAGGCAGAGAAGGGCTCTGTCAGAGCAGCCTTGATTTCAACAGCCTTAGCAAGGAGATCACCCCCCACAGAGATTTTACTCCTGCATAGAATTTATTTTTGAGAAACAAAAGGGGTAGACACAGCTTTTTCTACATGTAAGTCAATAGTAATACCAACAGAAAGCCTGAGTTCAGATTCAAAAGGCAAATAAAAATCTTCTGTTTGGCAGACTGAGTAGCTGTGAAGCAAAGGCTGTATGACAATACTGTAACAAATCCTTTCTCATTCTTTCTACTGATGCAAAGCCTATGTTTTGGGAAACTGTAGATTCAGCAGCGTTTTATTGTGGCTTCAGGTACCTTTTTCCTTAGTGCTAATTCTGCTTCTTGTCCCAGTCATGTTTGTTTTCATGTTCAGCCTAGGCTGGGTGCATGTGGTGACTACCTCATGTGACCCATTGGGATTTCAGGAGTGTGCAAGTGTGTCTGTGTGTCTGTCTGTGTGCCTGTGTGTGTAGCAGCAGCTGCTCTGCAGTTGACCTCCTGGGTAAATTTGACCAGTGATTGTGCTGCTGGACCATGATTGCCCAGTCATCTGAGCTGTGATTGTGCTGCTAGTGCCATACTCTTCCTAAAACTAAAAACTGTATGTGACTCTCTGCTTGCAAACACAGGGCAAACCAAGAGAAGGATCAAGAGGTGGACACTGTAATGCTGAGGGAGCTGTTTTGATCTCCAGCTCTGACTTGTAGATCCAGCATTGTTTTTGTTCTCTTTTTCCGTCCTCAGTCTGTGTCAAGAGAATGCTCTAGTGTCTTAGTCTTATAAAATACCCACAAGGACACCTTCATCTAGATTTCCATAACTTACCAAAAGCAGATGACCAGAAGTCCCAAAGCCACTTATTGCTTTCTTTAGTCCTTTGGAAACATAACTGCAACTTTTTTGATCATTTATTTAAAATGTTCCCATGAGTTAAATAGAACAACAGCCCAGGAAAGGAATAGAGAAGCAGTTGTTCAAACTTCCTTGAAACAGTGTTTTGTGCCTGAGCTTGACAGGACCTCCTTTAGGGATGAAAGCTTAGAGGGAGAAAGGATTGGTGTGATGTAACAAAAAGGGACTTGAATACATCCTGTTCCTATGCAACGTTTACAAAATGCCTCCCTGCTAAGAAAAGCTCACAGTTGTAATAAGGAGACTGGAAAGAAGCAGGATTATCTCTTTTGATTATCTGCCATGGACAAAAGAACATGCCATTCCCATGGAGCTTGGCTGGCTCTGCAGATGGACTTTTGTCTACCTGTCTCTGTGCACGTGTACTGAGGCTCTTTTGGTTCTTTTAAACTGGTGGAAATTGGGGACTTGATTATCAAATAGCTCTGAAGTTCTGGAGATTGTCAGTGATTGTCTTTCATGTTGTGACTTTCACTGCTGTCAGAGAGGACTCAGCAGAGGTGAGTCTGCAGTGGAAGGTTTTAGGGTTTTGCCTGTCTTGACTCCATTTGAAGTCCCGCAATACGTAGGACAAGTTCTTACACGGTTTTGGAGGGTGAGACCACGAGGATCATACTAGGTTTTAGATTCAAGTCAAATGTGCAAATCCATATTTGCCCTGCAGAAAAAAGTTCAGGATCCATTTTAATCATAAAACAGGTTGAAAATTTAATTGGAAGTTTTTTGCTTCACAAAGGATATGTAAACAAGACAAAGCTAGATTTCACTTAAAATCATGTGAACAGACTTGTATTTTGAGCTATCATACCTCAGATGTATCAGGGCTTACTAGCATGATATTGTTGCTATTTAAATATGGTAAATGGCTAGAAGTCAGACCACAGGTTCCTTTTGTTCATCTCAAAAGCCTCTAAAGGTACTGAAGGCTCACTTCAATTAAATTTACATCTTAAGCATGTTTATAGGATGCAGCAGAATCTTACAGAAATATAAGAGAAGATCTCTAGTTTTGCTTTGTCTTGTTGCCTCCTAAACATCTCCTACCACAGGGCATCACATAATGATGTCTGACCCCTGAGCTAGGATGCAGATACAAATTTCTGGATGACATATTCTATGATCTGCCCTGGCCCTTGAAGCAAATTAAGTGCTGGGCACTCCATTTTCCCAGCAAAAAGTTTTGCAGAAATAATATTTTCTATTGAAAAATCGTTTTGACAGCAATGTCCCAAAGAGCCTCGCCAGCCAGCTTTATGTGCAGGAAAATGAAGTTAATAACAGGGAAAAGCTTATCTAGCAAACAGGAGAAAGAGCTGTAAGCAATGTGTCTCAGGACAGACTGCCAAGTATTGATTGTTTGGGGTAAGAAACAAATAATAATTACCTGATAGTCACAAGTGGAATAGATAGAATGCTCTGTTTCTGTAAGCATGTCTCCTGGAGCTGAGACATAAAGCAGAGAAACTTCACAAGTGTCTGTCAAATCAGCTCAACTGAGCTCAACTGAAATAAGATGTATCTCCTGATAGCAGCAGCAGGCTGTCAGCTGTGTGACAGATCTGAATAAAATGCTATTTTCCAAAGATTTCTTCAAGAACAGAAACATAAAAGCAAAAGAGAAGAGTACAAACAAAAATCCTCCACACACTGTCTCTTTATTATCAGTGCCTGAATTTTAAGTTAGAAACACTTCTATTACTTCTGAACAGATATATTTCTGTTTGATGTCTCTTAAAATCACTGAATTTGTCTCCAATTTCTTTTCAAGATGACCAAGCCCAACAGCAAAGGCTGGATACTATTCTCCACTGTTAGATGTGTCCTTTTTTTTGGGTCATCTGCAGCATGGGGGAAAGAATAAACTAGAAACAGCCTAAGCCCTGGAAGGATTGCAAAGCTGACCTCATTTCTGCAAAATTTATTTTTCACTAGACCTCCAAGGGGGTTAAGGGGATGCATAAATTACAAAGATGTTGGCTCCCATGTGCGGAAATACTGGAAGAACAGCAACGTGTGGGATCATAACTCACATTTTCCCTCCTCTGCTTCTATAACCGGGCTCTTTCTTAGACATTTCCTCTGATCTTTTCCCCTACCTCCTCAACTAGTTGCTGTCTCTCTGCCTGTGGCCTACTGTTGCACTCTCCCCAATGACAATTCTCAGTCCAAGGCTTCTAACTTCATGTTCATTTTCCACCCTTTCCACAAGCTTCTTGTCTTGAGGTTGTCAATCACCTAATGTATACCAGAAATCCAAATTAAATATCTAATTTGTCTCCCTTATTGTCACTCACACTGATCTCCTCACCCAGTCTTTTCTAGAGTCTTCTCCCTCATGCACATTCCAGCCCAAATCTGCTTGTCCTCTGCTCCACTTGCTGGTTCCTCTGCTGGATGCTGAGTAATACCACATGTGGATTGGATTATGAGTTGTAGCACCAGCCATGGAGAACCACTTCCAGAACTGCTGTCCCACATGCTGTAAGAGAAAGGGATCATCTTGTGCCACCTCCTCCACTTCTTACTTCCAGTAAGAGATGTGCAGATTTAGAGCTAGTCCTGAGGAACTCCTTTCCGTATCAAATGGAGTTTGATCACCTCAAAAATCTTTTTTCTCAGCTTTGTCAGACTGCCTGTTAGTCTAGACAGGCTGTCAGGCCATAGAATAGGGCAGTACTGCTTCCCACACCTGAGCTGGGCTGATGAGAGCTAGCTCAGGTATGCCCACATGGGGATTTATTCAGACCACCACACCAACTCTGCCTTCTGGTCTGGGCAATATGTTTTCTATCCATTATGCCTGAAAAGGGCATCTACAGCATAGCAGTGACTCCCTGGTTTATTCTCTGTATTATCCCAGGGCAATAGCTGAAGGACCAATTATCCTTATTTCAGCATTTCAGGAAGGCAAGAAATCCTTCCTCCTTTTTGGCCCTTTGCTCCAAAGCTGTCCAGGTGTAAGTGCTGCTTATGCTGGTTGTTGGCAAATTCCTCAATGACCAGGTTAATCTCTCTTCTTCTGAATTCCATAGGGCACAAGCTGACTGACTATGTTGTGGCAATTATGATCACAAGTGCGTTAGGTTCCCTGCATTGAGTCACCAAGATGCTTTCAGATTTAGGGTCAGGTACCATTTGTGAATTCAATTAGAAAAAGAAAGGAGGGGAAAAAGGAATTAAAACTGTAGGGAGTCTTAAAAATATTTATTTGACATCCTCTTAACCATTCATATGATGGCTTGCACATCCTTTTCCAACTTCTTAATATTAATTACAATAGTGAAAGTTGTTTTATTTTTCCTGTGTGCACAGACTCAAAAAGGGCACTAGAACCTCCTAATGTCACTGTGAGATCACTGTTTTGTTTGTTTGGCTTTTGTGTGCATGTATGTGTGCTGAAAGCAAACATAAATATTTTAAAGACAAAGTCCATCAGTTATAAGTGTATTACTGTATTAGCTAATAGCATGGATTAAAGGTACCTGATGAATTGTAACATGAGCCTATTTACTCTGATTGCTATTAGAGTTGTTATCCATCCTCAGCTTCGAAAATGAAATGGTTTCATGACTTGTGTGTTTCCTAGGGTTCTGTCCAATTTTGGTTTTCAGTGTTTTTTGGAGCTACTGCTTTATTGCCTTTTTTATGGGAAATAATGACAAGCTTGCCTAAACAGTGATCGGTGGCAAGACTCTTAGTGATTTCTAGTTGCAACAGAATTTAGCTTAATGAATTCAATAACTTTTAGCATGTCTCAGATGTCTACTATTGCTATTATTAATCAATCTGCTGCCAGCTGCTTGGACAATAGCTTCTTGTACTTCATAGCCCTGCTTAATCAAGAAAGTATTGTTGCCTGAGAACTTGGCAAGGACTTTAAGCCAGATTCATATTTCATTTACTTCTGTGAACTTTGAGAAAGGTGTGGACAGCAGTGGTGTTTTTCTGGTTTTGCCTCTGTATAAGTGTGATCAGTATACGACTCTTTAGTTCTTAAATTTGTCTTAAGAGATTTATCACATTCACACGGAGCTTTTATGGCAAGCTCTTTATCTGTGAAAACCCTTTTGCTATGGATGCGTGCATATGTGTGGATGTGCATGTGTTTATTATGCAAGTTGCATAGAGCATTAAATTTTACCCTTTTCATTTGCCTGGTCCCTGCAGGCCAACACAATACTAATTACCTTGGAAAATGATTGATGTTTGTGTTAAAGCCAATATGCAGGTGGAATGTGTTATAATTTTCCATTCTTTCATTTATCTGCTTTTAACAGCTGATTGCTTTCTTGCACAGGGGACTGTGAAAGCTTTACCAAAGGAAATATTTGGATACATGCAAATTTAAATCACAATTGCATGATGGAAAGGTCTTTTATTTTCTCAGCTTTTTGTTTTTGATTTTTTCCCCATATGATTTGATTGCATTCAGGTTGGCCAAGCTGAGAGGGACCTTTCAGAGAGCTGACAAGTGGATGGGAAAGGGCTATGAAAGTGCAACCAGGCAAAGAGCTGAATTAAGCTTGTTCAAACATTTAAACAGATTGTGGTGAAATAAAAAAACTTTCTCTTTAATCCTTCATGCCAGTGAGCAGACATTGTAGGTCAAATCATATTGAAAAACAAAGTTCAATACACATACAAGAATATATTATTTCTATCTCTAGTATCCAGCATAACTCCCTGGAAAAAATTGATTGTAAAGCTGTGATTGTGGAGATGGTCAATGTCATTAACTCACTCTGTTCCTCATGAGAAGAAAAGAGTTAATGGGGCTCTGTCACCTCAGACTTCCAAACATTGCAAGGTCACCTTGGACTTCCAAGCATTGCCTGGTCCCCCTTGCTTCCAAGCCCACTTAGCAACCTGTTTCCTGACCTGGCTGGACACTGTTCTTCTAGCACCTGTAACTTCTCACAAGATGCTCCTTTTATTACACAGAAACAAAACTTAAGTTCATAGAAGAAATTTTACTTACCAGAGAACTTGGATGCATTCAAATTAATGCCTCTCTGCCTATCAGAAAACGCATAACTTCTCAGACTATGTCTAGCATTAGGATTTAACTCTGGTTTTACCAAGTAAGGCTGTAGTCAGGCTTAGGTGATAATACAGTATCTTTCTGATGAAGTAAAACCTCAAGTACATTTTGATCTCCACACAAATGGAGATCTGCATCTGTTTGGTTACTAGTTATATGTTATTTTGTTTGAAGGGTCAGAAGACAAAGGCAGACATAATATTTCGCTTTTAGTGGTTTCCTCTGTTTCAAAGCATCAATACAACACTCCCTTAGTTCTTGAACTCTTCAATGAAGAACACAGAACTTCTTTCATCATTCCTCTCCCCTGAGCAATTTATCTGAAATTATATTGGTTCACAGAAAATAATTACAGATGACAGGTAGTATGACTTAATGATCCAATGGTAAAACTTCCAGCCTTATTCCCAGCTCACCTGATTGCAAATGGATCATTTTAGCAGAGGAATCGAAGGCGTCCAAAATTCTGGATGTTGGAAACTGAATTCCAAAATTCAGCTCCAGTAGCTGAGGTGGATAACCACGCTGGTCCAGGGAGCCAGCTAGACTCCAAACATATTTTGGATAAAGTAAACTCCAGAGCTATTGCTTCCACATCAAATGCACCAATAATTAATTTATAGTACAACAATATTAAAGAATAAATTTATTATTATTACCAACAGTGGTACATGCTACACTTTAGCCATAAGACTGAAACCTGTAAATGTTCCACATGAGAAGATCTCGTTAAAATTAATGGCAGTCTTTTTGGTACAAGCATATATACTCCCCTCTTGTGATTGACATTTTAAAAAGTATTTTGCTTAGGTTTTCCTTTTCTTACCATAGTCCAGCAGTAAGGGTCCTTTCCCAAAACTGTTCACAGGAAGGGGGTGGGGAGATACAGAAATGTTTTAAATAAATAAGCTTTGCAACAGAGCAGTGTAGAAGTAAAAACCCCAAATGGTGGCTGCTTTGTGGATTTAATAGCTAATCTAATTCTTGTCCTTGATCACTGGGCTGGCATCTATCTCTTCTCTCATTTTCAGTTAGCCATGCTTAACATGCTTTGTTTGCTATCTTTGAATTTCTTTTGTGGTGCTTGACAGAGTTCAGTGTTGGGTGTGTGATTCTTATGCATCTGGAACATGGCTAACTGAGAATGAATTTCACTTTTGGAAATTGCCAATTAGCTTTAGTGAAGCTTCTCTTGAGGAAATGAATTTACTCTCCTCACCTAAACAATAAACAATTCTGAAATGGTCCCAGACTCTTTCTTTCATATTATTTTTAAATGAAGAATTTCAATGCTTTGGGTCAAAATGGTACTTCTTTGATTTTTTCAGTCAATGTAAAAAATAAAAGGTAAATCTTAAAATTCCAGATTGAGCAAAACATTTTATTATTTTTTAATTGAGTGGATCCAGTTTAACAGTTTTACTGCATCATCGCTGTACCAAATTTGTGTGGCTTTTTCAATTTTAGAGTAATAAAATACAATCTATTTTTATTATTATGTACTTTAGTAATAGCAAGAACTCAGTTCTGTCTAGTTACAGGATTATTGTGCTCTGACTATACAAAAGTTCAATGGAAATTTCTCAGTGCTTCAGTCATTAATTTTTTTATTTTGTTTTTTCATTTTAGAAATCATAATAAGTCACAAATATTTGGTTTGCTTTCTCAAATGCATTGTCTCATACTTTTTCCTACCTGGGAAATTGGGATATTTGATTAGTGTCAATGACTTTGATATGAAAGAGTTTATATCTCCCTGCAGAACAAGGACTTTACTCAGTTATGAAAACCAAGTGACTTCAGGAGGTTAAGAAAGTAAGAAATGTACATTCCGATAGATACAAAGCCAAACATTTAAGTGAAACAAATACAAGGCCTCCAGAGAGTTGTTTATATTATAGTTATAGGAGAAAAAAAGCCATAAAGTGAACACTTTAGCTGTGCTGAAGCAATCTGTCACCCAACAGACACAAGGCTGTTGGCATACCTGCAGATATCTATTTTTCACATCCACTCATAGAATTCCCAGGATCATCCTCTCTATGCTATTGATTTCTGTGCTATTTCTTTGATAGATACAAGTGTCTCATGATGTTCTGTCATTGTGTGTTTATAACCTTGCCATTTCAGCATGGCAGAGAGCTATATTAATGATGAGGATGGAATGAAAGGTAAATGTTTAATTGTAATGAGTGGAATCCATCCTGTGTCTGATATCATGACTCATCCCTGATGCCATTTAATCACAGCAAAGGGATATTTCCTAACTTTAACAGATGTTAGCTGAGTTTCTTCAACTTGTCTTTCTACACAATAGAAAATTGCTATTCAGTCCACTGTGTGAGTTTCAACATTTTTGAAATATTGTGCTTATTTCAACCATGTCTTTATCTCTTTTCCTAATCACCCAAATCTAAATTTTTTCAGCCTCTCAATTGACTAGAAACAGGAGGGTAAATCAGTTGTAGCAACAAGCATTTCTGTTTTGTTACTGTAAAAGCTGTGATAGCTCTTTTGGAGAGAATTTAAAATCTCCTATGTGCTACCAAAACTCTTCTTCTTTTTCCCCAAAGACCTGAGTCATGGGAAATGTAAAGCATTTGCTACTTTTAACAAGCTCATCAGATATTTTGTTTTTGTTGATAAAGAAGTCAAAGCCAATCAGTTCCAAAAAGCTATTTGCTTTACTATGCATGGGAGAAGTACTAAACTGCAGCAAGACCAATCCAGGTTAGCCATCAGGTTAAAAAAAAATTCAAACCAAAACAGTAGAGGTAGTGAAGCACTGGAATGGGTTGCCTAAAGCTGTAGTGCTCACATTCTTAGAGGACTCTATCAGACAAGCATCTCTCAGTAATGATGAAAGTACTCCTATTGAAAATCCTTCTGTGAGTAGGAGAATACATGGTCTTATGAATATATAGTGATATTTTTTCCATAATCTATGATAATTATCGATATTCCTAACTGTTAGGTAGAGTAATACAAACAGCAAAACTCCAAGAAGAGGATACTAAATAATCTAAGGTTTTCCAGGTAGTGTTTTCTTTTAAAGCTCAGGTCTAGGCATATAATAGAGTTACTGAAAGCAATTCTGGTCTGTAAGCCAAAATTACATTTTTTCAAATATCTGTTTCAGCTGCAGTCTGCCTTTAGAGTATCTAACCAAAGTGTTAATGATATTAAGAATCCCTGGAGCACCTCAGCTTGGCTGCTGTGCATGCTCAGTTGCTTTTCTGCACTGGTGGAGTGCAGCAGCCTTTTGTCAGCGTGGCTCCAGCACCTGCTGGTGCTCCCTCTCACCCCATGTGAGCTGCACCTCATGCTGTGCTCACCAGCCCAGGCTCAGCAGAACGTACAGTGGCACGTGCTGGTGCTGTGCAAAGCCTAGCTGGACACAAACGTGCTGTTGGTCTGTTGGGAGAAACAAAGACAATACTTATGGATTGAATAGCACAGCAAAGAGAGTGGAAGGTCAAGCCATCGTCAGGGAAAGCATGAAAGGGGCCAGTGCTCTACACACTCTTCTCAGGAAGGATGATGTGTTTATCCGTCAGAGTGATACCAAAGATGTGTGACTTGATAGTTGTAAAACTAGTGCCACTTTCCCGGGGCAACAGTCTGAAGGATCAGGCCACATCTACCTGATAGATAGTGGCAGGTGCTGGACAGGCTGGTGGGAGAGTGGGGCAGGGGGGCATGTTATGCACAGCAGGCATGGGGCAGTGACAGTGATTGCCAGGTGTGTGTAGGGAGAGTGTGGTTTGTGAACGCCATGAAGGGGGATGTATTAGAAGACAGAGAAACCACCATCCCCCTGCTGCAGCTTTTGACATGGGATATTTTTCTCATACCTCCCTAAATTACCAGAGTAAGACTTCAAAAGATCTTTTTTCCCCAAGTGGAAGTTCTTCACAGAACTAACACAATTTCTGTACTTGTTAAAGGATGAGAGGGACTTCCTCTTAACAGGATAGGTGTCTAATAATGCTGGTACAGCACAGCTGCAGTGATCCATTTTCAGCTAACTAGCTCCAACACCAAAAGCCGTGACAGCCTAAATCTTACATGGGAAGCATTCCTGCAGGGCAAGTGGCTGGGCTGTTTGCTAGTGCTGAATTCCACACTGTCACTGGTAAACTCCTGCCAGCTCCTGAGCTGACTAATTCAAGGCAAGCTCGGACGCTGCTGCTCTTGGCCATAGTGCAGTGACCAGTGTCTGGACACACACTGCAGGTACATTCTCTTGCCAAATGACAACAGGGTCAGTTGACTGCTTAGTGGAAAACAATGAGTAACACATCAGTTAAATACTTGCATATTTCTTTAAACATTACAGTGGCCATTTTTACATTAGTATAGCAAGTACTGTGTACTTCAAGAGGAGAAAAAAGATGTATTTTCCCATTCTCTTGAGAAAATCAAGTAATGATTTGAACTTTTCAGTTCCTTATAATATTAAAATCTTGATTTGACAGGACCTAGGGAAATAATAGGTATCAGAAAATTTATTTTGGGAAAACTGTGCTCAGCTTCATTGCCCTGCAAACACACAGTTGGCTCCTAAAGACATAAGGTCGATACTTTTTCTTAGCAATATAAGATTATGCAGTCCATAATATAATGAAGATGCCTTATTTTATCTGTCAATTGGCAAATTTAACTTTTAAATTAAAATAATGTATTAGCATAAAATCTTGACCTTGTTCCTCAAAATCTATGATCTCAAAAATCTGATTGCACTAATATCTTTTAAGGACATTGGCTACTTAAACGATTTTATTACCTTATCTGTGCATATTTCAAACTAACATATTAACACATTATTCATTTTGCTGTTATATTATTCCATGAATAAAACTAAAAGCCGTCACATGTTCAAGTTTTCTATTTATTTCTGGTATATAAACCCACAAAACTTAACAAGAGAGGCATTTCAGGAGCTAATTGATCTTTTATTTAGAATGATAAGATAGCGATTCACTCGCCCAAGCTTCATAGCTGGGATTCATCTCCCAGGCATTTTAAACTCTTCTACACAATCAGATGTCTATCAGAGATCCTGCATTTCTATAACATATTTGTTGTCTGTATTTTTCAGGTTTTCAAAGGCCCCTAAAGTCGATGGCCTTCTTTCACACCTGTGAGATTTTTCACGTATGTCATGGTTCCACCTGTGTGTCTAAGCTTTTACCCTTGCTCCAGTCACAATGCAAGGTTGATTGTCTCAGTTTGAAACAATTAGGAGGAAACATCCTGAAAGGAGTCTCCTCTATAAAGATCTTCCTTTATTTTTAACTGAAAATAAGGACTGCTTTCACTCTCCCTGATTCCTTCTGTGTCCTCTACAGCCTTAGTGCATAGAGAGGCATCTCTGAAGGATGGTACATGTCACCTGCCTGAGATGAGAAACCTAATCTGTAGCCACCTTGGATTCCTGGAACGTGCTGTCCTGAGACACCAGATATTCCACATGCCCACCTGCCTGCAGTGCAGGCTGTCTTCTGAAAAGAAAGCAGTTCAAATTGGATCTCAGTATCCTAAATTTTTATGTCATGGATCTGCAAGATCTACAGTGTTATTTAAGGATATCTGGAAGAACAACAGCTTTGATAACGTATAATAACTTGTCTCTGTAGCAAGCAGAGTTCCTTTCACAGAAATTTGCAGGAAAGAATGGAATTATCTCAAAACACAAGCTGATACTGAAACAAAGAAGCCCAGGAACGTGGGGAACATCTCCAAATTATAAACTGTTATATTAAAGGAATAATATACATTCAAATGTTTCTGGTTTGCTTGTTAAATGTTATACTTTTTCAAGTATGTCAAGAATAACAGGTTATCTTCCTTTCAAAATAGAAAAAAATCAGTTCTAAAGCAACAAGCAAAAAAATGTAGGAGATTCAATTTTTTTACCTGATTTCCTCCGTGCTGTGTTTTTGGACAAGTGCTGTAGCGGGTGTTAGGTTATTTATTAGAGCAAGAGCTTCATGTTCAGTGACTTCTTAGGCCTTCATCATTTGAATAATTACTATGTTTGTAAATAAGTAGCAAGATTAAAAAAATACAAAGTGGAGAGAAAAACAAGATATATCACAAAGATAAAATCATAAAAGTTTTAGTCCCTTTTAAGCAGGGGTATATCTCAAAGATTTAATCTTTAATTAAATTTATGTATTTTATTTATAGTTCCTTTTATTATTTTTTACAGAACTTGCTGACACAGCAGTGGTTTAGCTAACAGAATCTGTGGTATTACTATAATAAATATTATGACAAAACCCCCCTCTGGACTATTTCCCTAAGTGTTAGCATTTTGAGAGTACATTTGGGTTTGACCACCATGAATTCATGCATTGTATATTTGACCGTAAAATCATCATTGTTAAAATATATGGCCTTAATGGATCTGAACTGGCACAGGAAAGCCAAAGACAGAGCTAACAAACAAGGAGAGAACAGTAAGTATTTTGGCACAGAGTAGGGCTGCTGTCAGCAGCTCACCAAAGTTACATTGTCCAGTGACTGAATTAATGCTACTTAGTTTTGTTTCCTTGGTTTTTGTTGTCGTCGTTTTGCTGTTTTGTTGTGTTTTTTTTGTGGTGGTGTTTTTTTTGTTTGTTTTTTTTGTTTGTTTGTTTGTTGTTTTTTTGCTTTTGTAATTGTCTCCATTGCTGTCTCACTTTTGTTTCGGCTAAGTTTGCCACTGTTACCTCCTTCCCACCATTAGCTACAAAGATACTTAAATGAAGCAAGGTTTGGGACTGAGCAGGTTCAGGAAGAGGGTGTGTCAGCACGTAGATAAACAAACAAACAAACAATTAAACAGACAAAGCCCTGAAAGGCCGAGCACAGAGAAAGAAATGCTCCCTTGGTGCCAGACAGTAGTCCAGGCTGAAATTCAGGAGCAGCTTTATACACTGATTCATTCATTTAACAACTGTGTATAAACAGGCTCAAGTTATGACTAAATTTAAGTATCTTTAGACTTTATGTATCTATTTTCTTCTTCATTGAGGAGCTTCTCTCTAAGGTCCCAGACAACTACTTGAATAGAAGGATGATGAGGGTGGCAGAATATGACACATTTGTAGGAGAAAGGGAAGATTTATCTTGTATGTAGTTGAGATCCATCCCTCTTTACAGAATAAACACGTTTAACAAATGGAATATGAGAGATGAAGACAAACGATAATGGCTGAAAACAAAGGAGTAATGTTTCACAGAGTGATGCTGAGAATAGAGGGGAATCTAGGTACAGGAAAGCACAGATAGAATGTTTTGGGGAGAATTTATCACAGCAGAATAGAGGGGAAGAGGCAGCAAGCAAAGGCTAGCAATGTCTCAGATTGGAAAGAATCCATGGGGAACGTTGTTTAACTTCTCTTTCCTTCCCCAAAAACAGCACGACCAAAGGACAGTTTTGGAATAGAGCCCAAAATGAATGAGGAAATGGTAGAGTTAAACAGAGCACTGTGTAAATATTTTTTGTACAGAGAGAGATAAGAGACAGTCTCATTGTGTCTTGATAGGATGCATATGTGATGATCATATGGTGATCAGCGTTGTGACATCAAGAGATTTTATGAGGAGGTTTCGAGTACAATCAAAATACTGACACACTTCTCAAAACAACATAGCCTAAATTCAGGCTTCTCTCTTCTGGATGGTAGCAAAAAGGAGAATTGCTCTGGATAAGAAAGGGTTTCAGGTAAACAAAAGCCTTTCTAAGGCTTCAAAAAGAAAAAAAAAAAGCAGTTTCTTAAGAGCCATTTCAACTCTTCAGATGACTTGCAGTACCAAAACTGGTATTGTATCCCTGCACTCAAGGCAAAAAGCTGTGAATTTTCTGTAAAAGTAAGAGAGAGAAAAAGAAAAAAAAAAAACAGAAATTGAACTGGTATTGTTTTATTTCAGGTGACATCTGTAAAATGGAAATTTAAAGAAGTCAAATAAAAGGTGATGGAAAATTTCAATGTGGTTGATCTTGACATGAGGGTATATTACAGGGTCTTCTGATCTTCTAGGCCTATTTTCTACAGTTCTATAAAATAGTGGTTGAAATGTGCTTGGAAACTTTGAAACTCTGACAAGATGCCAATACATGACTGGAGGAGTTATTTTGATTGTTGGTTTGTTGATGTTGGGTTTTTTTTGTTTTGTTTGTGGGGTTTTCTTTTTTTTTGTTTTGTTTTGTTTTGTTATCTGCTTGTACTTACCAATTGTAAACACATGAAGTTAGATGCAATAGTTTCAGCAATGTTTTATGATACTGTAGGATAAATTTTTAATACTTCTGAAAATATAACATAGGGAAGAGGAAAATAGTATCTTTCTTGAACCTGAAAATTCTGAGAGGATGTGAAGAAAGCAGTAGGTGATAGTGCAGCAATTAGAGACAGACCTGTCTACAGATGTTTTTTCCTCTGTGATTGGTATAATTTCCGAATTTAGGATATTTTCCTGACTGCATCCCAGAAGAAAATTTAAGTACTCTCTGTCAAGACAGCAGCAGCACCTGTCCAAGTACAGTTGGATAATATCAGGATCAAAGCAAGAGAGAAATGGACCAAAGGATGAGCCAGAAAACTGAGAAAAAAACCAGTAAGATTTCATTCTTAATGATTCTTTCTGCAGGGCACACTCCCCAGAATAGACCATGGATGGTCCATATGAATAGAGATAGAATGATTAAACAGATGTTGCGTTCAGAACCAAACCTGCCTCATTCAGGTACATAGAACAGAAGGCCACGTTCAGAGTCCTGGAGGTAATTTTTGGGACACCATTCTCCAGCCCAGTGAGTACCACCAGCTAACTCATCTACCATTGAAGCAACTGCAGTTATCCCCTGGGTCCCTGCAGCAAAGCCCCAGTGCCACTGGCATCTGTGGGAGCCAGAGAGCACAAGGTCCACCAGGAAAAGCAGAACACTGCAAACATCTGCCAGGCTGAGCTGTGCAGCTCAGAGGAATTAAACCAGGACTTTCTCTGCTCTCCAGGAGGTCTCTGCTGGTCCTTACCACGACACAGCCATTCAGGTGTCAGGTGAAGCAAGGTCTTAATGAATGTCCTCTACTGGATGTGGGGTACCTGAACCGTCAGAAAAGTAAAAATGCTATGAAAGACATTGCTTTGGAGAAAGCAGAGACAGAACAATTCACTTATGCAAGGAGAAAATGGAACTGTTAACAGCCTTTACCTTACCTTGACTCATATTGTTTTAAGTTTTTTGGTCAAAGCTCATGGAAATTGATATATTTCTGGAGTGTTTTGATAGACTACCATTTTCCAGTGTGAAGAAAAACCCAATTAATTTTATCAGAGATGCCATCAACTTGTGGGAAAATTTTAATTTTTTTTTTCTACAGAGTGGGGATTTTATTATGTGTTTTATTGCTATTTAGAAACAATAGCAAAAATTTAAGTGTTTTTACTTGAGAGTGCTGGCCTCCCACACTTTTTAAATCCAGTCTACCACAGACTGCTTCTCTGAAACCTTGTCCTTGTTCTTTTTTGCCTTATTTAGGCCTAAGAAGTGTTTGTCAAGCATGCAGCTCAACTTTTCCTCTTTCTGATGGCAAGTATTTTCTGGTTTGATTTGATTTCCTGCTGTGCACAGTGACTGATACTGCACCTTCACCCTATCACTACCTTGACTGACAGCAGTGGAGAAAGAGATCTGTGCAACTAAATAAAATGTTTGAAAAGAAATACACCCGAGTTAGGATGCTTGAGAAGGTGAAGAAACAGCAAAACATTCCAGATTTATGAGGGGCCGTTATGGGTATTGTACATGTTTGCATGAACAGTTATATAACTTAGTTGCTCTCATGTGATCTTCTGGTTTATATTTACAGTATAGAGAGAGTGAACTGTACCCAACTGTATTAAATGGAACTATTTTTTATCAGGAGTTGCTAGTGACAATATTACTCTAACAGCTTGTGCATGTCATCAGAGCCCAGAGGTAAAAAATTATAGCACTCTTTGGGTGTATTTTATTATTTCACAATAACTGGATAGCCTGACACCTAATGAAAATTTACATTGGGCAGACACCTAGTGTAAATTTCACCTCTTTTTAGTCTTACATCTTCTCTAGGCTGGCTTAATATACTTATTCTGATATTTTGGAAAATATTATTTTTTATGAATTCTTATGAAATTAAAATAGCTGGGGAGATTAGAAGTACTTTTCAGCAGGAAAATAATTAATAACATTACTGAGAATTATTTGTTTACCTTAAAGTCAGCAGGAGCTTGTTTCTATTAGCAGGTTTGGAGCAGTGATTCAGAGAAATGGTAAAAATGGTTTCTTAGACTCTGAGTCTACAAATGGAATGCACTTACCTAAATTTATACAAGCAACTTGTTTCACTGGAAACCCTCCTAAACCTGAGCACACATGTAAGCATTTGTAGAAGAGGCCCTCATTTTGGTTATATCTGACTGAAACAAAACCAAAAGTCTTTATTGAACTTTTTTTAAAGTTTAAAAATGCCTGTGAGTGCTGAATAAAATGTAAAGTCAGTTCTCATTTTAGCTGAAAGCAGATTGACCTTCCTTAATGATAACAATGTTGAGTTTGGGGTTTTTTTGGTGTATGTTTTTTTATTTTAAATAATAATTTTAATTGAAAAGTGTTGGGGAGTTTTAATGGAATGTGCTTTCTAATAAAAAAGCAATAACACTCTCTGATTTTATAGCACCTTTCCTTGTAAGTCCTGATAGTGTTTTGTGAATGTTTTAGTCTCTCATAAACCTAAGTAGAAAGGCAATTTTGTATTTGTTTTTCAGGAGGCTAAGAGAGAGAGAGATGGTGAGTTGTACAAATGAAAATACTGAATAGAGTCCCCAGTGCTAATGGCTACTCACAAACTTGTACATTCAGCCCTTCTTCCAGGCTTAGAAATCAGATTTCTTTGGATATACTTTCATGACTGACAACTAATACCTGTAAGGAAGACAACTATAGCTTTAATTTGGCAAACTAATCTTGGTTGGAGTGTTCATAGCCTCAATTTCTCATTATTTTAAAGAGGCCTTAATCCTTAATAACTATACTCAAAGCCACCCCTACACTTCAGAGGTTTTTTATTCAGTCCCTATTTGAGTGCTGGAGATGAAATCTGGTAGAAAAACAGATAGGCTTTTTTTTTCTGGTTGGAGTCCTACAACCCCCATATTTATCTAAGTACTGAAGTTTGCCAGAGAGATTAATGTAAATGTATGGAAAATATTTATTTATTTTCTTTAGCACAGTAATAATAACAGAATTCAGATCTCCTGCCTTTCTCTGTTTAAGAGAAAAAGCATTTCTGTAGTCTTAATGTGTTTTATTTTAAAATACTGGTAAATTCTGTATCTCTTTTTTATGCCTGTTTTCAAAATCTGAAACTGCTACAAGCCAAAGGTTGCATTGAGAATTCTGAACAGTGCTTATAATTTCCTGCTCCACATAAATGTTTCATTATAGTGTATGGGATTTTATAAAGAAAATTATCTGTTTGTACATAAATTTGATTTTCATTTCTAGCAGACTTTGCTACAGAATAACCAAGCTTGGGTGAAATATCATAATTATACTAGTAATACATATTAGTTATTTCCCAATGACTCTATTCTAAACTTGCACAGTTACGCTGATGAAAAAAATAAATCAACCCACATCAGATAATTTGGAGATAAGTGTATTCACAGACTGGTTTTTATTTTCAGTGAAGAATTCAAATAAATAGAGGTTTAGAATAATTTTTGGTATGCTTAACCAGTGTTAAAATTAGTAGATGTTTATTACACCAAAAGTGAGCATTTCAAGCAAATAATTCCATTTAAAATATTAAACATATTTTCCAGTTTATACTCTTAGATGTTATGGTGGCATATTTGATTAATGGGCTGATTTATTGGTGATGCAAATAATGTGCAATATCATATGACCCATGTGTTGTAGATTAGAAAGGTATTAAACTTACCTTGGCACTAAGTGAAAAATCTGAAATAGACCTCTGTTAAAATATATAATTTTAGAGAAAAAAGACATGTTGGCATTGCTTTTGGTAAATTACATGCCATGTTTACTTAGTTTTAGTATCAAAATTTATTCTCTTTCATAATTTTGCTTCCCTTTATTTGTCAGGTTTCTCTGGTAAGTGGTGTGTGCAATGGGCAGCAACAGTGAGTGAAACCCAACTGTGTGTCACCTGTCACTTATGAACACAGAACATCGAGGAAGGTGATGATGTCTAATTTTTCATAAAATAATCTTGGTATTTATTGCCATTTATTCAAGCACAACAAAATAAGGAAGGCACGTGCATGAAGGAAAGACTTTGAGAAGGATCCTCAGCAAAGCCCCAAGCCACAGAATGGAAATTCACCTTGTTCCATATTACATAGGAAACTTGAACAACAGTTTGGGATCTGTTTAAAGATTCAAGGTTCTGGGACCTTTGGGTAAAGTTTAGTTGGGAAATGATGGCCTGGAAACTGTATATAAAAATCCCAATTAAACCCAGAAATGGAAGAAACTCAGTGCTTTGGGATGAGTTTTAGTTTGTGATTTTGAATTCTGTTAACACTGAATGGTAGACTGGGAATCAGAAGGTACCCTGAAGCTTTGCATGCTCTACAATGCAATGAAACTGTTACGTTTCATGTTTTTTGCTCCAAGTCTGTACTTGACCTGTAGCATTATCTGGCTTTCAGAAGTATTTGTTCTAGGGCCAAAAATGGCTACTTTTTCTGATGGTGAAATTCCAAATCAGAACTATCCCTCAGACACACACAGCAGTCTCCTCAAATTTCATCTTTTCCTGGCAGTGAAGGAGACCTGATTCTTCTTCCTTTTGTTTTTCCCCTAAGTTTCTGTTGGGTCTGAGAACCTGGAATATGTTTCCTTACTGGTTGTGAACACCCCAGATGGGATTGTCTTCTGACAATACACCGAGGCTTTTAACTACAAAGATAAAATACACCAGCACATGAGACAATGCAGCCCATTTCTGGAATTTTTGCTCAGACACAGGTGAAAACAATCTGACAACTCTCCTTATTTAGAACAAAATGTAAACAGAAGTGATTTCCCACAGAAGAAGTCACTTCCGAATGAAGAGAAAATATACATAAAATCATTAATGTGCTTCATATATAATTTTTATGTTATTCTCCAGTAATCAGGCCAAAGAGTGCTAGAAAAGCCTGTTTGATCCAGTAACTGGAACCGTCTTTGGTGGCAAGAACACCATACCAAAATTTAGCCAGTGCATTCAGCTGAAAATGAACTCTTCAATAAAGACTGAGTCACAACTCCTACCACAGAGGCATAAGTCATCTCTGCTTTGCCATCTTGGCCAGCAGCATCCTAAGGATGCAATCCCTTCAGAGTCTGTACCCCTTTGGCCACTGCTCTTGTCTCTCACAGGTTCCCTTTGAGATCGTGTAGCATTAGCTTCTCCTGAGATATTCTGGCGAAAATCGTCCTGTTCTTGAGCTGTTCCAGGCAAAGAAATTGTTGAGGGGCATAACTTTGGGCTGAATTCAGTTCCTTGAAATTTCATTCTTCTAGCTGTGCTTGTTCTACCCCTCTCTTTGCAGCAAACTTCATCTGGAAATAATTATCTGGGCCCTGCTCCTGCGTAACACTGTCCATGTACTGCGCTACAGTCAGTGGATTGCTTCAAGGAAATCAGTGGGTGTGTTTGAAAGGTTAAATTTGTAGGTGCTGACAGAATTTGGATGCTAGTCACCACACGAGGATGTAAAAATACCAAGAGGCAAGGGGGAATCCAAAGGGTGTCCTTAGCCAGAGATCCCATTTTCATGCAAATGTGCTTCAAAAAATAAAATTTAAGAACAAAAAGGAGGAGAAATATACTGAGAATGTATTTTATGGTAAGTAGTCCTTTCTCCCTAGGATGCCTCTCATTATTATCCAGAAGGATCCAGCCATGCATTAAGCACGGGATTAGTTTTCCCATCTTGGTAGTGTTGTGACAGTTTAAAAAAAACCTCTCATAACTAATGTAGCCTCCATAAATTACAGAGTGATTGTGTCCAAAGAATAGACATTGACAGATTTGAAATAATTATGTAAATTTTTTCTACAGTTCTATTTAAAAGCACATTTTTCAGGCTTAAAGGAAAGAAAGCACCCTCATCCAAGCCTTAGTGATTGCTGAGGAAGCTGTACCTACATGGCGACATTAAACCCAGCACAATATGCTATAAAAACCTCATTACACAACCAAGCTGTCTTTGTATCAGCATTAAATGCGCTTCCATACACATTCTGTAAATTACACACTTATAAATTACTCATTTGTAATAGCTGCAGGCTGACGGCTACAGTGAAAATGATATGTTTTTTTTTAAAACTTGGCTTTTTCTGATGGGCTTTTTTGCTTATCTGAGCACTTGATGATCCCACCATGCCTGTCAATGGAAATCAAAAAGGAAAAAGACATAAGGAAATTTTCTTGATACATTGTTCCCCCC
>VYXF01001709.1:288758-430869 GCA_013397295.1 Polioptila caerulea
CCCATGATTAACTTTACAATAATCAACTATTTCTCAAACTAGAAATTTTTAGTGGCAGACATGGTCGTATTTTTTTTTCTGTGTATTTCTGCTGAAGTTAGTGTTGAATAGTTATGAATAATTCAGTAATATAACATTCAGAAATCTATTACAATAACTTAGAAGAGCAAAAGATATTAAACTGCTTACTCTTTCTCCATGAGGAATCATAGCATGTATCTAACTCTGCAACTGTTAGGATCAGGCTCCCACACAACAAATTGTGTGCACTTTAGCAGGCATATTAATCCTAATTATCACACCTTGCTGTGTGCCTCAGCATCGCTCACCCAGATCCTCTGGTCTACCTGCAAAAGAGTCCTTCAAAATGACCCATCTTTCAGGAGATGGCACTCTGCAGCTGTCCTGAAGCCATGCTGAAGGAAACCCTGTCAAAACCCTTGGAGAAATTCAGGAAGACAGTGTCCACTGCTTGCCCCACATCAGCCAAGAGGGTTGCTCTGTCATAGCACACAATCATGTTTGTCAAGCAATACTTGCCCTTGTTGAATATGTGCTGGATTTTCCCAGCCACATGCTTCATCTGGTTTGGGATGGGCCTCAGGAGGATCCATCCCATAACTTTCCCAGGGGCTGAAGACTGACAGAACTATAATTGCCTTGGTCCCCCTTTAGCCCTTATGTAGATGGTATAATAGACTGTACGATTTCAGCCTTCTTCCAGTCTTCTGAGATGTTTCCTGACCTCCACAACCTCTCAAAAGTTATGGAAAGCAGCCTCATGAGGATGTCAGCCAGCTCTTTTAGTAACCTTGTGTGGACATGGGCTGGGCCCACCAATTTGTAAGAGTTAAGCTCCTGTAATAGTTTACATACCAATTTTTCCTTCACTGACAGTGGGTCTGTGTTTGCAGATGAATGAATGATGGAAGTCTGAGAAGCCTGTGTGTGAAGCTGGACTCTTTCAAGGACCAGGTCTGCTTGCATGGGCATCTGAAGAAGGCTGACAAATTATACCACTTATTTTCTGTGCATATTTTTAATAGTTTCATTTTTTATTAAACATACTGATACCCTGTTCATACCGCACAGGAATTTGTAGTCCATGAATGCTCTAATTTTAGTGGGGTGCATTTCTTAGAATGGCCTTTCTTTTCCTCACAAATACTTGGAGAATGTAAAATTCACATTAATATTTGAATCTTAGACTTGGAAATTAGCTTTAAAATTGTATGTATTCACTAGAAAAATAGAAGTGTACTGTGTGACTTAAGGCTCTCATCTGAAGTCTTGCACTGTCCCTTCAAAATTCAAACACTCATGGTAAGAGTTCAGAAAACAAAGATGCACCAAACCAACAAAATCTCCAAGGCAGCAAGATTGTTTTGGACAGATCAAAAGGTAACCTGCAGTTAGAGTTACAAATTGAGGGAAATAGTGAGTTTTTCATCTGGCCCTAGTGTCCACCAATAATGAACTGCAGCTTTTGGAAACAAGCCCCAGAATTCATTGGGCTGTTTGTGTAAAACCTGAGATTGTTTATCTAGGGCTATATATTTTTGGGTTATTCCCCCCTAGTGATCATGCATTGTTAAGTAATATTTTTTGACTCCATAATTATCATATAGACAAGGGTTCATGAAAGAGCAGGCTGGTGCTTAGATCTAGGACTGTCCCAGACAGACCTTTACAGTTTGATGTTTGCTCTGTAAAATCCAGGTGCCTCACTTTTATTACAAAATTTATATTGGATGTTTGCTGCAATGAACTCTCACATGCTCCACCCCTACTTTTATGTTCATATTGAGAAGGATTCTATTTTTGCTTTAAATTTATCCAGCTACCAGCCTCTACTTACTGTCTTCTCTCTTTATTGCTGCATTTGATCATTCCTTCCCACAAACATTCTCATTTGCAACCTAGCTTTTAGATACATCTCTCTTCCCCAGTTGTTGGTGCTGATTTTCTACTACAATTTAGTAAATTGTAGCCTAGTAGGTATCAGTAACTTAACGTTATTTTTCCCCTCAATCTCTGTGCATGTGGTGGTGAGCATGGGGAGGGACAATGTATTATTTTTTAAGGTGCTTTTATAAAAGGAATGGATTTTTCTGACTCCTCCAGTGGGGGCTCTTTCTGTTTCTGAGGTCAGCAATGAGGAGTCTGGAAAAAACTTATAGAAAAACAAATTCAAAAGCTCTCCAGTCTCTGTAAGAACAGCAATAGCTTTACAGAGACAATAAGTGATGCTCTCTGATAATCAGTTTGACTGGAGACTGACAATAATACTTTTGCACCTTGACGACTCTTCTATGATTTTATCACATGAGAAAACAAGAAAATATTATTTTCTTCAAGTAAACCAAGACAATTAAATGTAAGTGTATTTTCACCCTTGTTTCATGTTCTACTAAAGCCAAACCACATTTTTTTGTTCATGTTTTCTCCAAGAATCAGAATGAAACACAACCACTTTCTCCTCTGAGCGGGGAAATACCTGTATTACCAATCCCCTTTTGTCCATGTTAGCTCTATTTGCTATAGTCTATGACTTAGAAGCCTTAGGAAATGTAGTACAATTTCATTAGGAAATGTGAAGTACCCATTTCAACTAATGAAACTGGGGCCAGAATAAGTTGTGTGATTCTACCTCAATCTTTCATTGAAGGTGAAAATGGAGGAATCCTTGTTCACTGCTTTCTCTAAATACTGAAAATGTTCCTTCTAACAGCTGAGTGGAACTTGATTTAGAGGACATTTCTTCCCAATGGTAGCTCAAATGATTAATATGCAACAGAATTGAATTCTTGAGTCTTTAAGGTGAGAAGGCTTAGGGTGAGAAATTCAAGATTTTGATTTTTCTTTTCCCATTCCCATACTTAAGATTAAAATTTTATCTGTCTGAACAACTTTGTTGCTTTTTATGAAAAGAATAATTCATTTTGAGGTGTATAGGGTGTGTTTCAAAGGATACTGATAAAAACTAAAGACTGCAGTGATGATCTGCTGCGATTATGCTAAAAATAGATTTTTTATAAGAACATAATCTTACAACTTGTCTCAAAAGTACAGACTCAAATTTCATTTAGAGGAAATATATTTTTATAGGAAAGTCCAAGAAAAATTAAGTTCTTTAACTTAATGCAAATCAGTTTCTAGTATTATCTTCAGTGAGGTTTATGCCTACTTGAACCTGCTGAGGTCCTGCCCAGTTATATTTATGAGAATGAGCAAACAATGCTTTTACATGCTGCAGAATCTTTATTCAGAAATATAACTTGGGAACCAGTTGACTTGAAGCTTAAGTGCAGAGAGCATTTTAAGTTCAGGTTTAAGACAAATGCAGCCTGATGTTTCAGATGTTGAAATCTATCTGTTGATGCATGTTTCATGATCAGGAGTAGGATCAGTAGGAACTGAGTCATCCTAGGCCAGGTCTTGTGAGTGAGCATACATTCAAACCATGGGACTGCCTCTAGAGTTTGGAACCCTGGAACATAGTTTCCATACAAAACACGTGATTTGGGTAGAAACAAGGCCAAATTTGAACTGTCTACAAGTTCCCCTCATCCGACTATGTCCAAGTCAAAAGCCTTCTACCAAAAAAAAAAAAAAAGGCTTCCCAGAGTTGTTAAGCATTTTGCAGAAAAGCTTTTCTTTGGACTACATAGAGTCTCTGTAGACTAGAGCTCTGCCTAAGAGCCCCTTTGCTGAGCAATGAGCTGTGCTCAGCTTTACAGCACTTCACAAGGTTCCATTAAAACCAATTAAAGAAGGAAGTGGTGCTGGTGAAAGGAAGTAGTTTGTCCTGTAAATTTGCCCTGGAGAATACGTGGAAGGTAAGAGGAATGTCACTGCTCACCATCTTGTTATGCACTGGGTGCTGCCTAGGTCTCTTACCATTCCCTGATGTTGGTGGCATAGGGACTTAAATGAAGTTTTGATCTGGCTGAGTATAGCCACAGCTATGTTTCCAGAATAAGCCCATGGGAATTGTGTTTGCTGTAGTAAGGCAAAATAATTCATTAGATTTGCCTTCTAGTTCATGCTCCTCACTGTGCATTGTGCCTATACAGCATTTGCAGTAAAGAATCTGTGAGCAGTGATTACTCACAGGTGGATTACACATTTAAAGGAGATGCCCAAATTAGCCATCTGAGTTCTCTACTCTATGAGCTGAATTTTAGATTAATATCCTTCTGAAGAATCCCTGATTATGCTGTGTGCAGCCTGTATGAATGTTAGGGTGCTAATTCAGACATTTAAATTCGAACTAAAAATATGGTGCGTGACTGTCCCTGGAGTAAAAGTGTTTGTGGGCAATATGGTTTTAATAATCTTGGCAGTACTGGGGACACTGCTTTACTTCCTCTGAGAATTCCACATAGATAAAATGAATGCAGAGTAGCTAACTTGTGATGGCTATGGATTGAGCAGCATAAGGTAGCCTGAGCAGAACATGAGAGTTCACCCAAGTCTGAGACTTAAGTGCATGACCCACATGTGGTGATGTCGTGCCTGTTCATCACCAGCTGATCAATATGCAGTATTTCAGATCTGGGCAAGGAAAAACTTATTCCTAATTTTGAAGTCTTTAATCCGTTGCAAAGGAACAGCAGTTGTTAAGCTTGTAATTATTTGGAAATGTAAAATTCCTAGCTCATGCCTGCCTTAAGCAGACAATATTTTCTTAAGGGTATTTTGGATTGGTTTAAACTTTTGACTTCTTTAATGTAATTGCTTGTCTGTAGCTGTCTGACTGTGTGAATATTTCAGCTTGTGCTAACAAATATTTTTTTGTCTTGCCTTCATATTTCATGCATATTAGCAATTCATAAATATGTTAGGAAATTCTCCAGACTATTCCTTTCCTGACTATAGATTCATGACAAAATGTTTGCCAGAATAAAATCTTAGTGGCAAAGTAGTTCAAAAAGCACCACCTTACATTCTATATACCTTAGAAATAGAGAGTTTTTTTCCTTCTTTCTTCCCCTACCTTTTGTGCTGGTTTCCACTGGAATAGAGTTTATTTTCTTCAGAGCAGCCATTCTGGGGTTATATTTTGGATTTGTGCCGGATTATTTTTTGGAAGTAGTGTTGGTAACAGAGACTTTTTAGTGACTGCTGAGCAGAGCTTACACAGGCTCAAGGCCTTTTCTGCTCCTCAGCTCACCCCACTGGTGAGGAGGTTGGGAGTTCACAAGGAGTTGGGAGGGGACACAGGCAGGACAGCTGCCCCAGCTGACCAAAGGGATGTTCCAGATCACATGGCATCATGCTTGGTGTACAAAGCTAGGAGAAGAAGGAGGAAGTGAGGGCACTTGCAACTGTGGCATTTGTCATTTCAAATAACCATTATGTGGATGGAGCCCTGTTGTCCTAGGGATGATGCCTGCCCATTAGAAGTGAATGAATTCCTCATTTTGCTTTGCTTATTTATGTGGCTTACTTTCCTGATTAAACTGTCTTTATACCATCCCAAAATTTTCTCGTTTTTATTCTTCTGATTGTCTTCCCCATCCCACCAGGGAGTGGATAAGTGGCTTTGTGGGACTTAGTTGATGGCTGGGGTTAAACCATGACAGCCTCCTACTCTGTTTAAGGGCAATGTAACATCACTATGAAGGGAACATCCTCTTTTACAAACCATACATCATTGATTTCCCCCTACAATAACCAACCCTTCCCATCTGGAAGGCCTTCCACATTTACCATTTGTGTTATAAACTCCTCTGTATTTCTGACTGCCACATTGATTTATCAGTTGCTAACAAATCAGTTTGTATGAAAAAGCTGCTGCTTTCCTATTCAGTGTTTGATGAAATGTTTGGGTGCTCTATAAATCATACCTAGAATATGAGTACATAGGAAGGTGAAGTTAAAAAGGAAGTTTTTAATAAAAATTTATGTGTATATTATTGAAAAAGTCCACTTTCACCACTGCATTCCAGTGCTGATGAAATGTTGCTTTGGGGGATATATGTAGGTTAGGCTGATGGAAAATCTTATCTTTAACAACTTCCCATTCCAAATTATAGAATCTCTCATAGGAAATGTCATGTAGCTGGTTTGGTGATGAAAAAATAGGTAAAGTGTTTATGTGCACAGGGTCCTCCCTACCTACTCTCCCATTTCTGTCAGTAAGGAACAAAGCCTTAAAGCAGAAGACAGAAAGACTGAAGGGGTGATTTTAGTTCCCAACATTTCCCAATTCCTCAGTGTGACCAGGTGCAAAGTACCAGGCCTCTTTTCAATTGAGATTTGCTTCTGTAAGATGGAGGTGGTAATGTTACCTGGCAGGAGTGGCGTGGGACTTCAGAAATAAAGCAATCAGAACACATTTCAGAGCTTCATAAATTAATCACAGTGTTAACTGCAAGATCCACCACTGCTTGCTGTTAATTTAGTGTCCCAAATACAAGATAGTCTGCAGAGCCTCTGCTCTGAAACTGCCTGCAAATAACTAGAACCATTATACCCTCATGGAGGAAGGAATACAGGGACTAAGGCTGTGATCCTGATGAGACATGTACAGTACAGGATAATTCTCTAACCTAGCCAGTCAGGACAACGTGCTTGTAGATCATAGGGAGAAACCAGGTTCAATTCCTGGCTGTCAGAGGGTGTTGGATTCTCCACTTTATAGTGGTCAAATCCTTGCATTTGTCTAGTCCTAGACCTAGGTAACTTTAGCAGCTAAGTCTGGGTTGTCATCAATTGGCAGAATATTTAGCCCCAAGTCAGAAATATTGCATAACAATTCATTGCACAAGGAAAACAAAGTGCCTGTGAACCGGAGTGACAAATCACACAGAAATATGTGCAGATGCTGTTTAGAAAGGCTTAGGAGAGAATCCTCGTCTCATAAAGAAAAGTTACTGGAAGATGGAAAATATCTATTAAAATCTGATCTACCTCAATTTTTTTTCCCTAAAAGAGACAAAATGAGATATGTTCTTTCCATTAGTCACGTTAATCTTTGAATTCCAGAACTTTTATTTCCCTCTCCTCTATTCCAATGAATAATTAAGCATCTAGTGGAATAGGAAAGATTGAAGGAGGCTGACCTGGCACATGAGCTATGAGTCAATGGTACCTTATTTCCTAAGAAACGCAGAAGCAATTTTTTTCTGATTCTTCTCCATTAACATCTTAATTTCCCAGTACAATTCTAAGAGAATTAGATTAATCACTCTCACCACCCTGCCAATTTTAATCAGAAACAATGACTGCCTGTGAATAATAATTTTTTTTCTTTGCAGCTCCAGATGTTTGTAGAATAAACCACCACTTTCTTTGCCTACACTTAGCACCTACAAAAGGTTTAATTCTAACTTTTTGACTTAGTAGAATCTTGGGACTGAGCAGAACTTGAGATTTGGAAAATAGGCTTTCTGCTTCCCTTAATTGTGAATATTTGCATTCACTTCTGCTGAAATCTTTTCTCAAATAATTTAGTTTCTGGCTGTTCTGGAGACATGATGAAACAGGCAGGCAACCACTGGGTTGGGAACTCCTGCAAAATTTATGGCTGTGGCTGTGGGGGTAGCTCCCAGGAAGGATGGATTTTGAGGAGAGGTGTTCTTGGATAGAACTATAGTAGCCAATTCAGTCTCAGAAATACCAAGGCCATTCTCACAAAAAGCAATCCGGAGAATATCATGTGAGTTGTACCTTCCAAATCTTTTTGGCACAGACTCTTGATCTTGCTATCATTATACAGCTGGTCTTCTTAACTGGCTCCTACAGAGTCCTTCCACCACTGGCATACTTTTCTTCAGTGCCTTTCTGCTTTTTTTTTTTTTTTTTTTCNTTAGCCCTGCTCTCAGCTATGCTCTACCTTCTTTTGCCGGCAGGTGAAAATGCAACTCAGGGTCAAATTTTTTGATTGTCAGACTATTATGCTGCCATATTTCTTTCTCTACATTTTTTCTGTTTTAAAAAAGTGAATTTTAAAGCAAAAGGTACCTCTAGGTCAGTACTTGAAAAACTACAGCATAAGAGGAGATTAGTTTATAGCTACTTTTATGCTGAGGAAGTAATCTTGTAATTCTGCAGCCATTCAGCACATCTACTAAAGTGTGCATGGAGTAGCACATACATCTGCCCTTTCTTTTGGAAGTAAATCCTTGTTTGATATTCCAGACTTTTCTGGGACAATATTAGTCTTGGTCCTTAAGTATCATCAAGTATATTTCATATTATCAACATAATTTTTCAATTTATGCATTCTTGGGCCATGGGTGTACTAGAATATGATCTTGAACCTTTTCTTTTTTACACTTTAATATCTTGGATGTAAAAGAAGCAGTTCTTTTCTAACAGCAATTACTGTCAGTAACTAAATGTATTATCTTCTGTTTTGAATCTCTTCCTTTACCTTTGTATTTGAAAGCTCTGTACATTAATAAGAAAAAATCCCACACCATACCTTGAAGCAAGGGAACATGAATTTGGAAAACAATCATTAGATCATTATTTCTAGCTGCAAGCTTGTCATCCCCATGACCTATTGTATTAATAAAGCTCCAAAATGCTAGTTGGCACTGACAGACAGAGCAATGTACTGCATGTTTTATGAACTATGTATGCAACTTCTTCTGATTGCTAGAGACACAAATTCAAATAATTTCCTATCAAGAACCTGCTTTTAAATCATAAGCTAACATCCATTCCAATTAAAGAAGTTTGCCCTTCTCAGAAAGAGAATGAAGGAGTCCCACAGCTTCTAACAGTTTGATTTATTTTAACATTAAAATATTGAGAACATCAAATTTTAATATCAGTGCTGTCACTTTATTCATAAGGTAAGTACAATTCTTACACTCAAGAGCTCAAAAATTACTTCATTTTCAGAAGGAAATTTATTGCATTCTACACGAAGGTGTGCAATTCTTTCAGAAAACTTGTGGATTATCTTCTTTCAAAAGAGGCTGAACTTGTGATTCTTATTTGCTCTGTTTTGGTTTTTTTTCTTTTTGCATAAATTATCTCTCATTTATTTCTCCTTTCACTTTTTTTGCAGCAGGGAACTGAAGGCTTCTTTACTGTCTCATTAATAATAATTAGTGATAGAAAACAAATTCATTAAACAAAGTAAAAATCAGCTAGAAATTCAACACAGACCTCATCAAAATAAAAATGTATTTTTCTCATTATAGTAATTAAAACTGTTTGTTCTCTTCTGTCTCTGTCCCTGTATTCTACCTAGGGTCTCTATATCCATTGATATAGAGCACTTTATTTGTAGACAGTAGCAATTTCTAGGCTTCAATAATTTCCTGTGCTCCTGTGCTAGTTTATAAGATTGCATAGAGCTCTTCCACACAGATCAGGCTCTCTCACTAGACAAGATCCTCAAAGGATAATAAGGAGCAATATTATCATTATCCTTCAACAGCTAGGAAATTGAGATTTCATTTGAGTACATTATTCATCAAGGCCTCTGTTGGGTCTTTTGTCATTCATACAAGAGACATTGTATTGGAAAAGTAGCTACAAGTTCAAGTAACTCTACTTAAATTTACTCTGTAGAGGCTACTTATGTGTGAGTACTGATGGTCTAATTAAGATCTGACATTATCTTGAAGACAGAGCATGCTTTCGTTTGGAAGCAGATAAACTAATTAGAGGTATTAAGATCTTCTTGCTTTACTTACCAATTCTTGAGACCGTTGCAGCTTGGAAAGTTGAGACCTTACTCGTCCTTTGTAATCTGGTTTATAGGATAAAATTTGTCAAAGTCTGCAGCAGTGGTCCAACCTGCTATGCTTCTTCATAAAAATCATCAAAGCAGTTAAAGAAAACTTACAGTTTCTCATTTAAAAACTGAAAGAAGCAGCTGGGACCTTTGTTGTGACACAAGATAAGCCTAAAGAAGAGCCTGTCTAGAGGGAAACATGCCTTAAGGAAGAAAAAGGTCAGAAAGATTGTAATGTATGCAGAGAGAAAACTAAGTTAGATTGACAGTGAAAGAAATAAAGACATTGCCAGAACAAGGGAAGATCTCAGGATATCTGAATAAACTGAAGCGATGCAACAGATCAGTTCCTGCACAGAGAACATGCTTAAGCTAAATTTTCACTACTGTTAAATCAGACTCACTAAAAAGGTGCATACTAGACATTTAAGCTTGTCTACTTTTAGTTTCTAGGGCTGGAGGTACCAGCTGGATCCAATTCTCACTCCAGCTAATAGCTGGGACATGGAGTGTCTTGAGCCAGATCTCAAAAGTCAGTAAGATAAAAATAACTCTGTATGGGCTGCTTTTAGAAGGACAACAGAGAGATTTTCACAGGAAGTTAGAAAAATCAGTAAAGGAAATAATCCTATTAACCAGATAGGAAAGACTGAGGGGGAGTAAATAGCTGTCAGATACAGAGCATCCATTTCTCATCTGCAAAGAAACTGAGGTTTCTATTTTTCCATAGTTAAAGGGCCAAATGTCAGAAATTTATAGGAAGAACCAGTATCTATTTTGCACATATCCCTACTACTAATGAACAGAAGAATTATGTGTGTTTCTGTACGGAAATTGTTCAAAATTCACTGCTGTTAATTTAAAAGTCTTATAAAAGGGGATTTTGTCCATTTCCATGCTCCATCATTCTCTTTAATTGCAAATGCATAAGATAGGAGAAAAGCAGAACATTCCTTTGGAATCCTCTGAGCTGAGGTATGGCATAATACAACACAAAGGTGTTACATATAAGAAATTTCTTAATAACTTTTCATTCAATTGACAAAAATTAAAGACTAGAGTAGTTATCCTTTTCCAGTCATAAAGATTGCAATGCACATTATTTAACATTTTTCCTTTTCCAAATGCCTACTCTCCTTGAAAATGTGTTCATCTGTTTGCCTTGACAAACCCATAATTTCTAGATAAATTTTTATTTAGAAATAAGTCAAGACTGTAATTAAAAAGAACTGATACTTAGTATTTACCTCTTTTCTCTCACAGTGATGGATTGAGGGGTGGATAGGAAAATACGTAATTGTATCTCTGTAAATAAAAATAATACCACCTGGACTATAGCTAGTGATAATATTAGTAGACCACAATGTGCTTTACAGCTATTATTCTCCAGATACATACAGACCTCAAAAAAAGAGATCTTAACAACAAATCAGATATCTGTTTGCTGACAACAGCTGTGACAAAAATACAAAAGATTTATTTTGCGAATGTTTCTTGTCAACATTTTCCACTTTTTCTGTCAAGAGTGTTGTTCATGTATTTTTTCTGTTCAGAGGCACTGCAAGCTCTGAGTGGACAGGCTCACTGTTTCTATGGGAGTGTAGTGTGTTGCATAGTAGCCTCTACTCTGATGTTATGTGCACTCATCCATATCTGCCTTCATGTTTTCCTAGAGCTTACATTGTGCTCTTGATCCGTAGGATTCCTGAAAATATTTCAGAGAAGGAGGAATTTCAAGAGGATACTTTAACTCTGCAAAATACTGATTCACCCCTTTCATGGTGCTACGTGTTGTTGCTGTACTGCTCTGGTGTGGAACACGGAGAAATTATTTGGTTTTACAAGAAGATATTTGAATGTGTAGATTCTCCACACTGGAAGGACAGTGTGAACTTTGCATCCTTGTTGTGTAGCACAAAAGTGTGGATGTATCACTCAATCCTAAAAAAAATAATAGATTCTGTACATGTATCATATTGAAAAATGAGCCACAAGATTTGCTGCACACCTTAAGTGCTAGAAAAGGATTTAAGTTCTGCACAACAGATAGGTTTCCTCCACAGACTGAAGACCACATTCTTTGTATCTGAATGCATAGACATGAAAATCTATCCACACATAGACACTACAATTTGGAAAAAAAGGGAAAAAGGATATGTCCTGGGCAACATAGTGAAGGAAGAATTATCAAGGTGTATGGTTGACTCATTGCTCAGACTTTGTTAAGAATTAACTTTAGATTCATGAATTAACCTTAATTTCATGATTCAAATATATCTATCTTAAAAATAACAAACCCAGTTTGGTTTAAAATTATTAAAAAAATGGGATGGGATTTGGTAACAGGTCAGATTGAACTCCATTATAATCCACTTATTCTGTGTTTAAAATTTTCAATGCCTGAGAAGTTCTGAGGAAGAAATATGACATTTTATAAGAATAGAGTTCACTGACATGCAAAAGTATGATGCAGTAGTTGTGTGCAGTATTTCTGAATTCACATGGGAAGGTTTTGTTGTGAATAGTGTTTGATAGGTTACATCCAAACTGAGGGCTGAAGTGATCAGAGAATGGAGGCAAATACAGAAATTCACAAAGATTTGAGTTACAGACAGTCCTGCTGTTCTAATCTTTTCGACTTTGTAAGTCTTCATTTAGGCAATCTTTGGTACACTAAAAAGTATTTTCTGAACTTGAAGAAACCATCAAAAATGCTGCTATTACTAACTGTAGAAGATTTTATATTACATAGAATTTAGGCTCTGAACAATGCATCTAGTAAAAGCAAAATGAAGCATACACCTATTTGAAGAAAGTGTTTTGATGTTTCCCCTGAAAGAATTTATATGCCATCCAGTGTCATCCTGTGCAGAATCACAGGAAAGTCCATTGTGACCAAGTGTATATTTAGGCACTTATCTTCCATTTAAAACTGCTTTTTCACAGGTCCTTGGAGGCTCCAGTTGGTTAGAGTTTTCTAGATGACACTTAATGCACCATGGAAGTACTGTGCTTATCATAAAAAAACTCAGTCAAGTAAATTTAAAATATGTCTGTGAGAGGAAATTCTCATACTAGAAGTGCCTTTTGATTAGAAAACATGTGCAGGAAGTTCACATTCACCTCAGCTGCAGGCAATTTGAATCTGCTCCTCTGTTTTACCATAAGATGCCTTTATCATTAATCTGCTGCCTCTTTCATATCTTCTGTTGAATCAAGACCACCAGATGCAAGAAAAAGTGCAGCACATCTGGTCACTAAATCTGATCTTGTTTATTGTATTTTCTCTCTAGATTAGGTATTTGCTGCACCAGGATCACGGACTGGGAAAAAGAAGCAAACAAAAAACCAAACCCAACACAAAGCCTAATGCAACTTCAGATCTCTGGGTTACTTAGCTCTTGTTCCTGTGTTGCCTATTTCCCTGCTCCCATACCCTTGTTCCCTGTAGCAATTAGATGACTAACTACTCTTTTCTGATAATTAAGTCTTCACTTTGCAATCTTTGCCTCTGGGTGATATACCTTGATTTCCCTTTCCCTTTCCCTTTCCCTTTCCCTTTCCCTTTCCCTTTCCCTTTCCCTTTCCCTTTTTCCATTGTGGGACATTGTAAGAGCCCAAAGAGGCACACAGCTGCAAAGGCAGACAGTAGGAGAGGAAAAATGGAAATGGTAACCTCCAGTGTGAGAGTAGATGCAGTGTGTAATACAAGGAGCCAGGACATCTTGATGGTGACATCTGTGTAACCTTGAGCAGCAGCTGCTGAGTTAGTTAATCTCCTTGTATCCTGAGGAGGTAAATCAGGGGTCTTCACTTGGAAAGATGAGCAAGGACTATTAACATCCACCTACCAAGGCTTCCTTGTTCACTATTGCTTGTGTAATACTTTCTGCTAAGTCTTTGAAAGATGAGACTCTGGCATATGCTTCACTGAAGAGTTAAATGGTGTACAGAAGGACAAAGCAGGATTTCATCATATGGGCTATAGAATCTCCATGCACCATTACATTGCAACCGAAGCACAGGACTTATAGGATATATATCTAATTTGAAAGGCTGCCCTGTTAGCCTCTTATGCATTTACTCACTGTGGAGTGAAGGTATGCTGCTCTATTCTACTGAAGTATTTAGACCAAACCAAACCTTTGAACATCTCAAAAGTTCTCTCGCCAGAAAAAAGGGCATTTATCCAGCTGCTTACACCTTCTGTATCAGAGCGACCATAAAACCCTTTGAGACCATCACTACATATCTTGACATCTCTAAGTTCTTCCACAATAAATAAAAAAACAAGGGTAGAAGTCTTCATTGGTAAAGTGCTTAAAGCCTGACAACCTTACAAGAAGTTGAGCAGAGCCAGCTTCTTTTTTTTTGACAAGGTTTTCCTCCAGGATGATCAATGAGAAAGCCACATTAAATGATGACTTTTCCACTTCCATGTCAACCTGAGAGCATTGGAAAACCCTCTCCTCAACTTACCATTTTGCAAGTAACCTGGCAGTCAGATCTAGGCTCTCTGCCAAAGATGGTCCTTGGCTTTATTTTACTATTGGTTTCAATAAAACTCGTGTTTCATATAGTAAATCCAGTGTGTAGAATAAAAACTTTCAAAAATTTAGACTTCAGTTTTACATTCCCAAGTGTGAAGAAAGTTTGATGAGTTAGAAAACAGCTGAGCAGCCTTCCCATGTGTAAAAAGATATTAAACAGGCAGGTCACAAATCCTTTTGTTCTTTTTCACAAAAACATATTAGAGTTTCCAAAACTAATGGTGCAATTGTGCAATGGTTGACACATTTCTCATATGTCATGAACTAGAAGTCAGCCAGCTGACTTCTGAAGCTTTCAAAACCATTCATCTATCATTCTGGGTATTGATCTTGGTGCATTGTAGGGAGGTTTCCATCATGGAAATATAGCATAAAGCATTATTTCGATTATTTGCCCTAAGCTACACCAACCTTTTGGTTTGTTGTTACATTTCAAGGGTTGATGTATAAGTCAATCAATTAAGATGGATTACCAGCATTTCCCTTTGCAGTTCATTTCAGTTTTACCAGTGTTTGAGGATACAAACCAGAGTGAACACTAATATGATATACTTTTACAGGCTGCAAACACACAAAACAATATTGCTATCTTCATTCAATTCCTCTGGAAAAGAATGGAAAATAAATGTTGCAATAAGTCTCTCATGTGTCTTGTGTTCATTTTCTGTTGATTGAAGGACATTTTACATTTTGCACTTTTGCAGTGACTCTGGCTGCCAGCTATCCTATAATCTTCCAGTTGCAAGTTGCTGTTGTCATATTGTCAGAATCAGTGAGTCTTCAGTGATGGCAAATTATTTTTTGTAGCTGTGCCTGTAGGTATTAAAGTCTTCATGAGGATCTGGATAGCAACTAAAACTAAACTAAATGGGAAACTTCACAATAAAATTTTTAGTGCCAGTGAAAGAAGAAGGACTCGCTGTCTCCCTCCTGCTGTTCCCTCTTGCCCTTGGAATGGCCCACTGGGTTGGTTTGGTAGAAATATTTGTACTAGCTGCTATGTGGTGGGCTGAACTGGGGAAGGAAGAAGGTGGCAGATGGCCAAAAAAGAAAAATGTCTGGGAAGCTGGTGGTGTCAGTTACCCGGGGTAGTTCAAACAGTTTCACTGCTGAAATTTTAGTCACAGCCTTAGAGTTCAGTGTTTAAGTTTTCTGGCAGATCAGGTTTCAGGTTTTCCTTTAAGACACAATCAGATACATCTGGGTCAGAGCCTGGAAACAGTTCCTGTCTGGGTCAGGTTTGACTTGGCCGTGACTAAAACCACAGGAGCTCTTTTCATAGAACCAAGTAACTGGAAAGGAATCAGACCGAGGTTCAAATCCTGGCTTATCTTAAAGTGATGTTATCTTTAGTACAAGCTTATTTTTTGTGTTGCATTTTTCATGTGCCCCACTGATTATGGGGTTATACAAGAGGTAGGGTTAAAAGCAAAAATGTTCTCCTGCTATCTACAGGATGCAAAAAAGATTCCAAAACCACATTAGCTGCACTTGCAGTGCTCGTAGAAAAGCCAATCTGTGTAGAAGCATGCACAAGATAACTTGCTGTCATTCTGCATAAACTTGGCAATTTACTTAAAAGAATGTAATCCAAACTATTCATTTAATAAATACCACAGATTTCCATTGAATATTAGTGAGTTGATGAGCCCAATTTAGTTAAACATTATAATTAATTGTTCCAAAAATGCCTAAGCAAAGGGATCAAATAATCAATTATCCAGTGTTTTTTTATTGAGATAGCTACTTCTTTTTTTTATTGTCAGCTTTTCAGAAGTTTAGCAATCCATTTTAATGATCAGAAAATTGTATCCATGTTTATGGAGATATAGATACTTTAAAACAAGGACAAAATTCCCACTTGGTTCAAATGTATGTCATAGACTGGCATACATAAGAAAAATACTCCATTTACTCTACTTTTTGAAGTTAATGATGTGTGCATATAATAACTTAAAATCTAATGTCTTCAAGTGCTAGCTATGGATTTTCCAGAGCAGCTGGATACAAGTTGCATGCTAATTCAGAGAGCAGCTGGACTTTGCTCCGCTCTTGAGAATAGATGGGATTTAAATGGAAGGGCGCTACCTACTGCCAAACGTAATTTTCTAGGGTTGTGTCTTCCTGGGATGTTTTGATTGAATTAAGAGGTTTCAGCTGGTTCAGTCAGTGAGATGCAATGGGTAGGTAAAGGTTCTGTTCTCCACACATTATTGGACACAATATGTAGGTCTTTTGCTCATTTTTAAGTCTGCAGGTGTAAATTCCTAGAGTACTGTAAGGGTTGTCTGAGCTTTTAAAGGGGTATTAGACATATCCGTACATTAAAAAGACATCCAAATATTAGACTGTCCCCACATACTACATTATGTATTTTTCTAACCCCAAATTAGAATAATTTTTCAAGAAAAAAATATCTGCATGACAAAAAGCAAGAAAAATGTGTTACTTATAATGTAACTTATACAGTATCTGGAGAAAAACATCCTGTACTTTTAAATTCTTTTATGCTCTCCTCCCATCCGTGCTGCAGGACTTCACTGTCTTTATTCTTGCCAGATTGCTTTATCCCCAGAGCAAGTATGACTTTATTATTCCAATTTTTACAAGTTTGAGTTCATGTCATTTTTTTGGCTGAAATCTTTACCATCTATTCTGTTTACTCAGCATGAATATCTGGTACATGCAGTAATTCAGTTTAGCCTTATCAGACATGGGGTCCCATGGTAACAGTGGGGAATATCTTCATTATTAATAGTATTATGAGTACAGAATATGACTTGTGGAAGCCTTGTCTGTATATTTGTGGAGTTTCTCCAGCGTTATCTGTCCTCTGTTAATTAGAATTTAGCTGACAAAATCATGGAGTGAAAAGGAGGGAGGACATTTTTGTTTTGACTGTTAATTACAGTGAGCTCTTCTAATGTGCCCATACTGGACATTGCAGCTTAGAAGAGATGCATGAAAGCTCAGCTTTAAATTAATGTGCTATGATAATAAAATAAATTTAGCCATTGAAATATGGAACTTCATTTAAGATTCCCAAAGATGATGAACTGGGAAGGCTAAGGAAAGTGAAAAATTGATCTTACCAAAATTGGATAGATTTTGTGGGATATACTGGCTGATTTTCTGCCACATGGTGTTATTGTTGCTCTCTCTGCTTCATACCATCACAGCCTGGAGGAGAGCAATATAAATCTTCTATGAATTTAATTGAACTGTTTTCCTATGGTACCAATCTACAGGAAGCTTGGAAATGGATTTAGTGCAATGCATTGAAATTTTGGTCACCTTCCACATAACAGAAATCACCAGGAATATTGAGAGCCCAGCTTCTCCTGGGCTAATATCAAGGAGTTGAAATTTCAGCTCAGATAGACTTGAATACATAGCACAAATATTCAGTGGTGAACTGCATGTGTTCCTGCCATGTGGTTTGCAAGTAACAATGTCTATGAGGAATTGGAAAGTATTTTGTCAATATTTTTGTTTTATTTGACTGCACTTTCTACTGTTATGTTACAGGAGAGAGAAATTAGATGTAATGTATCTTAAGCCATGGGTAGGAATTCCTTCATGTCAATGCTGCATTTATACTAGGCACACTGTGCTCTTCTGCCCCATGGAGTGGAATATGTTTCATTTGTGTGTTGGGGCTCTGGCACCACTTGATAGAAAAATGGCCACATGTCAAGGCTGCAGGTGGAAAGCATTGCTTTCAACTGCTCTTCTTGGAGGGAGAGCCATGTGGGAGACTCTTTTCTTCATATGTTCCTTGTTGGGGAGCTTCACTGCTGTGCTGGGATCTTTCTGCAGTTGCATAACTCACGGCAGCCATGAAGTGCAGAAGCTGTGTGATGCACTCTGATACATGGGTGAGATGCTAGTGATGAGCAAATGTCAGGCAGAAGTCAGCTGTGGGTTTTGTTGCAATGAAAGAGGCTTTCTAGACCTGAAACAGTGTACACAAAAGTTTCTTTCCCCAACAGCCTAAGTAGTTGGAGGGTTTTTTAAGATCTGGATTATTTTTAAAGAAAATTTGAGAAAGTCTGAGTGATTGGAACTGTTTTTCACTAGTGTCTTTTACTGAACAGACATCCTAGGTTCTGTTACACGTTTTTCCATTGAGGTACTTAATATTTGCCTGGAAGAAGCTTCAACATTTGAAGTAAGCAGAGAAAGTATGTTTCCACTATTTATTTATCTCTATCCTGAAGAAACAGCCACAGAGGCACACCAAAGCTATTCACATCCTGAATCTCATATGAAGTTTGGAAAGTACACCTTACAGACAAACTCTGAGCCACAGCATGTGTTGCTGGCTTTTATAAAAAAAGTCTCTATCAAATAATAAAAGAGTCCAGGAAAACAAAAAGAACAGGCTGGAAGAAGATCTCAAGAAAAGATAGAGCACAGCTTGTTGATAGCATCAATTTGTAGAGATGTTCCCACCATCAGGCTCTGAGGCTGCTAAGGGAAGTTGTTTCTTTTTCCAGTATCCAGAGGATCTCAATAGGGAATGAAAACAGTTTTTTCTCATCTATTCCTGGTAAAATTTACATTAACATTCTGATGTTATATGACCCCTTGGTTAAATAATTCCTAGGGCTAAGGCTTATAATTCCACCCCCCCCCCCCCCCCCCTCCCTTTTTTAAACAAAATCTTTTCAGTATCTCTCAAGCTAGAATGAATTTATGCTCAGCATGAACACTATTCCCTGCCACTTACATCAGTGTGAGCAGGAGCAGAGCTTGTTTTGGAACCAGAGGAAATATTGGCAGGGACCTTGGAATCTGTGCATAGATTTGAATCCTACAGGGAAATGACAGCATGCAGCAGAAACACCTGCTGAGCTGGTGTCATGGGTGAACACTGGCCCAATTCCTGGCACCCACAAAAGCTGCTCACACACTCCCCTCTGCAAACTGGACAGAGCAGAGTAAACTTAAGTTCGAGTTCATGAGTTAAGATAAGGACAAGGAGAGACTGCACATCAAATACCATTATGGGCAAAACAGGCTCCTGCTTATAAATACAAAGTGAATTTATTTCTAACAGCATCAGAGCAGGATAATGAGAAATGAAATAGGCCCTTAAAAACACCTTCCCTCTCCCCTTCCTACTTCCTAGCTCTACTGCCTACCCCAGCAGTGCAGAGAGACAGGGATATGGTCAGTTCATCTCCTGTGGTTCCTTCCACTGCTCAGGGAGAGGAGTCCTTCCCCTGCTGCACCATGGGGTCCCTCCCAAGGGGGACAATTCTCCATGAGCTTCTCCAGAGTGGGTCCATCTCACAAGTAGCACCTCCCTGCAACTTGCTGAGCATGAGTCCATCCCACAGGCAAGAATCCCCCTCAGACTCCTGCAGTGTGGGTCAGGCTGCTCTAGCTGAGGGTCCTCCCTCCACAGGCCTCCCACAGGCTCACAGCCTCCTCTCAGGCATCCACCCACTCCAGACTGGGCTCCTCCAGGGGTTTCGGGTGGATCTCTGCATCCCCATGGGCCCCCATGGGCTGCAGGGGCACAGCTGCTTCACCATGGGCTGCACCACATGATGCCTGAAGTTTTAGCTTTCATATTTTCCAGATTCTGTACTGCATTAGTATTACTTACTGCATTAGTATATAACTCTTAACTTCATGTAAAGTGTTAGCAAGTCTTCACAGTTTAGTTAGACAGAACAACCCTTTTCCAGCCCCAGAACCAAGGACACCATTGCAGCTTCAGGCCCAGAAAGTATAAACAATAGTGAAATGGAGAGAGCAGTCTGGGAGGATGTGGCTTCATAAACTGATGCTGTAATTGGATAATTAACCTCAATATATAAATGGGCCAAAACCAATAAAAGTGTGAAAGCTTATGATTTGGAGTTCATCTTGGGTCCATCTTGGATGTAGCCTTGGCTGGGCTCTTGTCCTGCCCAAGGTGTATCCTTTGAAGGCCTTTTAATAAATACCTACTTGATTCCTTTAACACTGTCTAGCCTCTGTTCCAGGTGGCCTCTCCTCCTACATGGGCTGCACGGGGTATCTCAGCTCCAGTTTCTGGAGCCACTCCTTCCCTTCCCTTCTGCACTGCCCTTGGTGTCTGCAGAATTGTTCCTCTCACACATTCTCACCCTGCTCTTCTCTGGCCACAATTAAAACTGCTCAAACTCTTTTTGGTTTCCTTTCTTCTTAAAACTGTTATCACAGAGACTTTACCACTATTTCTAATTGGCCCAGCCTTGGCATGTCCATCTTTGGAGCTTCCAGGGATTGACTCTGCTGGTCATGGAGGAAGCTTTTAGCAGCTTCTCACAGAAGCAGCCCCTGTAGCCCCTCCACTGTCAAAAACTAGACCAGACAAACCTAATACAGTTGGATATCTAGTATTTCCTTTTTTAAAAGGAATCACTTATAAAAGTAGAGGTCAGGATATAGAAACTAGGGAAAGAGGGCATGATGGAATTTTGACTTTTCTCTGGTTCATTTGGCAACTTTCAGTCATTAAGTTTAAATAGGTGCAGTTAATTTCGTCTTACTGAAGGAGGTGGCCATTTCATGGTGTTCATTCTTCCCTGTTTTCTGCTTCTGTACTTCTGAGATAATTCATCTATCTCTCACTGGTTAGGAAAAAGATGAAAACCTTGTAGTTCAGGTATGCAGTTTTGACTTATTTTATCCACTTTGCCCACATCCCTTCTGATAAGGAAAAAACAAGGGAATTTACTGTCAAAATAAGGACCAAAAAAGGGGATGAGCAAATAAAGCAAAATTAATTAATTCAACTTCTACGATAAAAACCACTGCTGATTATTTCTTAATGGTTCAGCTACAGTCAGTGAATGTAACATTAATAGAAGCAAGATTCTGTTTGTAAACAGTTTTGGAAATAAAGCTTATACCAATGTTTACCTAATATTAATTGCCATTACCAAGTGGAAGGGATTTGAAAGAAAATTGTAAGATACTCCTTCACTAGACTAAAGGGGCAAGGATTACACAGACCCTCCTTCTCTAAATATATTAGCTGGCTGTGGCTTCCAGCTCCAGAGATGCTGGAGAAGCCCACAAAAAGATACAGATATGGCACTTGTGACACTCAGGCCAAGTCGCAGTTGCCTGTAAAGCAGAAGTCTTTGTTATCCTAAATGCATGTCCAGGTCTTTTTCTGATGAAACACAGTGCATTACTATGCCTCAGATGTCTTTTGCCTGAGTCTTGAACAAACAAATTCCTTATTAGGAAAAAAGATATTGCACAGACAGATCCATGTGATGTATTGTAAAAATGGTTGCCAGAGCCTTTGAAATAAATGTGAAAAGAAACAGCTGACATTTCAAAACTGAATTGCAAATCTTGTAGCCCTGCAAAGTTACAAATATACAAATCTTATTACACATCTCCTGAGTGACTACATTAAGGTGATTCATGAAGACGCAGAAAATTCATCCTCGTCAGCTGGGGCCAAGAAGGACAAATTGCCCAGGAACAACCTATTATGCTTGTTCTTAGTACTTTTAAAATGACAGCTGACATTTATTTCTAAGATGTTATAACGCACAAGGGAAGATAACATTCCCTGCTACTATTGAGCTGTGAACACCTGCATTCAATAATCATTTGCATATCTTCTCTTTAATTTGAGGATTTAGATTCCCTTTATAAATATTTACCAATTAAGCAACTCAACAAACTAAGCAGTGGGAACATATTGTTATATTTTATAGTTGTGCAAAGAGTACTGCTAAGTTAAAGGATTCATCCATAGTTTCACCAAAGGTCAAAGGAACGTGAAGTGTCAAGACTCAGGTGTTTAGCTGTATAAAGGCTTCAGTCAGTCCCTTTTCTACATGTGTATTTCTCCATGAGTGATATACTCATCAAAATGGAGAAATCATTTTCAGGTCAAGACTTACATGCTTACAGATTTTTTTAATAGAGAGATGTGGCTACTTTGACCCTCTAGTCTGACCTCTTCCAGGGTACAGAGGGTTTCTCCAGTTCTTGCTTCACCAGGGTCTGTCATGGACTACAATATTTCAGGAGGAAAACAAAAAGAACAATAAAAAAATTACAATTTCCTCAAAACTCAGTGATTCTTTGACGGTTCTGTCAATGGAGAGTCCACTATACTCCCGCTAGAGTTGTGGCACTGTTTAGGACCTTTACTGTTGAAACATTTTCCTTTATTCATTTAACTTCAATTTCTAAACATTATCTACTTCTTTCCCAACAGTATTAATTTCATGGGTTTAAAGTTCCTGAGCATTGTAACTGATACTGAACTTATCTTCAATTTTTTTACCCCAAGAATATTGATAAGTATTTATTTTTATGTTTGTGGATATTTTTATTATATTTACAAATATTGGATCTCCTTATTAAATCATATTAAATTCTGACACAGATATGTTGGTAAAGATGTGTTAAGTTACTTCCTTTGAAATTTGCCTCGCTAATTTATTGTCCTCCTGTTCCTGAATCTTGAGACAAAGATTACATTGAGATGTTGATTCCCCTTCTCAGAGTTAGTAATCGATTTGGATATTTTGTCAAATCCTTTTAGAGTTCTCTCACCTCAGATAAACTGTGTCAGGATTGAGTATCTCTTCAGTGAAGAAATTTGAGCAGTTAATTGTCATTATTTTTATTGAAATGTCTTCTTGTTTGTGCCTTGTTATTATTTTTCCCATGAGGATCTTAACTAGGACTCAGTGAACAACTGGAAAAAAAGGCATCAATTGTAAATTATTCTGTTCTGCGGTGTCTTGTGTTTCCTTCTGAGAATGTTAGAATGCAAATATTTGAGAGAAAGAGATGCTGAGGGGAGTGATTCAGGGCAAGCAAGATTTCAGTTATGAATCTTGGAATTTAGAATTGGTATGATAGTAAGATGCATAAGCAACGTACTTTGATTTCTATTCCTTTACTGGACAGTGTATGCAGCTTTTCAGCACCATGAACTAGAAGTAATACCAGTGAACAAATCTGGATGTTGTTAAAGGATGTTCATTACTCACAACTGACAGCTAAGTGAAATGCACATTATAGTGAAATTTTATGTTCAGTGGTGGTGGTGCTACTTAATCTGATTCAAATTCAGATTTAAAGCCCAGGTGCTGATATAGCTCCATGTAAGAAATAAATTTGTGACATTGCTCTGTTTTTTGCTAAAAAACCAGTAAAGTAGGCAAAAGTCATAGAAGAAATACTAAATTACAGATAATTTTCTGCCTGCTTGTCCGTGCTTACTTGCTTCAGCTGTGTCTGAGTATGGCCAGTGAGTTACTAAAATACAGAGAATGCAGAGCACACCATGGAGGAAAGAATTGGCAGCATAGGTTATATGCTTCTAGTAGATCCTCTAATGTCCATAAGATTCTGGTTCACTATTATTATTCTTTTGTATTTTCATAACCATGACCACCTGGACATATGTTAGAGAGGACAGCCTATCTTTTTCTGTGCCATTATCAGGGATGAGGATCAGCACTTAACTCTCTCATTTGAGAAATTCCTATCTGTTTAAGAGGATTAATTTGTTTTTACAACACGGCCATTTCATAGGATGAGATGATTCCCTGTTTCTTGATTTTTTTTTTATTTTATTTTATTTTTTTTTTTGAGAAATGAAATGTATTTGGTTAGGTAGCTGTTGACACAATCCAATACATGTAGTCTCATCTACACTTTTCTCTGTCTGAGCTCCAAGTTCAAACACTTTCACTCATGCTGCTTATAAAATAAAATTACCCAGGACAAATAATTATATTAGCTGTTGTCTTGTTAGATCATAAGATTAAAGATCTTAAAAGAGCTGTGATCCTAAAATGAATGTGATTAAAAACAACAACAGTGGCATAGACACTTCTGCTCAGGAATTCCTACACGATGCTAATGCTTCTTTCCGAGTAGAAGAGATTACATGGAAGTCTTCTTTCAATCTTGTCCTTTGAGCTTTAACGCATTTTTAAGATGCAGTGGTTGTGTATGTGGTTTCTGTGGCTGCACAAGGGTTTTGCCAAGAAGCTGGCAAAGTTCTGTGTGACTGACTTATGGATAAATGTTGAACTACATCTGATTTTTCATTTTTACTGCCTGTTTGAGTTTGAAGTCAGTTTTTCAGACTGGGGATAGGGAAGGACAAAGAGGTCAAACTTCTTATGCAGCATGCTGTGAAGGTTAGAAGACAGACACCCCCTCCAATGTGCATTTCACTGTCTGAATAACCTTGCAGTGTTCTACATTCACAGAACATTGTGAATGTCCACCTGAGGATAAAAGCACAGGTGGACATATACCCAAGTAATGGTAAAAGACTTGATTTTTTTTTTTTAATGGAGAATTCAGGTATTTTCTGCAGTATCTCCTCCAAGAGCTACACACAAGAGCCTGAAAAAACTCAGTTAAGGTCTGTAAAGCTATCTAGAGATTGAAAAGTGTTTATGAAAGCTAAATTTTATTAATATTATGGCTATATATCCCCTCAGCAGGACATGACTGGGCAGTCAGGAATGTCCTCCTCAGTGAGCAGGTGGCTGAGCCAGAGATGCCCAGTGGCTGGGAGGCAGTCAGCACCAGTGGGAAGGGATGGGCTCTTTCAAGGGAAAATGTCTTGGATAGAGGTGAGCACAGTGCCTAGCCTTGCTCCTTCTCCTGGAGTGCTACAGGCAGTGTGTGATTTTGGCTCCTACTGGTGCATGTGAGAGTTACTGTGTACCAGGTGGTGGATGGAGGCATTCAGGGACAGCAAAACTGGTGCTCAGTCTGTGACAGCTGGAGCTCTATGGCTGTGAAGGGTGCTCCAAGATCCCTTTGGCAGTGAAAAAGGGACCTTCCCTGCTGGCAGAATGATGAGCATCGTGGGGCTTTTTTTAACACAGTAGGTGAGGATTGTGTGGATAATTTCTTTGGATCCAGACCTCCAGACTGCGCTTGAAAAGGAGGACTGTATCTACTGTGCTGTGACCTCTCATGCTGCTCTTCTAAAATGGACTTAGTGTGGGGCTCATCATCAGGGCACAGCAGATCCCCTTGGGGATAGATACAGGCTCATTCTGGAAACAGAATGGATAACTGTATTTTGAAGCAAACTTTTTATGAGTGTTGTGAGCTTTTTCACAGCTCAATAAGCATATTGAGAGGCTTATTAAAATAATAACAGTACATTTGTTAATAATTAATCACTGGCATTAATAGAGGGATTTTCAGTCAAAGATGCTGAAGTTCTTTCCAAATTTCACTGACCAAATTTGCCAACAGTAAGGAATTGCCAAAATTGCCTAATCTATCATCGTGTATTGCAACCCCTATTTAATTGTTCACCATGTAGCAACTGCTCAATAGCAATCAGATTGGTGCAGAAAGCAAGGAGTTTACTGTATGTCCAAGAAAAGGTTGAAAAGAAATAAGTGAAGGGGTATGGATATCACTCCAAGATGGACTTGGTCATGTAACAGCATCCCCACATTTTATTTGGATTCATTCTTGGATCTCAGTTAACAAGCTGTGATTTTACATGCCACTTGAGTTGGATGGTCCCTTCTAGTACAGTGGTGCAGAAATATAAGGTGTGTTCAGAACTACCATCATTAGAATTTCCTGCTGAAGGATGGCATTGACACTAACCCTGAGTATCTTTTGGATTCCTTCTGGTGTTTAAATGCATTGATCACTATGATAAAACAAAGCCTTGACCTACACCCTGAATATTTAATTTCGATTCTGTTCTCAGATTTTATTGCCTATTTCTCATAGCCTGAATTGTCTTATAGTGATCTCTGTGGAACAAGACCAGATGTCTAATTTATGTGCCTCAGTTAAATGCCTAAAAGGTAGTTGATATGAATCCAGCCAAAATGCTTGTGAGTTTTTTATTTCATCTGTCTGCCTTAGTGATGTTACACCTGTTTGTATCTGAGTATATCTGCAGCCTCTCCATATTAAATACAGGAAATTTATCCTCATTATGAAATCTCTCTTGAGAGTCCATTGCTAATGAAATTGCTTCATATTTATTTTTGAAGTTGCATATAAACAACTAACATTATTAGTACACAATTACCAGAGAGTAATCACAGAATTACTCTAAACATAGTCTACAAAATATACTGCAAATTAATATTCATGCATTTCCTAATCTGCCATTTGGAGCAAAAGAATAAATCCAATCTAGACTTCATCACAAAGGAATAATATCACTAGGGGAAACTGGGATGTTTTGTACTTTAGAGTAATTAAAGGGAAAAGTCCTGTGACTTTTCCACAGTTCTGGGGGTGCAACTGCTGTGGTTGCTGATGCACAATTCGGTGACATATTGTGTCAGTGATAAGGAAGAAAAGAAAAGCAGCATTTAGAAATGCCTTTATGCAGAGATATTTCAGCACTCAATCAAATGTGTGCAGCTGACTCTAATAATGTTGTTTGACAGCCTGGTATTTGCAAGGAGTCTAAGGTTAAGGATAGCTAAAGGAATGTGTTTGAATTCTGCCATTAACAAACAACTAAAAGAATGTGTTTGAATTCTGCTATTAACAAACAACCATAGGTCTTTTGTTGTCTAAAGCAGAAAGAAATAAGTGAACAAGTAAAAATGGTGGCTCAGAAATCCATTTTGTACAACTCATTCATGTTTACTCTGCTTAGATTGTTTTTACACATTCTTCACACAACTGGAAATAGACTAGTACTGTAAAATAATGGGAATGATTGAAGAGTTGTGAAGTATTTCTATTTCATGAATATGATATTTGGGGGTGATTTTTAATTATTCATTTTTAGATGTGCAGAAATCAGTTTTGCAAGGCCTAAATGACCATAAATATACAATTAATAGAAGATGTAATCAAGAAATAGAAAACTGAAAATTTAGAATTCATATTTAAATGAATGAAACTAGGAGTAATTTTTGAAATTTTAACTTATACATAGTCAAAAACAAAGATTGGTAAAGCATATTTTTGTGGCTAAAATTTTTTTGTGAGATTAGAAGAAACAGGAGGAGAAAACAGTGATCATTCTTCTTCTTTTTAAAATGACGTTGCTCCAAGTGTCATCATTGCTATAATGTGCCCATTTCTGCAGAGGTTTAAGTATTTAAGTATTTAAGTATTTGTTTAAAGCCACAGTGGATGACAAGCTATTCAGGATCAAAGATATTTCAGGAACAAAAGCCTGGTTTCCACAAGACTACAGTTGTAAGGACTCACTTGCTAGTGAGGCCTGAGCATGCAGTTATGCAGTGAGGGGACCACAAGGTGTGCAAACACAAGTGACTCTGGTGTGCCATGCTCCCAAACTCCCTGGGCATGCACTCTTGTACTTCCATCTCCTCCATTTATTTCTTCTTACAAGACAAGAAACAAATTGTGGTATTGAACAGGTGCTAACAAGCTGTGTATATTTTGTTTTGTTTCTCTTTTACTTACTTGCTTTCTCATTGTACTGTTTCTCATACTACACTGGACACAGGAGCGAATGTTGCTTTGTGGTGTGAGAATGTGTTTAAAAGGAAAAGTGTCCTTTTTACAGAAATTCTAACAAAATTAAATGCAATCATGACAAAGCCCTTTTTTTTCTCCTGCCCACAAAAGATATTCTTCCATTTCTTTTTACTTCTGCCTGTCTCTTAATCTATGCCCAACAAATGAGGCAGAACGTTCCCATTGAATAATGTCTCCTCATGTACATAAGGCTTTTAGTTAGGAACATTTAAATAGAGTTCAGATTTAAAGAGAAAAAGAATAGAGACTAAGAAAGTAAGACTAATACATATTTTCAAAACATATTTTAAATGACAATACTAAAATGAAGCAGAATGATGCTGCATATAAAATAGTGAGAAGTGGAAGGGATTTTCAGGTACCAAGAGTTGTACAATTGTGAAGGAGCAAAAAGAAAAGTCTGACCAAAAAACTATTTTGATTACCAAGGTCACAGAAGCCATCATGGCCCACATTTCTGAAATGTCCAGTGAAAGGGTGAAATTGCTTAACAGGGAGTCTGAGATGTTAAGGAGAAGGGCAGAATATTGGCTTAAAATGCTAATAAAAAAGTGATATGTGGCTTTTCATTAACTTGTGTTTCTTTATACAAATCCTTTGGGGATACTTTATGCTTGATGATGTAGAATTTTATCCTTTTTATCTCTAAAGATGTGACCACAAAGGTTCTATAGCTTATGTGGCAGAGATAGCTTAAATGTGAATTATGAGAAGCAGATAACGCAGGAAAGATTAAAAAACTTAAGAGTAATGGAATACAACAACCAGCTGACAAAGTTTAATGAGAATTTTTTCTTTTGAAACACAGCATGGGACAAGAAAGGATACAGTAAAGGCAAAAAATTATGAAAGAATGTTATTTTTATAAACCTTGTCATAGTGTAAGCATTGAGGAGAATGGGTATGTTTAGGAAGTCCTTAAAATCTGTCATGGAATCTCTGCACTGCATGTGGCAACAATCAAAGTTTTTCCTCTAGGACATAGACTGTAATTTGCATATTAACTTCTTGCTGGACTGAAGACTTAGTTTAATACTTATTTCCTGTCTGTAAATGAAAAAAAAAAGAAAAAAAGCAGGTTCAGTCAGTTCTAGGTGCTTGAGGAAGAATAAAAGTGATAACTGAAACATTTAAATTTTAATCTCCTGATGGGAAATGTTTAGATCTATATATAGAAGAAGAACAAGAAGAAGAACAAGGAGAGGACTAAACATCTAGGGGTAACAGCGTAAGACTGAGAAAAGAAATCAGAGGAAAAGGCCTAACTTATTCTTGATTGTTCTTTAATTCTTCCTATATTAATGTTATATGTATTTATTCCACTGAATAAAGATGAATATTGTAAAAATATTCGTGCTTTTTTCCCTTTAGATTTAAAAGGGCATGTGATGATGTATCATCTGCACTCAAAAGTCACAAAACTTTGGAATCTTTAATAAAACTAGTTAGAAGTCATAGCTATCTGATAGCTCTGACACTGCAGGTAGGCAGCAGATGTTTTCCCCCTTTATTTCTTGGTAAGGCTATTAGAAAATTTGACCAGTTGATGCAAATCCATGTTGTATATGCTGAAGATTTCATTGCAGAAGATGTAGGGAATAGATGACTGAGATTTGATGAAAACAGGAAACAAATGGGATTTAGTGAAGTGAATGAACAAAAATTGCTCATGGTTATAAGTCAGCAGAAATGGTCTGGATGAGTATACCCAGAGGCTGGCAATGAGGGAGGGGATAAAGAGTTAAGCACGGAATACAAATACATATAAAGGGTAAAAATAAAGGTAGTTTAGTTAAGCCATATTCAGAAAACAGGTTAAGAATTTAGGACAGTGGGAGGTAAAACAAGCTACATCTCTCAGAAGAGATCATTCTGATGGTGTTTAACCTGTCACCAAACATTGAGAAGATGAAGGAATAATAAACATCTCTGAGGAAATTGCTAATGGAGGGGGGAAATATTCTATTGTTACAATGACTGTGCCCCAACACCTATATTGTTTCAAAAACTAGATTGAGTAGTTTAATGTGTCCCATTAAAATAATATGAGATACTTACAGAGGTAACCTCCACCCTGCGACAAAGGGCAACAGTCTCTGACTCTAAGGAAATTCTAGGAGAAAGAAGCTTTGGTGAAGAATATAAAACTTGTTATGAGAGATATCAGAGCTTCAGTTAGATGGGAGCACGTATCATAATGAATAATTCTGTGCTATAAAGGTGATTGAGTGTGATTCGGAGACATTTTCTTCCCAAATTTCTGTGATTGTGTGACAGAGCTTTGTTTATTGATTTATAGCCTTTCATTTGTAACACTCATTTTCAGAAAGCATGGGATTTCAATATATCTGTCCCTTGTTCACTGGTTGCATGGAAAGTAACAGCAGAAGATGGCAGCAGAGATTGCTGACTCCATCTCATTTCTTTATATATGCAGCAGAGTACGGATGCTTGGTGAAAGAACACAGCATGAACTTTTCTTTAAAAATATACTGATTTAGTTCTGGGAAGATAAATTCCTTGACTCTAAGAACACATTCATCAGTTCATTTTTTTATGGAAATGATGTGGGAGTTATGAAAGAAAAAACATACTCCTTGTATCTTTCCATATGTCTTAATGGCAACACTTGTAAGCAGATGAAATAGTCCTTGCAAAAGATCACAGACACATTCACTTTACATGGTCCTCCTGTCTTAGCAATAACTCATCAAAGGCAGGTGCCCTACATTATGCGTAAAAGTAAAATAGATTGAAAAGTATAAAGAAGTGTTGAAAAAATTCCTATAAAGTTGCCTAAATTTCAACAGGTGACTAAAAGAACAAATAAGGCCAAAACTATTATTCATCTAATCAGCAAGCCATTGCAAAGATCTGCCTGCAGGTTATCTCAACCCTCTGATCACAGACAGTGCATGCAGGTGTAAGCTTCAGCATGTAGAAAGAGCAGTGTGCTTTAGTAGACCTGCTGATATAGTTGTAAACCAAAGACTTGGATACTCAACTTCCTTCTCATATCACGGAGAGGCATGTACCCACAGACTCTGTCTGTGCTATCTGGCTAATCTGCCTCAGGGAAAGCCAGAGCATCATTCCTCAGAGGCAGGGGAGTACCAGGATGGATATATTTATAAAAGATGGAGAAGCAGTGCCACTGCTGCCTTACTGCCTAAAGTGTATTTGAAGCAGCAGTGTCTGCTCCAACTCCGGCTGCTGCACATTAACGTTTTCGTATTTTTGCCTGTGCATAAGGAAGCTTACTTGAAATCTGTCTGTGCTTCTGCTGCTTTTCTAGTAGCTATATGAGACTCAAGATGCTCATGGAGTTGGTTTTTTTTTTTTTTTTTTTTTTTTTCCAGCATCTCTGCTTCTGTGCTGAATATTAACTGTTTGTAGAACTGTATAACTGAGGCTGACAGACAACTTAATCGCTTAAGTAAAGAGGGAAGCATGACTCAGGTCTGCATAATCAAGCCCTCATTAGTCTTCAGAACATTTCAAATAAAAGAAAAACTAAAATAAGTGGGTACATAATATGCTCCCTGGAGGTGACATTTTTAGAGCATCCTTTAATTCTGACAGAAATTTTCCATGATGTCTGTTAAAGCACATTTTCTGTCTTTCTTCCCAGTTGTTAATGACTGTCACTTGTCAAATGAGAGACCTGGAATAAGGAGACTTTAGGTAATAGCTACACAGTATTGTATTTTCTGTCTCTCATACATGCATCTACTTATCTGTCTGGTGAATGTAAATCAGCTGTTTTACTCTGGTATTTTCCTTATAATCATACTGGAGGTTAAAGCATTCATGATGACTATATTAACCAGAATAAGTTTCCAAAGGAGTAAATTCAGGTGTGGACATATTATTTTACCTCAATATTGCTTTATTATTTAGGCTGAAGTCAGAACACTTTTTTCCCTTCATAATATGCATATTTATTCCTGGCATTTTCCACCATAATCATGAAAAATGGAACAAAAAGAAAAATAAAATGTACTCCATAATGCAATCTGTTAAACTCTGATGGCTTATAGGCATGGCAATGTATAAGGAATGATCCTTTCTGCCACAGAACGCAGTGTTGCAACACAAGGAAGCCATAATTGGTTATGCCTTTCTAATTTCTTTTATACATTTGTGAGTTTACATTTCTAGTTATTCTTTCTGAGAGACTGGTACTTTAGGTTCAGGTTGTATTGGGGTTTTGGAATGATGGATGGGCTTTTCAAAACTTACAAAAATATTTTTTATGGCTATTGCGACATTCAGAAGGTAGAGGTGGGAATACTGGTCCTACCCTGAAACTGAGAATGGTTGTGATGATTTTTCCATTTCCTGGTAAGGCCTTAAGTTTTAGCTTTTATATTTTCCAGATTCTGTACTGCTTGGTGTGTGACTCTGAACTTCATATAAAGTGTTAGCAAGTTCTCTTCACAGGTTAGTCAGACAAAACAACCTTTTTCCAGCCCCAGAACCAAGGACACCATTGCAGCTTCAGGCCCAAAAAGTATAAACAACAATGAAATGGAGAGAGCAGTCTGGGAGGATGGGACTTCATAACCTGAAGCTGTAATTGGACAGTTGACCCCAATATGTAAATGGGCCAAAACTTATAAAAATGTGAAAACTCATGACTGGGTTCCATCTTGGTCCAACTTGGGTGTAGCCTTAGCTGGGCTCTTGTCCTGCCCAAGGTATATCCTTTGAAGACCTTTTAATAAATACCTACTTGATTCCTTTAACACTGTCTAGCCTCTGTTCTAGGGAGCCTTTTTAGGCATCACTGGAGCTTCCCTTCATACTTTGGCTATTTTGTACCAGTCTTTTGGAAATAAAGTATATGAAAGTTCTGATGATGAAGTGTTATATTGTTTTTATACAAATTTTGTTTCCTGTGGTTGCAGGCACCACTGGTCCTTGCCTAGCTGCAAAGGTCCTTCAAGATCAGGGTTTGAATATGAGCGTGCCATATCTAACTTTTAAAAGTATGGAAATAGCCACAGAGAGAGCCTTTTTATATCCTAATACATACCCGTCTCAACTAGCTCTGTGATGTCTTCTTGATTTTTCATTGGTAAAAAATTCAATTGAGTAGTAGCTTCTTTTGAAGACACAGACCTCAAGTATTTGGCCTGCATAATTATTCTTGTGAGGATAAAACTAGCTGGACTTACACCAACAGAAACTGATATGTTTAAAATTAAAAAAAAAAAGTAATAAAGAAGCCTATCCAAAACCACAGGATTGTTAGGTTAGACTGGGAAAACAATTATTCCCAATAGGAAGCTATTACTTCGTGTCTTAGAAGCTCTTAAAACCATGTAGTTGTACTGGATTTAAGCACCAGACCCACAACTGTATAAAAAAGAAATATATGCTGTGATTTTTCCCCTTCTATTTTTTCTGCAAAGGTTGAAAAAGTTTTTTGGACTTCACTGATGGAAGTTATGAAGGCATCACTGAAATGGATGGAAAGAAGGGCCTAGTATTCAGCTGAAACCGATATATTGTTTTTCTTTTATTTTCCCTCTTCTTGATTCCAATTTTACCAATCAGCTAGTTTTTATTTGGGGTTAAACAAAAATGTGGAAAATACTAATGTTGAATATTTTAAAGTTACTCCTTTAAAAATGAATCTTTTTTGGTTTTTAGTAATTCAAGATATTATTGTGAACCTAATATCTATTATTTCACAGAAGAATTTGATACAACAATCTGACATCTTCTTTGTATTACATCTTGTGATTTTTTTGGGGGAGATTTCCGTGTTCTTAAAGTTCTTTTTTCATGACTTTTTAATTTCTTATATTCTTCATGAATGTAAGTTCTTTTATGACATTGAGAGAAAGTCTTTCAAAAATGTGTCTTAATTTTTAAAGTATTCCACTAAAAGCTGGGCTAGAATGAATTGAAATCTGGGAGGGGAGTTTCCCTGGTGACCTTGATTGTCTATGCCTCACTTTTTGAGGCAGAGAGAGAGGGGGAATGACACCTTCATACATCTCTCTGTAGTGAGTCACAGTAGAATGTTCTGTACTATGAATTGATTACTTGGGTTTTTAACTAACTGAGGAATAAAAGAAACATTAAGTGACTTTCATAAAGAAGCAGACAAGAAAAACCTTTAAATCTGTGTTATATCCCTTTCTGTGCATCTGTGCACATAGCGCCTCTCAGAAGTATATGTTGAAATGCTGTGCTAAACAATACATACATTTTATCTCCTGTTGGTTGCTCTAGAAACTGAAGCAGCTACTCAATTTGTCTGAAGTCACTCAAAGAACTAATATTAGAATTATGACAGTCTGGGAGTTGCCAATCCCAGAATTACTCCCTACATCATGTTACAAATTTTATGCAGTTCAGAAATTTAATGCTGATATGACTTTGTCAGAGCAAGTACAGAAAAAGGAAAATTTTTGAACTTTAAAATACCTGTAGTATCTCAGAAATTGGCAGATAACAATGTTAGGAAAACACTAAGCATATGGTAAATTCAAAATAGGGATAAAGATGAAAATGTTGTGATGTTCATAAGAGTTAGAAAAAAAAGGTTTCTTAGGGTAAATGGATAATTATTCAGAAAAAATAAGGTTAGAAAACTCCATAACAGGTTATAGAATTGGAAAAAGGTATGTGAACAATTATGCAGACAGATACAGGGCTCTGATTTTTTCACTCTTTTATATGGAAATCTATGTACATCACCAATATGGGGTTATAGTCTCAGAGAAATTGAGTTGATGACATCTGAGTTCCCTTTCTCATTCTAGTTCTGAGTCTAGTTTCCTAGCTCTGAGAAAACCCCTCAGCTTATCCTTGTGAGTTGTGATCCCCTCTTAAATACCTTCAAACATTTTTTGGGAGAAGTTTCATGGTCTCATTCCATGCAGGATGGGCAAAAGATCAGATCTTGTGCGTTTGCTCCTTGCATGTCTATTCTGAGATGCAGGACCTTGGCAGCAGCTGCGTGTCTCTGTTGGCCATGTCCCCTAACCAGGGACATTGGCAGCACAGCCCTGTGGCACTGATCAATGTGCCAGGGAATTTACACGTGTTACAGGGAGGGTCAGGGGCCAGTACATGCAGGTGGATCTGCTGTGTGCTGACACTAGGAAAGCAAATGGCTCCTACAGGACAGCTTGACATGCTTTTACTTCTAAATTTGCATTTTTTTTTCAGGTTAAAAATGAGATATTCCTTTCATATATGTTGGTATATAATGTGACACTCAGTCTAAACATCAGAATAAATCTAACTTGGAAAATTCAACACTAACAGCTCCCCTGGCCACTTAATAATTTCTGTCTATGAAAAAAGAGTTTTCTGTGTCCTGCAGGGAAGGAAAAAAGGAAGGAAGGAACTGGAAGCGTCTAGGCAACCTGTTTATTTGCATAACATGGATGAATAAACTCAGTTACCAGCAAGTACAAAGTAAAGGCTATAGATATGATTGAAAAATAATTATTTTACAGCCCATCTGTTCTGGATTTTCTGTGTCTTTTCAAAGTAAGATAATCCCTTGAATGTTGTTAATGAACTTTTTTAAAACTAATTCTGAAATATGTCATCTGCATTCTGTAAGTCTATATTCATATTAATTTTTATGTTTATAATTTCAGATTGCATAGTGTGATTATATGTAATATAAGACTTGCAACAGAGAAACATCTTTATATTTTCTTGTAGTCTGCAAGTACATAAAATATATTCATCTATTTTTTTTTCTCAGAGTTTTTTTTTCTAAAAATTAGGAATTCAATATTATTCAGTGGAATGACTGTAGTGAACACCTTTTAAGCTCTTAAGGTGAAAGAAAAACATTCTGTGAAAAATGCTAGATTATTCCTAAAACCGATTAGCAGCTTTGCATTTAAGTGTTGTTCAGAAGCAGTTGTCTTAATTAATTTGGTGAAAGCTGGTTCCTTTCTGGGACATATGGATTTCTTATGCAGTATGTCTCAATACATCTTTCTATGAATCGTGATTCGATGGACTCTGAGGAAACTGAGACACTGTAACTTAGGTACCCCTTGTAACAAAAATGTCAGCCCATCTGTCTGGCATTGACATTTGAGGTTGAAAAGGCAGTATAAGTGTTTAAAGATTAATCTCCCTAATGGTTCAGTTAATCTTCCCAAAACCTTGAGGGATTTGACTGACAGCTCCATGAATTTCCTCCTCAAGTGTGCATTTATAAGAACAATGGGATAAGTAGAAAAAAAATCTATATCCTAAACCCACAGGTGCTTCAATGGGCTCAGAAATATTAGACTCTTTGTCATTCACTTCTTGTAGATTCTCAGCCTACTCTGTACTAACCTGGTTCCTCTACAAACTACACGACATCCCTTATTTCAGGGGCTAGAGAAGTCAAGTTTTTATTTTTCAATAATGGTAGCAAAGATGATTTATTAAGAGGCTTCCCAATGCACAATATATATGAGACATTTAAGACAATGCATTGAGAATCAGAGATTAATATTTATTTTTAAGGTCAAATTGTCCTTCACTGCTATGCAGATATAAATCTGGAAATTAATAGTTTCTATGGAGCACATCCCTGGCTAGGAAAATCTGTGAATTCAGAAATAAAAAGGAAGAGACTTTACTATAGCAGGTAACAGGGATTTTATTCAATCTAATCCAGAATAATTTAAGCTTGATCAGTCATCTCAACAAAATACTTTTTTTNTGATAGCCACTTGGAGATAGAGTCTGTTTTTTTCAATCTGTTTAATCTGGGTGCTTCTTCCTGTGCAAGTTTGGCAAAACATGAAAAGCTAAAAGTAAAAAGAAGCAGACCAAACGTATAGAAAAATTGTGTCAGATTGGAAGGATTTCATAAGGTTTGCTTAAGCTGGTTCTAACAATTGACAAAGAGCGTCAAATATTACAAAATTGTTGGATCTACTTTGTTATTCCTTTTTATGGCTCAGGATTCTGAGCTGCTGGAAAGTTGTCCCCTGATTTGGACAACTAAGTACTAAGTAGCTAAATCATCTATCTCGTGCTTTGGTTTTCTCATTATTTGAAAATTAATTTGCTAGCTTCTAAATGCTCCTTGAAGATGCACAAACTGAATATACAGAAAAGAAAAAGAAGTTTCATGCTGTTTCTTCACATGAATGCCAGTACGATTGATTTCAGGAGAAAGGAAATTGTTTCCCTTGAGAAGTAAATTATAATTTTCTTGTATTTCATGCTCTCCTGCCCGCATGTGAAGAACAAAGAGATCTCCTCCTGGGGTTTTATGCTCCAAAACTTAGAGATATCTCTGGATAAACTCCTCTTTAACCAAAAGGTCTTGCGTTGGGTCAGATAGGTTATACTCAAGCTCACATTTATAAATGATGTTATCTGTCGACTACAGCTGTAGAGCCCATACAAAACAGAAATACATTGGGACAGGGTAAGAGTTCTTTGCTGCAATGAAGGTTTAACCTTGCTCAGAGGCTGATTAAGTGTAAGTCAGCCAGACAGCTGGTCAGATTTACTGTTTTATTCAGTATTATGATAAGATATAATTATTTTAAGGGAAACCATCATCTCAATACAGGAGAAATGGCTTGGTTTATTTAAAACTGGTGAGAAACAGAGGTGTCTGCAATCTCAGGAGAACAAACGTTGTCAACAGAAATGCATTAAAGACCCAGAGTACTGGATTCATTTCAGCTAGTCATTGTTTCACATATGATGATGTTACACTTTGAAAAGATAGAAAAGAATGGAAGTTAAGGTAATGAGCCTGCCTTTCCTGGGCAGAACAGAATAGAGAATGAAAATATGACATCAAAATATTTTGACAGTGATGAGACAAATGCCAAGCAATTGATATAGAATATTCTGATGGTACTGAAGAGCCTTGATCAGGCCAGTTGAAAAAGGAAAGCTCAGAAAGTTGTATTTCAGAAGGCTATCTAACTCCAGTTTGCTTAGTGTGGCCTGAATGTTAGAAGGAAAGAAATTAAATAAATATCTACAGATTACATATAAGGTACAGGATATAGATATAGAAATGAGATGGCTGAATGATGGAAATAATCAGATATGGCTGGTCCTGCCTTGGGGCAGAAGTGTCAGGTGTGTACTAGATAACCTCTTTCTGTGACCACCTTTCCTCTTTTAACTATGTTGCCTTTTCTCTGGCAAACAATTTGAAAGTCAAAGCTAGCTGTGGCAGTTTTAACAAGACCAGAGCCAAAGAGACAGCTGAGACATATCCCTGTTCTTTTCCAGTGACAGGACTTTCTGTAGCATAGGTGAGAGGAGCAAAAACTCATAGGAAAAATGGAGAATGGCCATTGGAGAAATTGGAGAAAGGAAGTTGCCTCTTTGTTAGCTTTCATTTTAAAGCATCTTGATTCCTTCTCCCCACTCCCATTGCTATATTGCCAAGTGATTGTTAAAGATTAAGAGATCAGAAAGAAACCACCTTCTCCATATTTTCTTTCTTTTTAGAAATATGATTTTCAGGATTTTTATGACCTGGATCATAACCTCTAAATTCTACTTCATTTTACATTTTATTTAAAGCACAGTCTCTCCACTAGATCATAAAATTCCAACATTCTCAGATGGTGGTTCAATATTGATTTAAAGGTGAAATCAGACTGCAGAGATACCAATTTTTTTCCTCCCTTGAATGTCTTGTAATAATGCCACAATAATCTGCTTCCTTGAAAAGTTTAAAAGTAGTTGAAAGGTTTGGAAAAAAAACCCAAATTAGGTTGGAGGGACCTCAAAGATCATCTGGTTTAAACCTCGCTGCGATGGGCAGGGACTTCCTCTAGACCAGGTTGCTCAAAGCCCCATCCAGTCCGACCTTGAACAATGCCAGGGATGGGGCATCCACAAGTTCTCAAGGCAATTTGTTTCAATGCCTCAGCACTGTCACAGTAAAGAACTTCCACATATCTGATCTAAGCCCTCTCTCTTTCAGTTTGAATCCATTCTCCCTTGTCCTATCACTACATGATCTTGTAAATAGTCTCTCTCCATCTTGCTTTACAGCTTCTTCATCAAAAGATACACTCAACAGTAGGTTTCTAATTTTTGCAGGTAGATATACCATTGAAATTCCACTAAGGATAAGAGAAATCAGTTAACCAAGACAAAATGGAATATGTGGCTGCAGAATCCAGTTACAACTATCCCCTTTTTTGGACAGCTGGTCTTGAATTCCTGCAATTCTTGCATAACCTGCAATTAAGGTTTCTATACAGTAGTTAGATAATCTCTCAGTAAAGATGAAATGATGTTTTTGAAGTAAGGATCAGGGAACAGAAAGGATACTCATGGTAGTTCTAGAGACAGAGGGGCATTGACATAGCTTCTAAAGGGAAGCAGCTGAAAAGTATTGTAAGAATTGTGCAGTGGAATGATCTGATAGACTTCTGCAAGTGTTTCAAATTGTTGTCCTTTCATGTTAGTTCTGTAGATGGAAAGGTAATATAACTGATAACAGTAAAGTGGTTTAGGATCAGTGTGACAGAAGCACGTTTGTTTGGGTTTTTGCAATTTTTTTTGCAATTTTTTAGGAGGTCTAGTTTGCATTTCTGAACAGAACTGGTTTTGTTAGACCCTGTCTAGAATAAGAAGTAAACTTTTAATAAAATCTTTTTTTTATTACAGTTTCAAGAGAAGTACCTAATAAGAAAAATATTCAAGAATATTTTTCCTGGCTGAAATGAGTACTTTTTTTCTGCTTTTGTAAATTATGTGCATAGATCTCAAAGTAACCATGTGTTATATCTCACTGAGCTGATCCATATATAGCATTGTTTCCTACTGCCAAAAGACTTTTCAGGTATGTTCTATTCCTCTGTCAGGAGGGATCTATGCTAAAGAAGACATTTAGCTTCCACAGGTTCTTTCTTCTAAGGAAAGTCTTCCTTTAAAGCTGGAGCTGTGGTATCTTCGTTTAGTTTGGTGCAGCTTTCTAAGCAGTGCAGTGGCCAAAATATTTCAATTCTAAAAGCTAAGAATTGGCTTGTGGGTAGTTACTGCTGAACTTAAAACCTCTATGCCTTTGATAATGATCACTGATAAAAAAGGAAGCCAAAAGGAGTTGGTGTTGGCTGGAGAAGCTGGGCCAGCTGTAGCTGGGCTAGCTGGTCTACATCTGTGGGAGCACACATGGCTCTGCCGTCCTTGGAGAGCCCTGCATGACTTCCTTTGTAATGGCATTTGTGAGGTTTTGGTTTAGCTGTCTCATATTTAAACTAAATATCTAATGCTCATATCAAGTTTGAATGGAGGAAAGAAAAAGAGATTCAAGTAGACTTCTGGTGTTTGTATCAGAAGTCAGTGAGTCTTTCTGTAACTGCTGCAGGATTTCTACAAGGCTGTGTGTTATGACATATGTAACTCATATTTGGGTTAAAAGATTTTAGTCTCACATGTAACTAGAACAACTTTTCTGTCTGAGCTAAAAAAATAGTAGTTTTCTGACTCTGATGGAACTGAAAAGATGTAAAAGATTCCTTTGTTCAACATAAAGGACACGATCATACGCATTGCTGAGAGGAAAGTTAAAAGAACTTAAGTATAAGTGTATAAAGCAAATGTCTAATATTTGATTGATTAGAAAAAAAATTCTAAATGTTCCAATGTTTTGAAGCTTCATTGCCTGAAAATCTATGGATTTTGCTTAAAAGCACTTTGCCTTGGGTGATAGAGCTTTTTATTTACATGCATATTTGTGTGTGTGAGACTTTTGCATATTTCGATAATATACATAATATAGAAATGATTATATAATTAAAATAAAAAGGAAGCGGTGGAGGTATAACTAGAGAAACACAGTTGTAGCCATAAAGCCTGTGTAAGTTATTCCTATATGCATGTAACTATGATTTGAGAAACTTTCAAGTTTACCCTAAGCTCTGTAATATTTGTCCCTTCATTTTCAGGTGCCCTGGATCTGTAAATACCACTGCTTATGAGTAACAGGCCTCTGCAAGTTGTCTGTGCATCGGGGATAAGCAAAACTGATTCACAGAATTATAGTTATGATATTGACACAGTGCTGTGGGCAGTGTAGACAAGAAAATAATACAACCTGCTACAAAGATGGCTTCTCCCTGGTGACATAGTTATCTGACACCATGAAATAATTTTTCTTCTTCTAAAAGAAAAACAAGACCAAGAGAAAGAATGAGTTTTCATTATTAACACAGTGGAGTGAAATGTTTTATTTCTAGAGTCTCTTTTGGCAGAGGATATCCTGGCAGAATAACCAAGTGAACCAAGTGAGTGCTTAAATCCCTAGAAAAATAACATATATGTAATGAGAAATTCTGACTGCAGAAATGTTCACTCACTACATTAAGCTAAGAATGTGATTGAATCAAGGGCTAGGTGACATGAAAACATGTATGCACTTTGTGTTAACCCTTTGTAAAGGACAGATGACAAGCCCTTTACCCTGCTGCCAGACTAAAAAGGGATTCAATAGCTCTGTTGGTTCCACTCTAATTAAACGTGGATATTATGTAAACCACAACCCAAACTGTTTTATGAATTCAGAAAATGCTAGCTTCGTTTTTCTTGTCAGGCTACAAAACTAGACCATGACAGATGACTTTGAGCATTTGCTGATAATTCATCTACAAAACATAGTAGTTTGATTCTTTCACTTACGGCTGTTTGCAGAAACAGAAGTTAATTAATGGAAACATTGGTGCTCAACAAATTATTTGTATTTTTCCCCCTTTAGCCAGATTTCATTGTATCCTAAGCAAAATCTTTAATAACATGATACAAATGAAAGATCACAGACACCATTTCTTATCAAAAGGGTGCATTTATTTAGCCTTAATATAAGAATAATTACGCTGGCTACATGTAACCACACAAATATAATGTAACTCAATCAAGAATGCAATCAATTGGTTTGGTGCTATTCATGCGGCACTTAAATAATTCAAATTAATCATATTCCCTAGAATCAAATGTAGGAGTCACAGCTATGCAGAGCTAGTGCAAATTCCAATTTGTACTAATCTGCCTTTGAGAGCAAAATCACAAAATATAGTAGAATATTATCATCACTCGTCTGTTGTGCAGTTAATTTCTTTCTTTTTTCCTTCTCTTAATTTTTCCATGTCTTATAAACATGAACATATTTAAAGTAATGTGATTTTAAAATTATTGTTTACATTCCAGAAGGGTAAAAAAGTCCTTACTTAAAATAGTTTTTTTCTTTTCACTATTCCATTAAGGGGTAACTGTGTTACAGGAATATAAGAAAAAGGAAATTATTTATTCACAAGAAATGAAATTAAGAAGCCTATCTTTAGCTTTTTATAAGAATGAAATCCAAAACCCAAATTAATAAACAGAAATGTTTTAATAACCGTTTTTTCTTGAGTGATCCAAAATCAAGGCAAATATAAGTGTTAATTTCAGGGATAAATTTAGCACAAGATTATTTTATTTCTTATGTTCCTGTTCCCTGAAATGGGGAAGGGATATACCCACAACATTTCAGTAAGCATACTGATCCTTATGTGATTCTAGGCAGAGTATCAGTTAGAAGAAGCAGAGTGATGCCACTTTTGTACATGTTCAAACATGTATGCAAATTTTACATAAATGCTCAGCTCAAGGATGATTGGCAACAGTCACTCTGAATTCTTTTGCTTTAATAAATAGAGATCCTCTATTAAGAACAATTTTTCCTTTTCAGCTTATAGGTGAAGTCATTACATATTTTAACAGACTGAAATGTAGTAAATGCATGCTGCTACTCCCATGAGAAGCAAGGGCCTGCACAGCTTAGCTTAGACATGTAGGGTGCACAGGAAAAGAGAAGAGTTGTTCCCAGGATAGCAGTGGAGGCCATCATGATCTGTTTGACAGTCTCCAGCCAGGAACTGGTGTTGGTATTACTGCAGAGTCCTTTGCTCACAGACTGATGCTCCAAAAGGCGCAGCAGTGCAAAGGGCCTTTTGTGATAGAAAAATTGGGTCAGTGTAAATACTGACTGCCATGAGTGACCACGTGGCTTTGCCACTAGGAGCCAATTGAAGGAGGAGTGTGATCAGTGTTACACTGGCCCTAGGTGTAACCCAAACCCTAGGCCAAGCTACAAACCAACCTTGGGCTTAGGCTGGTGTCAGGCAGAAAGATGTGGAGGGGGCCACATTGTGGCAGTCCTGTATTTCCCTTGGCTTTCCTCTTGCATGTACAGAGTTGTTGGAGCTCTGGGCTTTGTGGTTCTCTGAACCCTATCCCCAGGCAGAACCCTAACCCTAGCAGAGCATTAAATGCTACATGGGGATGAATCAAGTGCCAATCAGAAAGGTGTAGAAGAAGCCACGTTGTGGCAATCCTCTGGTCACCTAGCCATGTCCTTTTTAGCTGCAGAGTCATTGGAGCTCTGAGCTTTGTGGTCTTCTGAACCCTAACCCCAGGTGCAACCCTAACCCTAGGCACAGCAAGAAACTAGTCTTGGGTTGAAATTGGTGCCAAGAACAAACAGTTGTATGGAGCCATATTGTGTCAGTCCTGTGTTTGCCTTGGCATGACTTTTGTAGGTGCAGTGTACTTGGATATCTGACTTTGTGGTTTTCTGAACCCTAACCCCAGGTGCAACCCTAACCCTAGGCACAGCAAGAAACTAGTCTTGGGTTGAAATTGGTGCCAAGAACAAACATTTGTATGGAGCCATATTGTGTCAGTCCTGTGTTTGCCTTGGCATGACTTTTGTAGGTGCAGTGTACTTGGATATCTGACTTTGTGGTTTTCTGAACCCTAATCCTAGATGTAAATCTAAACCTAGGCAGAGCTAGAACCCAGACATGGGCTGAGGCTGGTGTCAAGCAGAAAGGCGTGGAGAGAACCTTGTTGTGGCAGTCCTGTGTTTCCCTTGGCATTCCTTTTGTACCTAAAAAGTTGTGGGTGCTCTGGGCTTTGTGGTTTTCTGAACCCTAACCCTAAGCAGAACCCTAGACCTAGACAGAGCATTAAAAGCTGCCTGGGAAAGCAAGAAATAATATTTCTTGAGGAGAATTTGACAAAGTCTTTACATGTGTGGAGAGAATAAATTGAGGAGGCTGGTTAATAGAAACACTGTTTAGAACATATATGTAGGGTTTGTAGTGTGTAATGGTGCCTTTGAAAGATTCTGCCATAAAATGAAAGATTGTGATGGGAATTATGATCACTGTCTACTTCTACAAGTTTTATAATGAGTTGATTCATCTTAAGCCACGACACCTTTTTTTGGTGTGTGTAATTGCAGTAGTCTTCCCACCTGAAGCCTCAGGGACATAAAAACCACAAGAACACACTTAGTCATCTAGACTATTTGGGCTGTCAAGTTTTACTTTAACAAGTAAGTTTGTTGATTTTTTTTCTCATTTCTCTTTTGCATTTTAATAGTTACCAAAGGCAATTACAAGATATTTGAAAGGAAAGATTCTCAAATACCACTGTGTCACGAGAGAGTGGAAGCTGAGCCTGAAAGCATTGATTTTTTTGGTTCTAAAAATACACAAGCCAAACTGCCAGCTGCTATATATCAGCTTAGGCCCCTGGCAGCCACTTTACACCAAAGGAGAGTCTGTCTCTTCTTCCCTGAATTTTGCTTAATTCCATCCTATTTTCATTCAAGTATGTGCTTCTGAGAGGATAAGCACTGTAGTTCTTAAGGGCTGCAATCTCTTAAAATATAAAATAAATAAGTGACTTTGGGATAAATATTTTCTCTCTGCCAGTGGCATAATGTTTGAGCTTGAAATGATATCATCATAGAAAGTTTTTTCTTTAAAAACTCTGTTCTCTGTCTCTGAATACCAAGCCAGGTAAGATTCTGAAAGTACTGAATTATCTGCAAATAAACAAAACAAAACAAAACAAAAAAAAACCCCTGGAATTCAAACCTTTCTCTTTGCTTTGAGCAAAGGCAGTGTAAGGTCTTCCACATATGTAATTTGAATGGGCTAATCTGAGACATTCCTGCAGCTGAGACCCAGCTGAGTGCTCTGCCTGGTTCCATTTGTAATATTACAAATCTTTACAAGCAGAAATAATTTGGGATTTGCTGTGTTATCATTAGAATTCTCATTATGGGAACAGAAGTGACCACTGCAGATAATGTTGCAAAACTGTTTCTACTCTAACATTTCAAATTCACTTGCCCAGTAGCGGGAAAATTTACTCCTTCTGGGATAAAGTTTATAGACTTTAGCACGGCTGGACATTAATTAATTTATTTATTTTATTTTCCTTTGAAATGAAGACAGATAGATCAATGGTTTTGAAGAGGAGTGGAAGAATGTATATTTGCTGTACATTGTGGTGAGTTGATTCTGGCTGCATGCCAGGTGCCCACCAAAGCCAGTCCATCACTCCCCTCCTCAGCAGAGCCTGTACTGGGCACTGGTGGGGTCACACCTCCAATCCTGGGCTCAGTTTCGGGCCCCTCACCTCAAGACAGGCACTGAGGTACTCGGGCATGTCCTGAGGAGTGCAGCAAAGCTGATACACTGTCTGGAGCACAGGTCTAGTGCAGAGCAGCTGAGAGCTGGGAGAGTTCAACCTGGACAAAAGAAAGCTCATGGGAGATCTTATCATTGTGTACAACCCCCTAAAAGGAGGCTATAGCCAGGCTCTTCACCCAGGTATGGTGTGACAAGAGGGAACAGCCTCAAGTTGCACCAGGGAAGTCTAGGTTGGTTATTAGAAAAAAAATTCTTCAGTTAAATGTTTTTCAGGCATTGGAACAGGCAGCCCAGAGAAGGGGTGGAACCAAGATCCTGGGAAGCGTTCAAAAATCCTGTGGGTGTGGCACTTGGGAACATGGTTATGTGATGAACTCAGGGGTGCTATGACAACAGAGGGACCTGATGGTGATCTTAGAGGTCTCTTCTAACCTTAACAATTCACATGCCTCTATGATTTTGCTATGATGCAACCATATCTGTGCAACCATTTAAACCACTTAGTTACACTGAAAATTAGACACTTGATCATTTAAATCACATCAGGAATTTGCAATGAATGTTCACACTGGATAAAACAAATAAAAAATTACAAACAAAACAAGACTTGCTTTGGACAATGGCAAGCACAGTTTTATTTCTAGTACTACCAGTAAAATTACTTCTGTAAAAGGGAAAAAGGATAAAAGCAACCCAAATCTGTGTTACTCTCAGCTTTTGAGGTATTTTTTACCAATTTTATCTCTTTAAAATAATAAGGATGCATTTTTTTCAGTGGCCTTGCTCAAATAAAATAATGGTTCAAATTACGTGTTCTAATTATGAAATTAAATGGAAGAGGACTGTGATTTAAGTTCTCATTGCATGCTACCAAGTTAGTTAATAAGCATAACCAGTGTTTAGCTGTGTATACTGCATAGTTGTTGCATATGTTAGACCCTGTGTGGTGACCCACCAGGTGTGTTGCTTGCACCCAGAGCAGTACAAATTCTCTCTCATATTATACAAGCACTTACAGCTGATTTAAGGGCTGAAAAATTGTCAAAGGTATCTTGTTATGTATCTTATGATAGATTATATCAAAGTCTGTAGTCCTCGTATCACTACAATACCTGAGCATCTTCCAGCACTGCACCAATGACTTGTGGAACATTTTTTCTGTGTAGTCCTCACTGCTATCCCTGCTGTTGTTCATCTGAAAAGTAAATAATAAGTCTTACTTTTTTGTTTTTTCCAGATTCTTATAACATTGCAGTCACTAGGGTAGCTGAAAGCTTTAGAAGCAAGAGTTAGAGGATAGTGGATTGATATTTTGGGCTGATCTCTAGGGGTTTCTGTGTGCTCTTCCTGTGGGGCAAACCCTACAAACAAGGCAGCTGTGCCCAGCCTGCTCCCTTGGCTGTGGGGAGCTGAATGGTCAATGGGAGCTGTGCCTTGGTGCTTCAGGCTGGCTGTGGGCAGTCAGGCTAAGCTGTATCTTGAGGGGATAGTTGCTTTTAGTAAAGCAACTGAGTCATTTTTTAATGCCACTTCTTATCCATGGATGGAAAAAAATTGTTCTAATACCATATTTGTTTCATTACAGTTTATGTTATGCAATTTCAGAATATGAAGAGATTTTAATGGAGGAGGTTAAATTTTCTAAGAGATGGGAAGGAACAAATTTTCTTTGAATTTCTTTATCTTTATTGGTGAGGTGGTAGATTGATTTCTATTATGAATGAGATAACCTTAAAGACAGTGCTCATTTATAGCCATAATATCCAACCCTAAAGGATCTTTGACAGGTGGAGTTTCCACCTGTGCCAGTCAACATTACAAGGGTGTAAAGGACAAGAACAGCACACCTGTCCAGCTGGTCCTGCTCAGAGCCAGGTGTAGAATCTCTCTGTGTTGAGGGAGCCCTTATTGTCTAATTAGGAGAGTTCAAGGAGGAAAATTGTAAGGATGGCCTTGCTCCCAGGACCTAGATTTTCTGTGCGTAGTCAGAGAGATAAAGGAAAATTTGATCTCCAAGAAGAACCAGGCTTTGCCTCAGAATAATAAGTTCCAGATATTAACTTTTTCCACTGCCTATGATTATCCTTTCTAGAGGAGATTTGAATTAGTAACTATATAATCCAAATGATAGATATCAATTTTTGCTATCTGTGCAACTCTCTGGAAATGTAATTGCAGGCTATGCTTCATTTGATCCATGTGTTAAAAAGAAAGAAACCATCGCAGTATGGTTTCTTTATTTTATTTTTTGTGCAGCTGTGACATTTGCATTAACAGTCCTGAACTGCTACTTCTTATGTTTCTGCCAGACATTAAAGATACTTTCGAAATTTACCCAGAAGGTGGCATGAAGAATTCTTAAAGCACATTTATGAATGAAAGTTTCAGAGCAAAAGTCAATATTTTCTCTTTCTTGTGTTTGCCTTTCAAAATGCCTTCATTTTTTGCATATTGAAAGTAACTTAGCAAACTTCCAGTAGGCTTAATTTGTTTAATGGATTCTATGAAAGATTGTATCTGATTGACTATAAGTGATAATTGTGTAGAATATAAGTGATGACCTTAATAGGATCACAAAATAATTCAGGTGGTGAAATACTCAGGAGACCTGTAGTCCAACCTGATGCTCAAAGCAGAGCCAGCTATGTTGTCAGATCAGATTGCAGACTTGGTTTAAAACCTTAATAGAAACAACTTGCATAGGTTTTAATAGTATAACTTTTTAAACCTATTAGAAATGTTGGATTTTTGCAAAAGGGGGAATACTCAAAAAGACTTCATGGACATACCTTTTTAATGAGTGTTTGTGTGTCTGACCTTTATCCAGTTCTGGGAACTAAGCATGTATTTTAGTAATTAATCTCTGATGTATTGGAAAGAATTTAACACTTAATATTGGCAGATTTTTGACATCTGAAATAAAATTATTGCTTTGAATTGGTCAGAGTGGAGGCAGATTTGGTTAGAAAGGGTATATATTATGCTGATAAAAATTCTGGTGACAAACTTCATGTCATGTATACATTATTAAATTAGAAAAAAAAAAATTGCAAAAACTGAAATCTTGTCTGTTGTTTTTTTTAAAATAATTTCAGGGTCATTCTAGCTTAAAAGCATCCTACAACATTTTTCATTTCTGAAATATTTTTGCCCTCCATACAGCTGTGTGAAAAATCCCCTGTCTCAGATCACGGATGTCACCTAACAGTGACCTGAAGCACTCCTGCAGCATATGAGTTGAAGAAAACAGAGAGCAATTCAAACTGTTAACTATACTGGAGTGCTGGACACAGCAACCTTAGTTAATGGAGAGAGGTGAGATGTCACATAAGTTCACTGAAATTAAGTGGTTTCTCTACAAAAGATGATGTGAACTCAGTTCTAATTTTCTTTCTTTCTTTCGTTTTTTTTTTCCCCAGTGCAAGCCACTGTCCAGCAGTCCTGATGGTAGGAAGCTTAAATTGCTATTGTGCTCGTGAAGTCAGTCCTGAGCAACATGATGGCAAAATTGCAAGTGAGTTTCTGTGCCAGATGGGACCTAACTGAACATATAATTGAAACAGTGAGACCACCTGGATACACAAGGCTGTCAACCATAAAAAAGGCATACTCCTAATAGTTACGGGTAGAAACAGACCAAACAATTTTTACAAGCATCATGGTGAGTGCTAAGCAGAGTTTTGTGCCTTTATGGCCTGTGAATTCCAGTTGTGGCTGCAGGTTATTGCTTCCTCTGCAAAGATGACTCTGTGGGTTCCTGGTATGTCTTCTGGTTCTCCATTTATCCAAACACCACCCAGCCATTGTGACATAGCTTCCATTTTCTCTTGTGATTTGAAGGAGTTAAGCATAATCCACCCCTTACTAATAATCCAATCCTCTGAGGTGTCATTTCCCATTCATTTCTTATTTTACAGGGCCCTAAAAGTTGATGTAAAGGAAATACATTTTGGAACACCTATGTAGGTATTATAATCTTTTTTTAAAAAAAGTAGATAAATTGGGCCCATAAGGTTTATTGTGATTAAAAGCTTCACTGCTTATGGTGAAATTCTAGGGCTACACATATTGCTGTTATTAGCATATAAATGCTCTTATCTGCCAGAGTTGGACATAATCATGAAATATGCCATCATTTCAGGATGAGGTTGGGAGCTGCCTGGGGTCCCATAACATTATGAGAATGAAGTAGCAATACTATTGTCATGGTTGAAGAAGCACATTCATTTCCACCCCCTCTTTTTTGAAACTGGTAATTTTACTGCAAAAATGGCTTACATGTTAGGTAAAATTTCTGGGATTTATTTTAATGTCAAAGATGACTCATTTTTTTTCCTCCTAGATCAGTGACTTTAATATTGATGTTCTCTTTTTTTTTCTTTTTTTTTTTTTCTTCTTTTTGAGTAGCAGGAAAATCTGTTAAAACTTTAATTATTTTAGATATTTTGCATGTGCATGGAAGACAAATAGCTTAATAATGGTGAAATTTTTAGGGACCTAATCTAAATGTAAAATAATACCTCTGGAAAACATTAAGAAATTTATACCATATCTTAGCTGTGTAATGAGTTTTTCTCTGGAGCTTTTTGGGATCCACTTTGTTCTTATTTCCTCCTTATTTGTGTGGTTTTGACTAGTGTTGCACAAGGATGTCTGGCTGGGACCATCTGCAGGGCTTTGCAGGGAGGCAGGATCTGTCTTTCAGCCTGCCTACATAGCTGAGAACACGCTTTCTGTGAGCTGAGAAAAAGGTAAAATGAGAGAAGCATCCTCCCACTCAGCTTTATTTTCCAGAATCTCTGTGTGGGTAATTTCTGCCCATAGTATTTCAATATCAGACCTTATACAGAGATCTAAACTGCACCAGTGTGTATAAAGGGTTAAGTAAAAAAATCTGTATGAACTAAACGAAACTGCTCTTAAGCCCCAAGTTCCTTTCATTTTCTCGTGGTTAGAATAAAACCTCTTACTGTGTAGGTTTTTGTTGCCACCAAAGGCTTATAATGGGATGACAGAGGCTATTTTTGTAGGACATGTGTGCTGTGTGAAATTTCAATAGAAATCTTAGAAGACAGTCTGATCATGAAAGGTTTCCACTCAGTTTGCAGATAAAACTGGCTATAAAACAGATAAGATCCCAACCTTTGAATTCTTATCTAAGAGGAAGCTTTTGAGGTTCTGTCCTCACCATTTTTCTAAGGGCTACAGATAGTATCAGTTCCACCACTTGCCAGTCCCAGATCAGTCAATGTCAAGCCTGGATTTATTTTCATCAAGAATGTCTTGATAGTGTGCATCCTGTTCATTATTTTTGACCCACACAATTGAGGTTGAATCCATATGTCTATTAATTCCACAAGAAATCTGACTGAAATATAAGGTGAATAATTTATGAGCTCTGGCTATATTATAGGAACATTTCTGTAAGAAAATACAGTATTTAAAAAAAAATATTACTCACTTATCTTCATAATCATAAATTATCTCATACCTAATTACAAACAGACAGAAGGAATAATTGTCTTCATTGCAACTATTTGACACTGAGAATATACTGCTTGTTTTATAAACTTCTTAATGAACAGCCCATAAATATGTCACAGCTAAGGGGTACTGCATCTTTAAGTAAATTAAATGCAGTCTTGTGTAACCAAATATAATAGGATTTTAAAAAGAATTTTAACTGAAGAGTTTAGCAAACAGCTTTTTAAACTTTCTACATGTGTGAAGCTTCTTTAAACTGACCAAATCGAATTACACACCCAAAAAGAAACTTTGACTGCATTGAAACACATTACTATTTTTCTTGTTTTGTGTGTATTTAGAAGCAATACGAGAGTTCCAGTGAATTTTTTTTTAATTAATTCATTTAAAAAGGACCTGTTAATGGGTTTTACAGCAATGGCAAAGTCAAAGAAATATGAGCAATGAGAATGCATATGCTTTGTTTCAGTGAAGGTCATGCTGACACCTTTATAGCTGCTTCAGGTCTGAACCTGATATACATTGTATTAATTTGAAGTAGGCTTCATTTTTTATCAATCATTCTCAACTTTTACATTGAAAATCTTCTAATTCAAGACTTCATCTTGGTTGATATGCATTCATTAATAATTCCCCTCTTTGAAAGGATGGAATTTCACATAAAAGTTATGCTGACATAAACCATGTAGGACATGTCGAACATACTGATCCAAACACTTGGAGAGCTGTGGAGGGGGCAAAGGAATAGAAAGAGAGGTAATAAAAGAAAGAAATATTAAATTTACTGGGATAAAAAAGGAATCCTGTACTTCAAGTACTAACAACTCAGACTAAATTATGTATTCAAATACATTCTGATCTAAGCACTCAGCCATGGCTTTATGTCTAGTCTTTTATTTTTTTTTTTATTTGGAAGATAACAAGTCTTCATCAAAGTTACATTCTTCCAGTAGAAAATTTTTGCTCATTTCTAATCTAAATTTGCCAAACTTCACTGTTTGGCTGCTCCCAGTTATGAACCAGCAGTTTGGGAGCAAAATCTCTTCTCTTTCATATGCATGTAAAACACTGTGAAAAAACTTTCACAATTGGCATTCGATTTTCTTTGTGGTTTCAAGCCATACCTTAAGCAGATGTGTGCAGTTGTGAAACCCAATTAAGTAGAGAAATGATGTAAAAGTAAAACATATTTCTTACCTTAACGAATACAATTCCACACAAAATAATGACATAATATGTTAAAATAATCAATTTACATGCTTATAATGGCACCTTTTAAAATAAATATGTAACCAGATTTGGACTACATTTCAGAGACAAACAGCAAATTTCAGTTTAATCAAAAATGTATTTGAAGATTTCAGTCACTTTTGATCAACAAAAAAAAAGAAAATTACTGAAAACACTGAAGAGATTAATTTTCTTATACTTGAAGGAGTGATTTACTTTGGAGATGCAAGCTATTTTAATTTTTTTACATTTTTCTACCACAAAATTCCTTAATGTCTCATTTTGAATTTGAAAAAACATTTAACTTAGAAATGTGATATGATCAAAAAAGAATGTAAAATAAAAGTATCAAAAGAAACAACTCTATGAGTTTAGGAGACATGAAAAAGAATGCTAGAGTTAAACAGATATTACACAGAATAGTGTTTTCTGTGGTTGATTTTATTGTTTTCAGCATTGTTAAAAACTCTAAATTCTCTTTCAATTGACTTGACAGAAAACTCTGTGCAGATTGTTCCAAAAGAACCAAAACCAAAAATCAAACTAAAATAATCACTCTATGCAGTCTTTGTAGTGACTATACTGTAATTCTCTTTATGTTTTTTGTTTTACTACCTAAAAATTTTGGCCTCCATCCGTTGGACATCTTAAAACTATATGAGGCTTAATAAGATATTTGCTTTAAGAAAGTGATGAAGTCCAGTGTGCTGTGCCCTTAATCTACACCTAGAATTTTAGGCTCTATTTTGAAGACTTTCAGAAGGAGGGAAGTAAATTATAATGGTAAACCCAAGTGTAGGCTATGTAGGAATCCATTTGATTGTGTCAAATGTGTTGAGCACCCGGTAGCTCCTGTGAACTGTGAGCTATGTTTTTAAAAACATTGTCAGTAGCTAAAGTTGATGCAGACTTGTTTAAAAAAACAAAATAAACTAAATTAATTAAAATTAGATTATCTTTTTTGCTTGTGTGACACAGCCTACCAGGCACAGATATTAAAAGAGAGATTAATATAATGACTAAGTACAGCGAATAACATACTGAAGGAAACGAATATACATTCATCTTCCTTCTGAGCCTTGCAATTCTGTCATTGTAAGTGTTGATAGATTATGGCAAAATAGGTGTGATGTTGGTTAACCAGCAGTGTTTCTATTTTTCCACCAAAATACTGAACCCAGAGAGGCAACATTTTGTCTGCTTGCATCACACTTTCTAGCCTGCAAGATTTCTCAGTTAGATATATGGAAAATGAGAAAGCCTGGTAGTGACACGCAGCTGGACTCCATGGCTGTGACAAAAGACAGTTCCGATTCAAAATTCTTTATGCCTGGCTGAAGCTGAAAGAGAATAGTGCTGGCTAATGTCTGGTGCCAGATGGCTTTCTGCCTGTTTCAAGTGAGAGCTCAGATGCTAGACCAAGTTTTAAAATTATACTTCTGGTTATGATCAGTTTTGGATTCATATGGCAGTGCTCTTTAATGCATCTCAATCATTATATATTTTATTTCCATGAAAACCTGTTTCACTTTAGTTACAAAAGGGTCACATTCAGTAAGGCATCATAGCATTTAAATTCCATTGCTGTCATGGGGTGTTTTAAATTATTTCTCAATTCGTAACTTCTTGAATGATGTATCTGCAAAACATCGTCCCTTTTAAAATGTTTGAATTGGAAAGATCAGAGATAAAGCCTAACTCTTCTCAACATGATTTAAGCAGTGTGATCCATGAGCTCCACTGGATTCAATTGACTGTGGTGGTGGTCTACCTGGAAGTGATTAGAGTATTGTTTATGGTAATGAGGGTAAAGAGGGAAACATGCAACTTCCCCTGTGTTTCCAAAGGGCTGTGGAATTCAGCCAGGCAGTTGCTTGAGTTGTTTATCTGTCTGCCTGCCTCTTTTGAAGTACTAAGTCATAGAAGCAACAAGAATTACACTCTTTTTAGGTTATATTTAGAATTTCCCATTGGCTTATCTTTATTTGAATAAAAGATATGATATCCATAAACACCACATTCTACCAAATACCAATTCTCTCATCAGGCTGCTATGGATCTTGCATATCTGTACTGAAAGGTTCACAGTAACATTGTCCTGGTATTTCTTATGTCACTGCTAAGTACTGGAGATGTCAAGGCAAAATAAACCATATGTTATAGGCTATACTAGAAGCAAATAAAACATATGCTCAAGATAAGGCTTGTCAAGGAAGAGAGTATCAACTGTGTTCTGAACTTGATAAAAATTCTACTTTAGCATTGAACACATCATTTTCATGGAGATAACAGGTGTTCTCCTGTTAACAACAAACATCAATTAAATTTTTCGTCGACAAATCTGGTGTCTAATTTTATATTATAGCATCTTTACTTCCTAAATGTTAGGCCTATTTGTGTAAGTGGATCCTCACAAATGAAAGTAGCATTTGTGGTGGTGTGTTCCAAAATCTTGTGATGACCAGTTTCATGTTTGCTTCTACAAACAAAACTCCCTTTTCATGGCTGGCACTGTCTTTGGCTCATAAATATATTGACTGATCTGAGATCAACTGGAGTAGAAATTTAGCAATATAAAACTGTAAGATTTGGGTAAAACAGTGATGGCTAAATGAAATAAGTGGTAAAGGGGATCTCCTTTTAGATGTCTCTTTCTTTGAATTTTGTTTGAATTGGTACAAAGAACACCATGTGGCTGATCTTTTAAAGTTCAAAAAGAGGTGGCTATCTTTTAAAACAGAGACCATATTCTTTAGACCCTTATGAGACTGAAACAGGAAGTGGGGACAACACACACTGAGAATTGCTGTAACCAAATTCTCCTTAGAGGACAGTCAATACAAATCTAGCACTTTTGATAATGCTGCAGATGGCAAATGAGGCTGAGAAGAAGTCTATGAAAGTACCATCCATTGTCTGGAAAGTGTTTTACTCTTTGACAAGAGGCTCAGGCAAAGTTTTACTGGAGCAGAGAAAACACAAAACCCTGTGTACTGAGACTTACTCATTTACTAGAATGAGTTTAATTCCTCCCAGCCCTGCTTATGCATTTTATTAAATGAAGAATATTCATATACCCCAGTTCTATAAATGATGGTATAGCTAGGATGTGAGCCATATGAATATTTTCTGTTGATGACTTTTGGTGCTTTTTGGACTGCTGGCCCAAGGCGACTCAGTGTCCCTGTAAAATAAATGTCACAGGTCCAGCAGTCTCCTAAAAAATTCCTTTGCAGTAGTTACACAGGATGCTTATGATCTTTATCAATTCCTGCTCTATATGTGTGATATACTCATGCATTTCTGGACTTGCAGGTCTTGGAATCCAAATGAATGCAAGTATCTTGTGTCTGTATGGGTAGAAAGTTTGGCAATCATTTATGGTAAAAGAGAACATTAGAGAAGTGTCATAAAAGTCTTTGGTCAGGGTTGGTGAATTTGTCTTTATTTTGATTGTTCTGAAGCCTCAGCTGGAAATAAAACAGATAAATATACTTGTTGCTTGTAAGCTGCATCCCAAGTGCCTCTGAAGAAAAAGGTAGAGATCTGGTAGATGTAGGTAAGCTACGTTTATTATGAAGATAAAATTAACTTTAATTTATACATAAATTGGTCTATAAATTAGCATTGCTATATACTGTACTTTCTCATATACATCTCAGGCAATCTCAGGCAGCAATTTAAAAAACTGAGGGCTTAACAGAAGAGGAAATCCAAATATATTGGTTTATTTCTCCTTGTATGCCAACAAAAAAGTGTCTCCGTTCATACTGTTTTTTGAATATAAGGGGACACTGTCTGTAATGCAATGAAAAGAAAATTAAAACTATTGGGTCGAACAATTTTTTTCATAAAAAATTGTGCCAATTTGTGACAAAATGCAAAACTATACAATACTATTACATATTTCTAAAAATAGGAAAAAATTACTTTCTAATTTACTCGCTGTCCTAGAAGTGCCACATATTTTAGCAATAGTTAATACATTTTTGTTTTAATGAATATTGTATTGTGTGTATCCTGTAAAATTTGCCTGCAAAATAACTGCATATCCAGCAAAGAATCCTGCATAGTTTGTACTGTTCAAAAAAGCAAACTGGAAGAAGAAACATCTGTGCTGAGGCACATTCAGGTGGAAAGCAACTCTTGCAAAGGCAAGGATCTCAGCAACATCCATTTAGAAACTGGGAATAGTCTCTGGGAATTTTCATGTGTTTACAGCTGGAAATAAATCTGCTGGAAGCAATCTGGGTTTACATATGTTTGAACACAACACACATCTTAAATTGTTAAGTTTTCCAAAATCATCTATATGTGATGCATCTGCTGTAGAATGTGTTAGTGACTTCTTAAGGGCTGATTTAAATGGAATTAGTTTTAAAATTGAGTTCAGGTTGGAGGTGCACATAGAGAGAGAAACAAGAGCAAAGAGCATAGCAGATACTGGAAGTCAAGCTAAGTGGCAGCATGGCTAAAGGAGCTGTAGGCTACTGCTTACTTCTTTGCTTTGAAAATCTTATGACCATTATTAGGGCACAAAAGTGCTTCCTTTAATTCAGGAGAATAAGAGCTGTGGAAGAAGAACTGTTTTATGAATCATAAATATAATTAAAGTGTTTTGCAACCTATTTGAATCCCTAAATATAGGAAGTCTTTCCACACTGCCTTTGTTGGCTTTGTATGGCCATTTACAAACACCCCATGCTGAGCCCCAAATAACATGGTAAGGGAAATGTGATGAGACAAAGTGCTTACTGAGCCTTCAGTAAGTGTAGGTAGTGACTAATAGTGTTGATTAAAGCTGGTTCACTTTCCTTGGGCTGAAACAGAAATACCTTTAAAAGGCTGATTAGAAACATTTGGATTACATCTCTAGGGAAACTATTGGAAAATTAAAAAATCTAGGGGACACATGGGGTTTGTGTTTTCTTGCGGAATAAGCAAAACCATTTGTGTTTAATATATTGTGACTTCTTTGGACTAGAGAGATCATATTTATAGCTGTCAAAGGATCCACCAGTACCAAATCCTTCCTTGAACCTACGTGTATATAACAGTTTTTGACAGACCTATTTTTTAAAAATTTCATTTGTAATTGAACTCATCTTCTACACCCTGCCCAAATGCTTATGCTAGTGAAGAATGGAGACTCCCATGTGTCTTGGTTTAGGGCAAATTTGGGAGGAAACTTCCAAAGGGAAGAAAGCAGATTCAAGTGGCCCTTCCTCCAACTCATTTGGGAAAAGATTCCCTTGGAGAAAAGTGGAAAAAACCTGTTTATTTAACAAGCAAAGTATTCACAAGCATAAAACATGAATAACATTGAACAATAAAACCTCTTGCTGTTCTGAAGAGATGGCAAATTCATGGAGTCCTTTTCATGGGGTGCAGGTTGGCTCACTCAGTCTCTTACCATTCCCTCCTGCGCTGGAAAATGCTGTGTCCTGAGCCCCTGGGCCACAGGTGTGCTGGGATCCCGGTGTTCTTCTGGGTTTCCAGTCCAGAGCAGGGCCAACCAGTTCCAAGAAACAGAAGAGCCACAGTCCAGGGAACTTCTCTGCCTCAGCTAGCTAAAAACTAACTAAAAAGCAAAGGGGAGCTCTCTCCTTCTGTCCGTGCTGCAGACAGCACAGTCTGTGAGAGAGAAAAGCTGAAGCTCTTATATATATATAAGAATATATATGTATCTTTATATATTCTATATTTTGAATACAGCTGGCTCACACGTTCCACTGCATTTCCTTCTCCCTCCTCTTCACTCTCAGATCTAGTTTTGAGGGTGCAAAACTTATTTCTGGGCTAAACAGATGAATGGGGATACAATTCAGCATCATGAAGTCACCCCAGGACAACAAGTCATCAGAAATTCATACTGTAAGAGACTTGTCATGAAGGCCATTCTACCATCCTTCTTTTAACGTGAATGTTTTTTTTTGCAGCTACCCAATATTCTTAACTGATCAGTAGTCAGGGGCTCTATGCATTTTCTTAGGAGGTTTTCTCTGTGTTGTCAAACATAAATCTCAAATGATGCATTAACCAAGGAGAGATATTTTCTGTCAAAGTTCTGCTAGCCTTTTAGTAGGTTTCTAGACGCAGGGATACTTTCATTCCTTCAGTTTCTATTAAATAGTTTTGTTAGACTCCCTTGGTAATACACAAGAGACATCTCAAAGTTCTGAGTTGAAACTGGTATACCATTTTGTTGCTATCAGTTTTCTTGGACTCGATCCCACTGAACACAGCCCTATTTTTTAAAGAGTATTTCTAATTGTGCAGAACCATGTTATACTTGTGCATGCTGGGAAAATGCCACAGCTCTGAGATGTGGTGCTCTAAGGAGCTGCCATAGACAGCACCATCAGCAGACAATGCTGCAGTGCCCATCTACAAGAGACCTTATAGGGAAAGGCTGGCTGATTTGGACTCACAGGCTAATAAAGAAAGGATTTTCAAAGTCATTCTGTGCCTTCTGTGAGAAATGAATATGAGGTAGCAGGTTGGGTCCAAGTTATGTACTTCTACATCAAAGTGAAATGTTGTGCTGGAAATCTCTTAGGTAGCTTTAACTGAGTGATTATGTTGACACTGTAAATTAGTGGGTCGCTGTGTTATTTCTGGAAAGGCACCATCCTGAAACTTGCATTTGTCTATAGGGGTAACAACAACAGGAGCAGTGTATCAGCAATGTGTGTTTCCAGTTCCAGAGGCAGCTTGGTCAGCAGCTGAAAAGGGGTAAAGCCAGGAACGGTAACTACAGAGCAAGGAGTTTGGGGAAATATTGGTCTTGAGGTTTTCTTACTAAGAAGAGTGCACTAGAAATAGACCAGTTCCACACTATGAAAGATGTTAAAGTGATTTCACTGAAGGAAGACCACATATCAGCTTGGATTTGATTTCTGTAGTTCATCCACAGCCAAATAACAGCTGAGTAGTGAATGGGGCACAAATCATCCTTTGACTATACCATATAATTCTGTAGCAAATTACCAGGTATGTGTTAGCCTGTATTTAACCTATGAATATGTGCAAGTTCACATCATTCATATGAAAAACTTTTTTTTTCTTCCCCTCCCCCCGTCCCTTCTCTTCCATATAAAAATTACTATGGATTTAGTCTAGATAAATGTCAGATACTTTTAATTTAATCTTTCATTAGATCTACCCATCAGCTGAGCCCTTGGTTTATATTACTGTGGAAGCAAGAGAGATGAGATGGACTTCCAAGGACTTGTTTAATCTATCTCCCTAAAAAATCAGTGCAAAAATCTAATGTGTGTCTACGGATATTAGGGGAGTTCTCATTCCTTTCTGGTGCATATATCTGAATCAGTATGTGTATCAGGATGTCTTTATTGTTATGACATTTTAAAGCAAAATCAAAAAACCAACAACAACCCTAACAAACAAAAAATGTAGCCCAAACCAAACAAAAAAAAACCAAAAACACCTGCAAAAATCCCTAGAACATCTGCGTTTTCCCCCATGCCCCGCCCCACTCCCCCCAAAAAAACCAACAAAGCAAAACAAAAAAGACCAAATTGGTAGGAAAAAAAGTGCTTTGAGTAGAAGAACCATACTATGAAATATCTCAAACTCAGGCATCTTAGTGTTCTACAGAACACCTAAGAAAAGAGAAAAGGAAAGAAAACAGGAAAGGAGTTATAGTCGTTAACTGATAGAAACGTTTATAGTCTGGTTCTGTGCCTGTTGAAAGAGTGCTGGCATTGCATAGGTAAGGGCTGTAGGGGTTTTGTCATGGCTGGCTGGGGTGCAGTAATTAGGTATCTTGTTAATGAAAGAGCTCCAGCAAGCCACTACTCACCATCACTTCAGAATGGCAAAACCTGAACAGCAGCAAATTCAATAATTAACTGGTATGGAAAATATCATTATGGGATGCAGCACATGGTTGTCTGTTTTTTTTTAGTGCATAGCACAAAGTTATTTTTATATGCACAGCAGCACCAAGTAGTGGAAGGAATATTGCCATCTCATGCCTGTAGCTTTGGAAAGCATGTCTGTGAACAGGGAAAATCCTGTTCAGGGCCGTACTTGCTGGGAAAAGTCAGAGCACATATTTTGAACAGAAAGCAAGGTATGACCTATTAAGATCACATTAAAAGCCTCACAAACTTCCCCTTTTCACAAAAACTGACAAAACTTGCCTGTTGATTTATTACTCATGTACAGAGTGCTGCTTTATTAAAAAGATCCTAAATACAGTTTCTGGCCCAATCCGCTTCTCTAGGTTCCTGAGGAAGTGATAAACTCAGTCGAATTCAGAAAATTAAAGTGTGTAATGGAAGAGGAAAGCTAAGGTGTGTTTGTGCATGCTGCCTTGTGTAAGACAGCAACAGAGACACAAGGGCCAAGTAGTATAAAACTATCTGTATAAATGCTCTTGTAATGGAAGCTTGGAGTTCCATCAAAACTCCCTTTCAAGGGCAAATGATTCAGATTCTCAGTTGCATAGATTTGAGAAATTAATCCTTTCTTGCAGAATTCTTCGACTTATTTAGACAGTATGATCACTGTGCCTTGAAAGAGAAAATGAAATCCTCTTCAGATTAGGCTATTTCTTTATTATCCCTGGAATTATTTGGACTATTACTTTTATATGTATTAACTCTCTGGTGTTAATGTATCTCTTGACCGAAAAAAATTATTAAGTGCTTTGGAAGATGATTTAGGTGAGTAGGAGAATGGATCTGGGGATCAGGACAATTTTCTCCTCTATTCATCTCCCTGTGTACTTACGTGTGATTTTGTCATGTTAGCTTTTTGTACCTCTGTTTACCCATGTACAGACTGGGCATAACATATTTCAGGTATTTGGTGAGAATAATTTATGCTGAACATTCATTTTAAATAAAGGGCTGCTCAAAATAACTGCAACCATTTTTATCAAGCAGTTATCATTGGCTATGATGTGGTTGCTTGGTTTCCTAACTTGCCCTATATGAAATTTGAAGCACTGTTGCAGTGGGGCTCTGTTGTATTTTCATTACTGCTCTATAGTATGGTTTGCAAAGTCTCAAAAATGTCTGCAATAATAATAATCTTAGAGATGGTTGATGGTTGTTTGTGAAAGGTGCTTAAGTATGACATCCAGATTACATTAATTTTTCCATCAGAGTGTCAGACCTGCCGGATGAAGAGTTTATAAAGCATTGATCTATTTTTAAGTTTACCAAGCCTATGAAAAAATCTTATCAAATCTTTCCTGTTCTAACTCCAGTGATGCCTGCCAGATTTGATTCCAAGTTCTTTCGTTTCATTGTACTCTGAATTAAGGGCGCATTTTATCCTTAGCAAGTAAATATTGAAATCTAGATGGAAGAGCATGGACTGCAGGAGAGAAGTGCCCAGAGGAGGCTCTGCACTACAATACTCTTGCCTGGGAAGTTTGCAGAATCTTCAGAAAATAATCCTACTGTTAGGGAGCCTGGGGAATTTATCATAACTCCTCAGGTTTCACTGTAGTACAACATCCAGTTTGCCTTGCAGGTGTTGCAGACAAGGAGACAACAACATGCTGGTAGAAAAATGGTCTCTTATTACCACCTTCCTGTACTCACAAATATCCTTGAATAAGATTTCTGTTTGATTTTGAGACATTACTGAGATCATAACTCATGAGGGCTTATCTCCACTCTCATATCTGGGAACATTGTTGGCTTATGTTTTGTTGGTAACTGTGTGCTAGTGTTTTGTTACCATTAAGCAGCAGAAAGGAAATGAAAATTGAAAGAGGCATTCCATACTGACATTTTATTTAGACCTAGCTAAAGGCTGTTGCAGACTATTTCTCAAAATCATAAATTATGTAAAGAACTCATAATCTCATGTAGTACTCTGCTATCTCTTTTCTGTGGCCTAATGCCTTTTCTAATAAAGCTAATGCCAAAATGTCCATTGGCATCGTTGGTGGAGGGAAATTTTTTTTTTTATTTGCACTGATATTAAAAAAAAAAGGAACTTTGAGGGAGATCAAGCACTCATAGCACAGAAGTTTTAATGTAAAAATTCTATCACTTTTTCTGTAAGTGCTGCACAACTCGCAGGAGTTGGTGTTAAAGAAGGACCTTTGTTTTTAGTCCTGGTAGAAGTGATAGGAGCAGACAAGGCAATTTTTACTTTTAAACAAGTACAGTTTCTAAGAGGGGGAACCAAGGGAACCTTGACATGACACTCAGAGAAGGGAACTATTTTTTTCAATGCATAAACTAGCTTTGCACTTCTGCAAAGAGCAGCCACTTTTCAGGAGACTACTTGAATAACTTTAGTGCATACCATGCTATTCTTTTAGCTCAGTGAAGGGTTGAAGAGATTTTCTGGACATTTTAATAAGACTCAGTTCAATGATGTAAGACATTTGCTGAAAGGTACATCAATTCCAGTCCACTTTGGTAGAAGAAAAACTAGATATAGACTGAGGAGTTAAGTAAAGCAACAGGTCAAAAAATGTAAAGGGGAAAGTATATTTACATGGGCATATGAAGGGTGTGTTTCATAATGTCATTTTATACTGTCTTATATATGGATTTCTGACAAAGAGTGTGGTGCCTGGGGAATGCTTCCAGCCAAGTTCAGACACAGAAAGCCACCCTTGCACCCAGGCACTTACTCTCTCATTAGATTAATTTTTGCTCTTGAGGTGTCTGACTAAACATACAACTATTAGATGTAAAATTATATTAACCTGCTGTTCACTCTCTCTTTTCTATGTGCTGAAGTTCAGTGCTAATGGTTGTTTCTATTCTCATATGAAAAAGCTACCAGTGTGATGTGATAACAGTCACATTCCTAAAATTCTTTTCCTGATTAAGCACTGCTATTCTTATTTTCATACAGTTCAGTGTACAACTGGAGAAAAGACAAGAACTGAGAATTTCTTCTCAGGAAGAGAGATGCCTGTGAAGCTATGTTTTTGTTAAAACACTGGAAGAGTTTGTGGAAATATTTGAGAATTCCAGTTGAGCCAGGAAAAACATTTTTTTTGACATATCCTTCATACCATGAGTATAGCTTCTCAGTCACTCTCAGATGGATGATGGTGATGATTATTTTTCTCAAAGCCAGATGCATATTTGATCTTTGTTACAAAGAGCTCTCCTGTGATGGTTAAACAGAGATGGCAAGACTCGATCCTCTGAAAGATGAGGTGCCAGAGAAAACTCTCTGTGGGGGAGAAAACACCAACAGCTTTCAGGAACCAAAAGTCTCTGACCCAGCCAAACTTCTTTTGAAGGAGATCTCTCCTAGAGTGTTTTAGACACATTTGTATCCTATGCCTGCCAGAACATGTAATTGCAAAGCTAATATTTGAGCCAGTGTTTTTCAGAGACTGAGAAAGCTTTGGTTAGAATTTGGAAAATACTTTGGTTTTGTTTATATTGCATCAAGAACAATTTACTCCAGGGCTGTGATAGCTGGTGAAAAATGCTTAATGCAGAAGGATAATGGAGGATATTAAGGGTATCTCTTCTCTTCCTTCTATGTACATAAATTAGTAGGACACTTAAATCTTTACAGTTATGTTACTGCAACACAATGAACGAAGAATCAGCTTCCCCAGGAGATACTAGTAGCTCTGATGTGGGTAAAAATTTGGAATTGAAAGTTGGAATTATCCCTGTAAAACATTTAAAACTTCAGCAGATGAGGAAAGTTTAAGGCAAAAAAGCTGAAACCATTGTCAAAGCAGCAATCACAATTGGGTAGTTATCTGTAAAGTGCTTTGCTCTCTGACACCAAAAGAGGAGAAAGTATACCAGTCACATCCAGGGGAATGACATTGGCTGCCAGATGTGATCACTGCACCCTGTACTTGCCACTGATCTCTGTAATTCACCTCAGCTGATCTGCTGCTGGATTTTGAGCTTGACCGACATTTTTCATATGAACCTTGGTTTTGCAGAATACATAGCTTTTCTTGCAAGATCTCTTTTGTAAAAATGACTGTAACCTTCTCTGTTGATTAAATTTTATCTCTAGACAGTGATGAAATATCCATAGTTGTTGTGAGTTTTTTTTGTTTTTGTTTTTTTTTTAATCGCCTTCCACTTCATTTCATCTGGACATTACCTGTACACCTGCGCCAAACCTCTTGTATGTTACGATTAAGTGGTGAGTCCAGTTATTCCTGTTTAAAAGAAATAAATTTGGGGGCCACATTGAATTTATGTTTCAGATTTTCTGGAGATTGTGTATGACATTGGTTTGCCTTACTTAAGTGTGGGCATGATTTCAGGGGGAAAGAGGGAAAGCATCTGCAAGGAGAGTCTGCGGATATCTATATATCTATATATTTATATAACTATATATCTATATCTATATCTAATATGTATATATAAATCTGGATGGACATTTGTCTCAAATTTTTAATTACAGCTGCAGAAGTCCTAAATGCTCTAAGTGTTCTAAGTTTTTGTTACATGTCATTCCAGATAAGAATAACCACCTAGAAACATGGTATAATCAAACAACTTCAATTAAGAGTCAATCCATTAGAATCAATAATTATGTTCAATAATGAAGATTTCAGCATCTTATAAATATCCTCCAAGGTCTCAACAACATAATATATAAAGCTCTTTCTGCTTCCTTGCAGCATGTCTTACATGTGTATGTATTTAAATGAATCATCCAAGTACTGTATTCTGAATTAATACATGTAAATAGTGTCACTTGAATGCATATTTAATGCCAAAATATGAGATTGCTTCTCAAAATCCAACCATTGCACTGATTTATATTACAATGACTAATTGATAAGTAATCCATTTAACAGAATACATAACACTAATAAATCTGTGGAAGTATTTTTATCTTGTGTTGATATAGCTTCTCACACAAGTGAGTCTGTTTCATAGGTGTTATATTCATGCAGTTAACAAATATGTGGCATACATTTTTTGAATTAACTTTATGTAAATTTGATATAACTGTCCATTGTTGCAGTCTTTAGGAAATCTCATGGTAACTTACTATTGCGAATAAAAATCAGCAATGATGACTTTTTGAAAATTTTGCTTAAGTCTGTGCTGTTAAAGCTGTCAGAAAACTCAATGTGAAATTTCAAAGTTCTGTACTTTGAAACACTCTAGAACTCTCACTAGTGTTAAACCAGCATTTTTTAAAAACCAAGCATTTGATCTTAAGTCATAAATATGAAAAAAGTTTTGCTGTTTCAAAATTAACTCTATTCCTATACTCATATCTATATATAATGGAAGACTAGAGATAAGATCAATTTAAATAAACTGATAAGAGTTTTTGTATGTATAGAGCATATATATATATACTCCTTTGTTTTGCCTTAATTTTTGAGGAAAAAATTGCAGGGAAAAGCTGTTGCAAATTCCACCCAAGTGTAAGACTTGTGCATAAAACAAACTGTTTAAGTAAATTTTGTGATTTAAAGGAAGAAAGAATAAGCAAACAAAATAAATATACTACTGTAGACAGGTATCTCCCTTTGTTTTGTTTTAAAAACATTTTTTTTTACTTCATGTAAAAAAAAATTTGCAAGTTAATTGTCTAGAACATTAACAACTACCTAATATCTGTATATGGAGCAAGATGATAATTATAAACTTCCTTGTGTGGCCCTGAATGTATTACCTGTATTACCTCAGGTGGCAAAGCTGTACCATCGTTTTAATTTATGTGTAACTTGACAGCATATGTAGAGCTCTTCTGGTGATCATGCTGTGCAGAGCCATGTGAAGATTGGTGTCCCTTCTCAGGGAACTTCTCATGAGACTCAAGTAAACTGATACTAGAAGCGTGTGAAGAGCGCAAAGGGAGGTAATAAGTCATGCACATTACTTAAAAAGAGCAGGTCTGCTGATAAAGTGAAGTTTTGTGGGGAAAAAAACTTAACTAGACTTGAACAATCTCAGAATGTCATGTGAGCACACTCACTAGAGACACAATCACATATGTTCACGTGCATGTGTTTAGCCATTGAGTACACATGCACGAAATGAAGCAGTTATTTGTGCTGCTTAATGATGTTTTCATGTTGGAAAAGTTATAACCATACTACCTCTACTCTAAGGTAATCAGTGAAATGCATTGTGTGTCATCTGATTCTGAAACACAAACTTTCTTATTTTATGAGATGTACAGCAAACATCTGCACAATTTAGACATTTTAAAATGTCAGCTGCTGACTGGAAGCTTTAAATTTTCATATAGTGTTACTATAAACAAAATACCATATTAAGTAACAGATATATTCTGCACTGATTTATGTTCTGTGCAGCCTCGCTGCAGTTAACATGTCCAATTCATTTCTGTGTCATTTCAATAGAGCTAGAATGGTAATGTCAGTGTAGATAGACTAGGGATGAACTAAATCCAGTAAGATTACATTAAATGCATAAGATTACCGAAATAAATACTCATTTGTGCATTACATCACAATTTTAAAAAATCGAATCAAGAGTTGATTCTGCAGTTTTTCTCCTTACGAGAAAAGCCAAAGATGTCTAGTGACGTGAATGAAGGCAGCAGTGTGGACCCTAATCTTAGGAAAAATAATAGGTTTGTGCTGTTCCCCAGATTCAGAAATGTTATAGCAATGTATACTTGCCAGAGGAGTAAAAAAAAAAAATTATGTGGTCCGACTGTCTGTAACAAGATTAAGATTTGACTCTGAAGACACTCATAAATGATATTTATGTGAGTGTTGCATGCCTATATCTTTAGAATACTTGCTAAAAATAAATGTAGACAAATTGCTGCTGGCAATTTAAAGGAGAGAGGATGCCATTCTAGATCTACATGCTGCATTATGTGGACTTCATAAGTTTGTGTTTAGAATCATAGAATAGCTTGGCTTGGAATGTGCCACTAAAGGACATCTAGTACACCCCCCCTGAAATAAGCAGGGGCAAGTTCAACTAAAACAGGCTGCTCAGAACTCTGTCCAACTTGTCCTTGGATGTTCCCAGGGATGAGGCATCTGCCATCTCTCTGGGAAACCTGTGCCAGTGTTTTAACATCCTCATTGCAAAAATTTTCTTTCCTATATCTAGTTTGAATATACACTCCTTTAGTATGAAATCATTGACCTTTATCCTGTTGCAACAGGCCCTGTTAAAAAAACCAACTATCCCCATCTTACTTATAAGCTCTCTTTAGGTACTGGAAGACGCTCTGAGGCCTTCCTGGAGCCTTCTCTTTTCCAGACTGAACAAGTTCATCAGTTATCATGTCTTCACTGGAGAGGTATTCCAGCCTTTGAATGATCTTTGTGATTTCTGTAGATAATGTTGCATAACCCTTTCTGCTGAGGAGTTTAGTCTGTTCAGATTCAGAGCCTGTTACTAGCTTTACAACCCAGTTGGTTCTCTTTGTTTTCTTACAGCTAGATACTAAACAAACCATTGACACAGTATACAATCCAGCATATTGCAGTCATTCCAAAACAGGAAAATCCTTTTCTTGTAGTGTCACAACATTCCTCATTTTGGTGTCTGGCTGTAAATGTAACCAACCAGATGGTCATCACTGATCTGTATTGTGTGTGAGACATCTCAGTGCTTTTATGTCAGGGCACAAATTTGTTTCATCTAACATTGGAGAAAAGCAGCTCTTTTGTGTGTTTATTTGATGTTTGTGGTTCAGATGGCTGGCAGCATGCACAGTCCAAGAATGGCAGTCCTCCAGATTCAATATGATGCTGGGGATGACTAGCAGAGGGAGAGATGAGATGAGATGAGATGAGATGAGATGAGATGAGATGAGATGAGATGAGATGAGATGAGATGAGATGAGGAGGAAACATGAAAGTTGTGTTGTGATATTTTGTTAAAATGTTATTTTCATCCAGAGCCTTGCCAGAGTTAGGAAAGAAAATAAATTATCTGTCAACTGTTTTGTCAAGATCCCAAACTAGGAAAAGACTGCTAAGTGGAAAAGGCTGTATGCCTTGTGACCAAGTGTTCTGCAGCATGGTTATTCCTAGCAAAAACAGAGTGGACTCGAAAGACTTTCAAAGGTGTCTTGAGCAGATTTGCTTTGTCAAACAAATTGTATATTAAGACCTCTAAAGCATCCATACAAGTCAAGTAACTTTTAATCAAGGCACATAAGACACATTGTCAACAGAATTAAGATTGTGTTTTATGAAGAAATAACCAAAGAAATAATAAATATTTAAGATTAATATAACTTTTTAACCACAGGTTTCCAGATTTATAAAAGAGGTTGGTAGCCCTTATCCTTAATTTACAAAAGAGAAAACTGAGTTATTGGAAAGTATTGTTCTTCCCAACAGCCTATTTGAAATAGAACATAAGCCATTAAATTCATATGGCTGGGTTTAATAATTTAATCTATATTAAGATCAGAAATCACAGCTTTCCTTCTGTAGTTAGAAATAGATGTTTAAAAAAAATTATGCTTCTTTATGTGATTTGGAACACTCTAAGAGCTTCATCGTAAATTCAACTAATTCTAGCAAAGTCAGCTACTGGTCAGAATATCTATCACAGAATACCTTGAGCTGGAAGGAAATCACAACGACCATCCAACTCTTGGCATTACACTGGAACACCCCAATAACGGCAAGAAGTCATAACTCTAAGTGTTTGCATTGTTCAGTTCACCTGTAATTACTGTGAATTCTGTCAGTAAAAAAAAATACATGTAGTTCACTGAATCACACAAACTTCCTGTGGTAGATCTCTTCACAGTTAGATGAACTGGCTTATCTTGGTAGAAGAAGAGAAGAGAAGAGAAGAGAGAAGAAGAGAAAAATGTGGCTTTAAAACTGGTTTTGAAACCAGTAGGTGTCTTCCCTTTGATGAACTTCATATTTGGAGTATGCCTAACTGATTGCAAATAACACTCAAGAAAGTGTGTCAATGAAACTTGCACTCACGTCTTTCAGGAAGAAGAACAGAAAGCAGAAAGGCTTTGTGTGGGCTAGGCTGGGGTAATGAAGGTGAGAAATGAGCCTGAGCAGAACAGAAAACTCCTGAAACTTCTCATGTCATGAACTTTCTTCCCCACTGCTTTTTTAAATGAATATATAAAAAAAGTCCTATGTCTTCATTAGGAATCCAACTGATGTATTTTTCTGCCAAGTTGATGCCTTCTTTAGTAGCATATTTGCTGTATAGTTGTGCCTAGATTTCTGCTTTTTATGTTCAAAATAGACTATTGTCCTGTTGGCCAGCTGTTCCTTTAGTAAGTAAATATTCTAGAAAGAATTAATAGGAAACAACTTCTGATTTTTTCAATATTTTCCCACACAACCTGAGTTTCTGCTTTTCTACTACATTCTTCACAAATATCAGTTAATGCCTGCACATTTAATCACTTACCTGTGTCATTTACGTACGCAAGGGGAATTTGCTACTTAATTCCCTTAATCTCTGCTGTTTATTGCAGAGATACTTGAGAAGATTCAAGGCAAATAGCTTAATTCGAGTTCAGTATAGTGTTCTAATTCTGATCTGGACCTCATGAAGAAGAAAGGAAGGAAGGATACTTTTACTCCTTTCTTAGTAGTCTATCAAAATGACAGATTTTTCATGTGTTTGTTGGCATACAAAATACACAGTTAAGTACTGTCAAGTTCCAGTCAGTGGATTATCAAGCCTAACTGAGAAGGCAGAAAATGGGGGTGGATGCCATTTTTTTAACAATCCAAATTCCTTTTGCCTTGCCTTGAGTCACCTTCAGCTGTCTAGCCAATATGAGCCTGAGATACAGACTGAGGGTGTGCCTCCTGCTGCACTGCATCAGCTGGAGATCCACACAGTAGCATGGTTTTACTTTCAGTAAGAGTAAAGATCCTGCCAGGATTCTGTTATAAATTTCAGGGTAATAAGGGAGTTACATTTGGGAAATTATCTCTTTTCAGTGCCTAAAGACTTTAGGAACATTACTGTGTTTTAGGGTTAATGCAAATGTTAGGAATAAGCCCCACAGTCCATAGAGAGGAAGAAGAACATGAACTATGAACTATTCATGACTACAGTCTGTGCAAGGTTATTTCTGAAGGAGGACACATTTTGTTTTGCATTCCACAATGGGAAGGTGAGAAAAATCTCAATTATTTTAATTTCTAGGGGAAATGCTATAAATGACACATAAAAGTTTAGATCCTCTAATAAAGGGTAAAAATGAAGTTATGAGAATGTCTTGCAGGAGAGTAGAAGACATTTTTATAGGAGGGATGGAGAGATTTTCACCTAATAAAAGAAATCCCTTTTAGTTTTCACACTCCCTGAGCGTTGTCCAAATTTGCATTGGCATTTCTTTCACAGGCACTAATGTGCCGGTTGAGAGAATATTCTTGGTAATGAATGACATTGAACTGATGACAAAGCAGAAAGTGAGTACTGAAAGGGAAGAAAATAAAAAGGCTAACACAGTTGTTAAGATGAAACACCTGCTGTTAGTGCCATGAAAGGCTGCTGGGGAGCAGGCAGCTTCTGAACAAATAATTTCTGAGGAAAGATAAAATATCCTTGTCTGCCAACAAGGCCACCTTTTCTTTCCTCTCCTCAGTCTCTTTCTTTTGTATTACTATTTTCATGTCTATGTTTTTTGACACTTTATTAACAGCTTGTAATACAGAAGTTGTGCTTAAATGGGTTTTGTTTCAGATTGATACCTAACTAATATTTCCTTTTTTTTGTGTCTCACTGGTTTTCTAGCTAATATATTCTGTCTGAACATATAATATAAAATTCCAGCAAACAATTTTGTAAATCTCTAAGATGTGTTAAGAGTCTAACCACAGTTTCAAGAGATTACTCCAAAGGTCATTGCTGCACTGTCTCACTACTATCACAAAAGGTCTCTTCCTAGAAAGGCAAAAGTGGCTTTTCTGAAGCTTGTCTTTAGCAATCCATTTTATCTCCGGTTATAATTTCCCCCTTTTACAAGAAATAGGACTCTTTCCTTTCCAAAAGCAAAAAAAAATTGACAAAAGACATCCTCTGAAATCTGTCCCCATAAAACTTATCCTTGGCTGGCACTTTCAACCCAGATGCTTCTGGCATAGCCTTTCCCAAGTGGGTGTGATGATGCCAGCCTAACAGATCGGCCTATGCAGAGCAACCGTGTACCTCAATATTGAGTATTTCAGGCACAGAGTTCCACTAAGGAGGGTGCAGTCTGCTCAGGGAAACATTGGCAAAGATCAAGGAGACATGCAATCACTGGTACTCTGGTTACAGCAGAGTTATTTGGCTTCTGGTATAAGATAAAGAACGCTTTGGGTCTCATCAGTGATAACTAGTATTTTGCTCACAAATGAAAGAGTGAGAAGGAACATTTTGACTGCTCTGTTGTTGAATTGAAGATCATACCCATAGAACTTGGCCTAAGGGCCACTGGAGGTTTACTGGAGTGACTTCACGTTGCTCTGAGACATTGTTTTTCCCAAGGATTTGAGCTCTGTCAGGGTCTCAGAACACTTTACCTAGGAGTGCTGTTCTCCCTTCAGTAAGTTCACCAGCCAAATTGAATTTCATTTAGTCAAAAACAGGCCAAGAGTTGTTATCACCTAGGCAGAATATTTGGTAATTTTTGACATGATTTATTTTCCCCAGTAAATTTAAGTACAGTGGGAAATATTTTATGAATAACAATGACATGAAGGTTTATATTTTCAAAAGAACTGAAAGAGACTCATTTCCAAACCATTGTGGACTAACAATAAGAAAAGGAGCTAATAATAAGAATTGCTGCTTTAATGTGGTAACAAAGGCCTTACACTGTAACAACAGGTGGTCTCCCTCAGGAGTCTCTATTAAGACCAGTGCTGTTTAATATCTTCTTCAGTGACATAAGCCATGAGATTAACTGCTCCATCTGAAAACTCACAGAGAAAACCAAGCTGAGTGTGATGGACAGGAACAGGATGTCATCCAAAAGGACCTGGACAAGAATTGGTCCCATGAGGTTCAACAATGCCAAGTACAAAATCCTGTACCTGTGTCAGGTGTCAAATCATGCTGAGAGATGAGTGGACTGAGAGAAGGCGTATGAAGGACTTGGAGATACTGGTGGATTAAATACTGGCCATGAAACAACAATGTGTGCCTGCAAAAGCATGGACTGCATCAAAAGAAGAGTGACTGGCTTGTTGGGAGAGGAGATTCTGCCCTTCTCCTCTGCTCTGGTGAGACCCCACCTGGAGTGCTGCATCCAGCTCTGGGGTCCTCTCAGAACAAGAAGGATGTGAACCTTTTGAACTGGGTCCAGATAAGGGCCATGAAGGTGATTCAAGGGCTGAAGCTCTTCACCTATGAAGACAGGCTGAGAGAGCTGGGTTTGTTCAGGCTGGACAAGAGAAGGCTCCAGGGAGAACTTATAGTGGTTGTTCAGTACTTAGAGGAGCCTTGTAAGAAAGATGGGGAGAGATTTTCACTACAGCCTATTGCAGTAAGACAAGGGTTAGTGGTTTTAAACTAAAAGAAGTTAGATTCAAATTAGACATTAGGAAGATAGGGATATTTTACAACAAAGATGGTGAAATATTGACACAAATTTCCCAGTGATGTGGTAGATACCACATCCCTGGAAATGTTCTGAACTCTGAGCAACCTGTTCTAGTTGAAGATGTATCTGATCATTGCAGGGGGTTGGACGAGGTGAACTTTAGATGTTCCTTTCAACCCAAAGCATTTTGTGATTCTATGACTTGATGAAAACCTCTCATGTAAGTAGATCTAGTGATTTTAATAGATCTATTCAATTAAAAGATATGTTTTAATACCATAAATAATGACTTATAGTGCTGAACTATTGTAATTTTTTTCAAGAAAGAGAATCTGCACTTTGTTTCAAGAATTCTTTTAATATTAGAAGTCCTATACAACATTTTTGACAGAATATTGTTAAAAAAGTGGATTCATATTCATTGCAGGTGTAAATCCAGCAAAGCTGCATTATGGATTAATTTATTCTAAAAATACTTTCAGCACATTCAAAGTTGACCTATTTTGACTAGATAATTTCAGAGTTATCATTATTTAATTCCTCTCATTCTTAGCTCCTGGAAAAGACTTGTATCCTTGTATCATCCTTATTCGAAACAGATAAGTAAGACGATTTTTCTGTGCTTTCTTGTCCAGTACAATTCACTGAATATTTCATTATATGAAAATTTTGGTTTTCATTTGCATCAACTGTACAATTTTAATCTGCAATCTGAGGTCATTTCAATTACATCTGACAAAGGAGTTAAGGTAACCAAATGAATTGCATTCTTTTCATAAGTAATAACAATGTAAACTTTGAGTGTTATACCCAATTTTCTGGAAATAAATTGGACAGACCTCTCTCTTTTCTTGAAATACCTATTGCGGGAAAGATACAAATGATTATACAGAAACTTAAAGCAAGTTAAAGACAGAAAATTGCAGTTGAAGAGCACTTTTTTCCATGAAGCACTGAGCTTTGGAAGGGACTGTGCACATTTTGTGCCTGAAATGACAAAACAAAGCAGATATTTCAAAGAAGACTTTATAATCTAACAAAAAGAGAAATCTTGACTTGGATCAGATGCAACCAACCACCCACTTGTAGGAAGAAAAATTCATTTATCCTTAGCAAAACCCTCTTGTGTTCATGACAGTGACCTAGAAGAATAATTTTTCCTTCCTCTATTTAGGTCTACGTAAAAAAACCTGTCATCCTATTGTTATGGATAAGATGTATCAAATTCGCTCATTTAATCTTAGTATGGTTTTATGTTATAACTATTATGAATAAGATGTATCAAAATTTGTTCAGTTAATAAAGAAATGTAGTTTTTAGTATGTGCTGATGTTGTAACCATAAGTAAGCGAGATATTGTATGTTGCAAACCTTGCCTGAGACACCACCAACGGCACAGCAGCACCACTCCACCCCTCTAAGCACCTAACAAAGCACCAAAACCACTTAATTAAGACTTAATGTAAATCTCGTCACTGAACTCAAATGTAAAAAAGATGGTCCAGGGAGAACCGATACGATCAAGTATGGACACACACTCATATGCAATGGTTTCCCGGAGAAGGAGAATGCAGAATGGAGGAGATCCGGGAAGAATTTAACCAAATATTTAGACCGTACAGAAATTCAAGCTAACCCTGGAGTCAGCATTGTCTCAACACCAGACTGAAAGAGATGACGTCTGAATATTCCAAGAAACAAAGGAGTTCCTGGCCCTGGGCTAAATAAACTGTATAAAACATGAACACGGTGGGCAAAACTTTGTGAACCCCAATGGACTGCTGTGACAGGGGCAGGGTCCTGGTTCACCCAATGCTCGAGCATTGTCTTACCTTATTGTGGCGTGAAATTCTGTCATTCGATTTTGCTAAAATAAATCCTGTTCATTTTTTCCCAATTTGGCTCTCGCAAATTTATTGATTTGGCCTGACCGAATCACCATCTATAACACTATGTTTAGGCCTTGGCAAGTTGAGAATATGGACTTGGTACTCGTTTGTTGTTTGATGCTTGTCCTAAATTTCACTGATGAAGAAAAAACAAAACTAAATGCATTTCTGAGAGAAAAATAAATCTTGCACACTCCTAAATAATTCCACTGTCCAATACCTTCCTTCACCTCCAAAGCCACAGAAATGCTTTTCTCTGTTTTACTCAACCTTGTAGGAAGATTGGAGGAAGAAGCTACCTGTGGAATTGTACAAATTTCTGTAATACCATGATGACAATCTAGAGAAATAGGTTTCACTCAGTACAATATTTAGAAATGTAGCATTTTAAGACTTTATCTTTTGAAATACATGTATTAAAAATTATTGTATCTGATAGGTTAATAGTTGCCATCAAAAAAAATAAGGGCACAAAGATCATAAAGCAAGCTGGGATGAGACTTTAAGGTTTGTCAGTCCTGGGAAATAATTTAATCACTGAATCATTGTTTTTAACGCTGTTAGCTGCCACATAAGTGCATCATTTAGTGTCAGTCTCTGGCATATGGGTACTAAAAACATTTATCATGATCCTAAATAGTAAAAAGTTTCCTGAAATTAATCTGCTAACAAATAAGTTTGCACAATCAAACTAAGTACTGTAAGGCAACTTTTAATGTGCTTTTATATAATCAAGATAACAGCTCTTCTCTAGCCACAGATAGGATTCTAAAATTCACATGATTCATTTGATTGGAAAAACACCTTATCTTTTTTTTCTTGTGGGATCTCAACGTATGTGGCTACTTTGAATGAAGAAACTAAGAAAATTAAGAGTTAAAAGTTTAGCTAGAAGGAATGCAAAGTGATTAAGAGCCTAGCAAAAGAATAGACCCTAGTAAAAAAGTAGAAGCAATGTAGATTCATTAATTATTAACAAATTACTAAGGTGGGGCCAGTTAAGACTGAGACAATAGATCATTTACTTTATCTGAAGAGGCAGGATAAGGAGGATAGGGAGCATTGTAAAGATGAAGAAACCGTGACCATAAAACTGGCCAGAACCAGGCAGGGCAGCTTGGACTACGCCCAAGGGATCATCAATTCTTCCAACAAAACAAAGGTGAAAAGCTTAGCCTGAGGAAGAGATCAGTGACTTCATCTCCAGGACCCTCGACTCATTTTGAAACCCACCGACCCATTTCAAGCAGAGAACTGTGCAGGCACAAAATGACTTTGAGCTCATTTTAACATGAAGTGGGGTAGGCGGGGCTAGGTAATGCATACATATAGGTGTGTGGGGTAGTCATCTGAATAGGTAAAACTTTTGTCATTAAATAGAGAGCAAGAGCTCCTGATTTTGCACATGCCTTTGGGAAGTTGGGTATGGATAATGTTGCTGAAAGAATTAATTTTCCTAATATATATTTGTTCACACAGGTAATTGCTAAAATATTGGTTTTGCATTTACATCTGTTTCCTAGAAGGAGAGCAATTGTAAAACATTTTCCTTTGTACCAGCTATTACTAGTTAAGTTTAGAACTAAAGAAAATACCCAGTTCAGGAAAATAATTTAAAGCTTATGTTTATTTTTCAGTAGCACACAATTTTCTTCTTAAAAATACTGAATAAAAAGTTAATGTGTTAATTAGAATAGCGTATGATCTACTTTCTGGTTGAACAACTTTGTCTTTCACACTTTGGGTTGTATCAATTGACCAGAATTTGCTTATGCCACTGTTTGAACTCATCTTGCCAAGGCCTGTGACAACACTTTGTTCTTTAGAGCTTTTAATGTTCAGCTTACAGTTCCTGGGTGACATCCAAAACCATAAAGTGACAGTTGTTTTCCAAGTTATAAATACAGCTTTGAATCCATTAATGACTCCTCTGCTGTTTCTTCTGTTGTATCCCAGAAAGAGCCAGGCAGAGTTCCTTTGCTCCTCGAGAATGTAATATGCCACGGCTCATTTGGAGTTGCATCTCCACAAAGTAAACCTTTATAGCAGGAGCTAAGTGTAGCATCCAGGAGTGGCATCTGGCAGTTTGTGATACAGAGCAAATAAGGCTGGAGATTGTTATTCCCCAGAGCATTTCATGCAAAGGAGATTAGACTATGCAAGAATGACTTAAAGTACCACAGGTTTCATGCTGGAGAAGTCTGGCTTTAAATTCTGTATATCTGTAGCCAAGTTAAAATGCTTAACATTCTTTTAATCTCTTCCTCTTGATAAAAGAAGAAGAAGAAATCATCCGGGAAAATAATTTTACATGTGGTTAAACAGTACTCAGTACTGCTGGAAACCCTGCAAATGTGCAAAGAGACCTAGTCTCTGCAGACCAGTAACACTTCATTTCTATAAGCCTCTTGATCAGGTCTCTGAGTTGTTGAGAAACCAGTTTGTCCTCTATTTTATGAAAGTAGAACAAATAGAATTAGATGGAAAAGCTGTTCGTGACATGTGGAGCTGGATGACCATGAGTAATCAGAGAAAAGAAACTCAGAACTATAAAATTAGTCAAAGAATCATGGAATTACGTTCAAACTTAAATTGATGTCTTAGGTTTTAGCTTTTATATTTTTTAGATTCTGTGCTGTTTTAGTGGGTAGTTTTAGGTTTCATATTAAGTGTTACTGAGTTCTCTTCACAGAGTAAACAGACAAAACAATTCCTTCTCTAGCTCAATACCAAGGACAACTTTCAGGCCCAAGAACGAAAACAGTGGTGAAGTGAGAAGAAAAAACCAGGAGAATGGAGCTTCATAACCTGAAGCTGTGGCTGGACAATTGATTCTAATATGCTAATAGCCAGAACTTATAAAAGTGTGAGACCTTGTGGTCGGGTGTCCATTTTGTGACCATTTTACAGTACATCTTAGTGTGGTCTGGCTGGACTCTTGTGTGGCCCAGGTGTGCCCATTGAGGCCTTGTAATAAATATCTACTTTTTCCTCTTGCTCTGTCTAGTCTCTGTTCCAGGTCAGCCTCCAGAAGGCAACAAAATTAACCCTAACAGAAAATTTTCGTCACCCAAGTTTTTCTAAAGCATTTCCTTTTCTGAAGGACATTGATGGAAATTCCATAGTAAAGCCACTGAAAAACAGGGTAAATAAATCACACAAAGATCTGTTGTTAGTAATAATTCTGTTTTGAGAATGGAAATTCAATAAAATATGGTTATTTTCTACTTTGATAAATGAAGTAAAATGGCAAGTATTGCATAGTATAAAGATATTAGTTATTGTCCAAGTAGTCATTCCCATACTGCAGCTAGAAATAATCTTTTCATTCCTTTGTAATGAGCAAGTAAAATCAGAAATCCCAGACATTTATATTGATAGCTCCTGCAGGTAAAATTAGCCCAGAGAGCATTGGTACTTGCTCTTAACTTTTTGACATTAGTAATTTTAACTTCTAAAACTGAGTTAACATGAGCCTGTCTATCTGCCTTTTCTTCCCTGCTGCAAAGGGATATTTGGGTCTGGCTGGGACAGAGTTAATTTTCATTGTAGGAGACCATATGGAGCTGTGTTTTACATTTATGACTAAACCAGTATTGATAACTATACAATGTTTTGACTGTTACAGAGCATCAGTGTTTCTCACTCTGTGCCCCACAAATAGAATCGTAGAGGCCAAGGTATTGTGAGGGAGCACAGCTGGGCCAGGTGATTCCACCTGAGCAAAGGAATATTCCAGACCATGTAATGTTATGCTTTGTAATGAAAACTGAGAAACTGAGGGTGTAGTTTTGACCAACTAGTCTTTGCTCAGAGACTAGCTGGGCATCACACTGTTTGTGAGAGTAGCTGAGCAATTGCTTTTACAGGACTTTTGGTTTTGATTTTTTTTCCCTCTTTCCTTCACTTATTAAACTGTTTTTAACTGGACCCACAAGTTTTCTCTCACTTTTTTTTCATCATATTCAGTTCCTTGTCCCACAGTAAGGAAGGCAGTAAGTGAGTAGGTGTGTTGAATTATAGTATTTACTCTCTTTCAGTTAAAAAAATCCCCAAAATTTTTGCTGAAAAAATAAGTAGCTTTCTGTGCGACGTTGCAAGATTTTGTGGATATCTGCAGTGCACCACTTTTACACTGCCCAGGAAGTTTTCTCTTTTGCATAAGAATTCCGTTAATTCTGTGCGACAGTATGCAGGTGCTCTGGAAAGAGTGAGAATCCAAAGTGTAACATTGTTTTTTTAATAAAGATATAAAACCTTTCTTTCTAAAAGGAAATAATGAGTTAAAAGGGAAACTTAAATGCAAACTAGTAGAAAACTAATCCTTGCTAAGACTGTTAAAGTAAACTTAGCAAGGAGTCATTGGTATAAATATTGCTAACCAAGAAAACATTCTTAATACTTAAGCATACTGTTTCCACAAAAAACACCAAATCCCGACAAAAACAGACAAACCCCAGCCTCCTCCAAGCAAAACAAATGGAAAAAAAGACCTAAAGTTCCAGAATTCAGTAACCTCATAATTTTTTGTCTTCATCTATCATAACCTGAGGGTAACAAAATTAGAGAAAGATTAACGCTCGGTAAAACAAACTTATAAAAAACCAAGAATGAGTCAGCTTTTTCTCCAGGTTCACAGTTCATCTGAAGACCCACCTTTTCTGTAGCACAATACTGAAGAAAAAGCTTTTGATATTTACCTGAACACTGCACAGAGCCCTCTAAATGTGTATAGTTACTTAATGATTGTGCTTCATTTTAAATTAGTATGATTTTTCATGAAACAGAAGCAAAATCTATGAAAATGGTGTTTTTCTCCAGAGGAATAAATGCAGAACTGAAGCAAGGATTTCAGCTTTACACTAAGAATATAATCTGAATATATATATTTTTTTTGTGAGGTGGAATGAGAAATTATATGACAGAGTGTATCATCTACATTTACTAAAAATTTACAGCCATTTCTCCAAAATAGTGTCTTTACTTAAGTAATTCTAAATTATGTTTAGAATTACTCCACAGAATGGAAACTATTACTGTTTCAGAGGAAAGCTGTGCTTTTCCATGTTATATTTCAGTAGAATTGTTTGGTTAGATTGTGTAATCTTATGAATTTTTAAAATAATGTAGTTGGAATCTTGTTCAACATCTGTATTTTATTACTATATTGATGAGGCACTCTGCATAATTGTTGACTATTTTCACAAAGAGACGAACTTTGACTGCATACTGTTAGAATAATTGTAAAGCATGGCTCTAATCCTTATTTTTTTGCCACCTATGTGGAAATTGTATTTCACTCACCTACAGTGTGGTGTCTGACACAGGCAATAGTACAGTATATTAACATTATTATTATTATTATGGAAACTGATTATTTGCAGCATCTGACTGAACCATACAAGTCACTCAAGGGTAAAAAAAAACTTCAAACTTTGTGTTGAAGACTACATGTTGGTATAACATAAGGCTGAAAATAGGGAACTTGATTTGATATTCAAGGATCTCACAACCTGCTGATGATGAGATTTCTTCTTATAGAAAAATAGGACTGAAAGAAGCCTTCTTGGCCAGTGTCACGCTAGGCTAGGAGGAAAAATAGGCAGAACACCCCCATCAGTACTTGTTTGTGCTTTCACACCTGGTATGTCTGAGTTGCTGTTATTAAAAGTGACTATATTTTATTACTTCATAGTAATAGAAATTCTCTCCCTCATTAGGCCTGTTGTAAAAAAAGGTTCAAAATGCCTTTGATTTTAAATGACTGCGATTTGCTACCTTGCACCGTAGAGTGTTTGAATTTAACTTATCTAGTATCATGGTAAGAAACAAAGGAATGATTCATAGTGTTGCAGAGATTGTGTTTTCAGAAGGGAAAAAGAAGCTTAAATTATTAATACAGCTGTCAGATACCTTGACAATACTTTATCTCTTGTAATTCTTAAATAAAACAGCCATTTTCTTGCATTGAACAATTTCTCTTCTTTGTACCAGTGTACAAACAATATTTTGTGAGATATAAGAATATTTAAAAGATTGGAGTTTACTTACTGCAAGGATATTGACAAAAACAGTCTTTGTTATTTTTTTGAAGATAAATATAGGTAAAATCAGAAGTATAATCTTCCACAGAAATGAAACTGTTAGAGAATTGTTTCACTGTGCACTATTCAGTACCTGGCTAAGCTTTGCATCTTACAAAAAAAATATCTTTGGAGAAATAAATCTCATGCAGCATTACTGTGGTAATTGTCTTAATATGTTATTTCACTCCAGCCAGGCAAAAACCTATCAAATAGGGTTGGGGTTTTTTTCAGTGCAAAGAAACAGAGTTACCAAAGTATTTGGATGCCAAAACATGCACCAAGGACCAAAATCCATGGATTTTGTCCAAAACTGATGGTTTTACCACCTAGCTCAGCGAAGTTAGTTCTGGCTTCAGAACTGCATTCATTAAATATGATGGTGAAAGTACACCAGCAGCACTTTCTTTTGCCATCAGTGATCTCTTTGTTGCTGTCAGAGCCTGCTGTTTTGCCACCAGCAGGATCACAAACTCACAGTGATTTTGGATCTGAATCTGTGGTTTGCTTTCTTCTTTAAGAATAATAAGCAGCAGTAAATGCTAAAATCTACTCAGGGTCCCTGAATTGTTTAGGAAGCATGGTTGAAACAGATTGACAAAGGAGAAAATTCTAAGTCCAGACTGCTTAAACAGGTACTGTAATTCTGTATAGACTGTGTGAACAGCTGCAGTTAGAATGGGTGAAAAAGTTCTAAAAGCACTAGGCATTACTTAAGACAGTAAGAAACTCCTGAAGCAGAAACATGGATATTGCATAAATCACCTATGTGATTTTTATAAGGGCGGCACTGCTATAAAATGTCTTTTGCTCATATCTCCAAAATGACCATTTATTATTAAGTTTATTCATTTAATTAAAAAAAAACCATCTCTGCTTAAATATAGGTGCAAAAAGTGCATAGTTTTTACTCTGCACTTTTTTTGGAGTTAAATCTATGAAGAGAGGAAATATTTTAATGAAATTTATGTTTAAATTCATGGGAAAAATACATTACCTTAAATACACTGTTCTTCCTTCAGAGATTTGTCTTGGACAGTCGATGATAAGAAAAAACCTGACAAGTAAACTGAAAAACTAATTACTCTTCATCTTTTATATAACTAGCTCATTACACAAGTTTCTTTTTCCAAAGTTACTTCATGTTTAATCATGATAAACTTTTGTTTGCTGACACTTTAGTTAAAAGCCAAGGGCAATTTAACAGCTTTCTTTACTGAATAATTTAGAACACCCAAAAAGTATTATTTTATGTTGAATGAAGCATTATCTTCATCCCCCAGTGAGAGCTGTCATTTTGATTTCAGCACATATTTTCTGGTATAGATTTCCTTGTGGGTTTTCTTGATTTCTGAGTTGAAAGAAATGTAAGTGTAGTTCAAAATTAGAAAATACTCAACATTCTAGGACAATATTTTGTTGTCTTATTTTAATTTTCTTGATTTTAGCTTTTTGACAAAATTCAAGAAAAATGAGCAAAACATATTCATGGCACTGATGTTTTTTCATAAAATAAGCTATTTGAATCAGAAGCTTTCATTCAAGGTCTCTGTCACTTCTGTAGATTTATCAAGTGACTTTGCCTCTGAATAGTGGTTTTCTGATACTTTTCCTTCATACTATTTAACAAAAAAATGAGTTGTGGGTCATCATGCTTTTGTTTGATTTTTGTGTGACTGCTTTCAGGCCAAGAAATGGCCCCTTGGGCAGCATAATTTGGACAGTATCTGTGGGAGGAAGGCAGAGGTAAAAATGCTCCTTTGAAAATCAGAAAGTATATTAAATTAATTGTTGCTTCACATCAGTTGTTTTACTTACTTGCTCCTTGATTGCAAAGCATGGAAGAGAAGAGAGGAAGGAAAAGTCAAGCATTTATGAATATTATTGCTTGTTAATAGTACAGCCTAAATAATGCATAGCAATGGCTAACAAACTTATAAACATGGAGGCTTAAAGTGAGAAATAAAAAACAATGCAGCATCAGTGGCAACCGCTGACGAAAAACTTTAAAATGTCTAATAAGCTGCTATCAAATCAGAAAGTCAAAGCAATTTGCCTGTGCCCAAAAAAGGTCAGAGAAAGAGAAGAGGTTTTGTGTGGGTTTTTCAGAGACAACAAACCAATGAAAACAGAGGAAAAGAAAATATTCCCTTTTGCAAAGAGGAAGAATAGCCACCTTTGAAGAGGAAGATATATGAGAAACACCCTTTACCTTCACCTCTCATCTGTCCTTATAGCCCTACCATAACCAAACTGGTGGATGTTGGCAATACACGTCCTGCATACAAATAATTAGTTTTTTCAAAAGCTGTTGGAGTTGTGTGATTCATGTTTGCAGTGATGTCTTGCCCAGCTTTTCTAAGGGCTGTGCAGCCGAGTCAACCAGAAAAGCTTCCAGAAATCAAATGGAATTTTTCTGTTGCCTTTAGATTTAGATACTATCTAGATAAGCTTCTGGGGAGGTAAATTCAATACAGGCTTTAAGAAGTTTGGCTGTAAAATAATTAGTTTGCCTAATTTGCCTAAACATCTTTGTGGCTCAATTCAGTGCTCTTGCTTCAACCATGGAAGGCTTTGGCTGATCTTGGTGGTTTTCCCTGAGCCACACTCACAATGCACAACTTCCTGATTGCTGTGCAGCCTGCATGAAGGAGAAATCCCATCCGTTGAAAACAATCTAGAAAAAGATAATGGGAAAGATTGCCAATCACAGAGTGGCTGAGATTGGGAGTGGCCTCTGGAGGTTATCCTGGTATAAGATGTTCCTGCTCTAGCAGGGCCTCCTGGACTCTGTTGCCAGGGAAAACGCCCAGGTGGCTTTTAAATATCCCCAAGGACCCAGACTCCACAACATCTGTAGGTGACCTGTGCCAATGCTTGGTCACCTGCTTGGTGTAAAAGTGTCACATCTTTTCCATGGAGAAGAACTGCTGCAAGGGATTGTGTGTGACATTGTAAGCATTGTAATGTGAAGAGGAATCCGTGACAAAATACCAGCTGCTTATTGAGAAAAATCTTAGGTATTAGTATTGCTGAAAAAGAACATTTACTTTTGAAAGAGTGAGTACTGAAAAGCCCAGTTTGATTCTCCTCAGTGACAGGAACTGAACAGGTGCAGCAGGTGCTGATGTGCCTCTGTTGTGGGGTTTTTATCACGTTGTGTTTTACACCATGTATTTTTTATCATCTTGTGAGTAAGCTGAATGACCAGTGAGTGTCCTTGCATTTGAAAGAACCATTAAGAGCCAAAAAATAAATAATGCACTTACTCTACCTGGAAGATCGTATCTGTGTAAAAGCAAAGACATGAATCAAAACACATTTGTCAGCAAAATTACTTGCTGCTAAAAATCCTAGATAGATTACAGTAAAGACCAGCCAAAACCAGATTATTTTTCCTCAGAATGTTCAGAATTTAATTAGAGAAGGCAAAAAGGATTCATGTTTAGGGAAAGGTTTAATGCTGTCATTTCTGGTAGGATTAAAATAGGTGCTGCAAATCTACGAATTTTCTGTGACGTAGTGTCAAATGCAAGTGCAAGTATTTAAAAGGAGCTGGACTCTCAGGCTCATGTAGGCCTTAGTCTCCCTGATTCTTGGGCTGTTTGGAGATAAATGATAGCTTAATTGCTTTTAAAGGTTATCAGAGCAGAAAAGAATCAGGAATTTTAAGGTAAAAAATGAGAAATATTTTAATGGATTCAAGAGCATTAAATTAAAATTCCATGATGAGAAAATTAAAAAAATTCTATTGTTCTCATATTGTTGAATGGAAATTACTTTTTTATAAGATTCTTAACAAAAGGCTGACTCTAATCTTGAAATGTCTATTTTTAATAAAAAGGTATGGTGGTAGGTAATAACATTTTTTTTTAATGTATTTAATAAAGACCATCAACTACTTACAGCTTTTAGTAAGAGACTGTTTTGAGTCAAGGAACTATAATTACAAAAGAAGCCATTGAATCATCTTCATACAAAAGTAGACTCTGGAAGGTACTGTGGTCATGTTTTATGACCTTAATCTTTCAATTACATCTGCATGGATTGGGGTCTAGGCCTACTACATTAAATTCTTAATGTGTGCAGTTCTATCTACAGTCATTTTTATTCACCAAAAAGCTGATTTTCATTTGAAGAAAGATGATTGACAGCTAGATATATGTGAAGAGAGCTTTGTTCACAGGGAAGTACAATTCATGGTTCACCTCACATGCTACAAGAGATATTGAATGAAATTCTCAGTATGTATAAAGTTGAGAGTCATGCAGGAACCACATGAGTGTGTGGACTTTGAATAGCCTGTGGTGGTTTGGTTCTTCTAAACACCTTTTTGGGGCAGGTTAGTGCCAGATGCTGAGATAACCAACCTCCCATTGTAGCTTGTCTTTGTGCTTAAATTGTGGAAGAAACCCCTTATGAATAATTACGGCTACACACTTTCTGTACATCTTTATTATCTTTAGAACAGAGTAAAAAGGGCTTCCACACTCAATTCTCTCTGAAAAAGACTCTCCCTGCCTCAAATCAACATCTGCTTTTACTCTCTGCACTGGTAATTTGGGATCCCTCCAGGCTGACCACTCCTGTTTGTCCATTTGCCCATGCCTTACAGTTTTCAATTGTGCTTTCTCCTACTGGATGTTATTCATGAAATGGCAAGACTATGACTCTGAGCTGACTCACAGCCCCAAGGGCTCTGCTGTGGCACAAGGACAGATGTATGCTTACATCTCAGGGTTCGACAGCTTCCAAAGGTTTGTCTGCCCTGGGTTTCAGCTGCGGTAGACTTCATTTTCTCCTTAGCATCTGGTACAGAGTTGTGTTTTGGATCTGGTGTGAAAAAAATGTTAAAAACCTACTGATGTTTTGGTTATGGCTAAGTAGAGCCACAACCAGAGTCCTTACCTTAAGTCAAGGACTTCCCAGGATCTCAGATTCTGCCAGTGAAGAGCTGCATGAGAAGCTGGGGGGGAGCAAGGTGACTCGAAGTGGCCAGGGGATATTCAATACCACAGATTGCCATGGTATATCTTCAGCGTATAAGGTGGAGAGAATTGGCTGGAAGGGTCCAGTTGCTGCTGTGGGAGAAGTTGGGCATTGGTCAGTGGTAGTGAGCAATGGTATTTTCAGATAATATTCTGGGGGGAATTCTTTCATCTCTCCTGCCATTTTCCAGAGAGTACAAATAGCAACGAATCGTGATGGCACAGAGGCAATGAGGACAGTGCTTTCACATGTCCCCTCTCAGGAGCTCAGTCCCTTCTTCTCATATTCCTAAACAAACATCTGAAATAAATGCCAAATCTTGTTGATTGCCTCTTTATGCAGAGCTGGCCTGCCTCAGGCAATTCAAATCACTCTCACAAGTCCTCCAGCTGTATCCTTAGAATGTCTAGTTGCTTCCTACAAAGTGAGGACAAATCTTTTAGAAGTTTCTGTTACAACATTTATATTTTTTTGGGTGAACTTCATCTCAAAATGAAACCCTAGTAATGATAATTTGTAATAACTGTATTTTTCCATAAACATAAAGGAATGGACATTTTTTCTTATCTAATGATGTAATTTGAACCATTCCAGCAACTTTATGATTTCATTGGCATTTAGTTTCCAAGAGAACATGGAAATGTTGAATATTTATACGGACAAGTCCATGGTTAATGTAGTTAACATGCGTATTGTATGATGTTGGAAAAGTATATACTCAAAACCACAAAGAACTGAAGAACAGAATACAGTTTAAAAATCATTCTTTCACATTTTTAGTGTGATTCTTTCCTTGACCGACTGCAACAAACAATTTACTTTGTCTCTATGCTAACAAAACCCAGTCTGGTTTATTGCTGAATTTAGAGGTCAAGTTGCATTTCTTGCCTCAGAACCTTAAGAACATGCAAGTCTGTCCAAGTGTCTAAAACTTAAAATGTGCTAAATTTCCATGAAGACAAAAAAGAGCTTTTGGTATACCATTCATACAATGTTTGTTGCCTGCCTGAAATATTTCTGAGCTAGAAGCTTCTGGTAATGGCTCTGTAGTTGCACAGCTATTGTCCAATACTTGCATGTTACCTTGCAAGGTAACATGAAATGTAATAAATTATTGCTCTCCTCTTCACAAGAGAAAGAAAAAACATAACCAAATAAACCCCCCAAAACAAGGGGAAAAATATAGTTTGTGTCAGACAGGAAAGGGATTTATTAACTTCCCACAGTTTTAATTCCTGAGTAATTTAAGCTTCTGATTCAGAATACCTCATTACTTTTAAGAAATTTAAGAAAATATATTTTCCATGCTAAAAATGTCTTTCTGGGGAAAAAGACATTATTCTCTGTGTCTTTTGCCTCCCTGTGAGTAAGAAAGCGTTTAGTGTGAGTTATTACAACTCTACATCAGAAAATGGCTCCCCAGATGCAGTCTTAGGCAAGAGATTCTTCTTAAAATGAAATTATTTGGGATTCATAAACTACCTCAACCCTATCATACTGGCCACAGAGCAGCTCAAGCTTCTTTTTTCCTACTCTATCAAATTCTCACAATGGTCAAAACTCCATGAGAGGATGCCTGTGTGTGTAGGCAGCTCTGAAGAAGAGCTGTACTACCAGGTAAAGGACATGTTGTGGTCCCTGGCTGTAGAAGACATTAAACATTCTCTGTTTAAAACTAGCCTGGTTATACTACAGGGAAAATGTGAGCTCAGGATGTCTGCTGTAGACAGGATTTCACTGTAGGTGGTTTTGCTCATGCATCATATATTGCAGGTGTGACCCCTGTCAAGGTACCAAGTGTGAATGGGCACTTTCTTTTTGACAGAATTGCAGAATCTCATTAAAAACACTTATCAACACACAGGTGTCTTTTAGGCAGTCTAAACCGTCCACCCTATTCAATAATTTTGGGGCTGGATTCATAAGTGGTGATTTTATTTTGATCTTCAGGGCACATTTCAGCTATTTTTACCTTCAGTTTGCCAGCAGGAGTCTTATCACTTCTTTTAGCAGGCAACTCTGTGTGACAAGATGGAGAAAGAGGGAGATTTGTGATTTTGGGGAGGCAAGGATGAAACTGGCTATAAGAAAGAGATCCTCAACACACTGAGACAGACTTACTCTAAAAAATAGATTCCCAAATTCTTGTTTGGACTGCTGATATTTAAGGCCACAGCACATAGTCTGCAGCTTGAGTGTTTTGTAGTAAGGATTGCTTTCAATCATTTACTTAGCAGTTAAAGATACATGATGGGCCACAGGAGTGGTGAAGTCTGACAGGAGACTTTTGTTCAAAAGTAAAAAAGAACCAATGCACCATATAATACACTGACATTAGTCTAGATAGAGTGCAAATATCTCTCCAGAGAAATACCAAAATCAGGATCTGATTTTGACTTCCACGGAATATAAAGCTGGTGTGGATTGCATGTGTTTTGCACACCCAATAAATGTCAAGGCACTAGATATTGCACTGCTTTGTAGCCACTTGTAGCCGTTTATCAATTTATTAATTTTCAGACCACCCTGCACTTCAAATATTCATGAGTTTTTTTCATCCATATGATAGGAAAAAATCCTTACTAACCTACTGTATCTCACAGTGTGCTTCAGTTTATTCATTAATGTTTGGAAACACCATTGAGACCATTTAACAGGTGCATAACAGAAGGAAAAAGTCTTAATTATTGTTAGATGGTTACAGGTTTAATTATCCTCACTTCACTACCTGAGAGGTCTAGAGTTAAACTTTAGAGGCTCCAATAATTGGGCTGGGGTTATGCCATTTGTAGCTCAGTATGGTATAATTTTTCATGCAACAATCTTCACTTTCTCCACTTTGAAATTTAAATCTAGCTTTCTTTAATTTAAATTTTGCTGAAAAGAGCCATATTGCTACAAGCATAAATTATGGTAGATGAACATTAATGATGTCTGTTCACAGCTGTTCTTAGCTAAAGTAATTACCACTCACTCCCTATGATCAATATTTTAAATGCCTGAACTATTCAATTAGGAGCAAAAACCACTTCCTTCTGTTATCACTATTAAAATCAAGTCTTAACTGACACACCTGTAACATTCATGTTATAGAAAAATATGTTTGAGGCTGTTGATTTATTAAGCAACTTGTTTTGTGTTTGATGAGAGATCTGAATATGTGTAGCATTGCAAATGCACTTAAAACCCCATTGAAATTAATGCTACATTAATTACTGATTCCATGAACACTCTAGCATATGCTGGTATTAATTGCATCCATTATCACAAAATAAACATCTCTTTATAAAAACAAATGATGTTTCATCTTAATATTCTTGATTTTGATATCCTCCTTCACAGCTGTTGCTACTTCTGTTTTAGTGTTTTTTCTATAAAGAGCCACCTGTTAATTATAACAGATATTTTGGATATTTTTATCCTTTGTAGAAAAAAAAAATATCGAAAGCAAAAATATAACTGAATCTTAACCCTCTGAATAAAATAAAATTTTATTAAGTTTTTTACAAGAATTTGCCCACTTAAAAACATTGATTTTTTTACTCCTTTATTCGTATAATAAATAAATAATAAAATGCAGTACACATTTTCTCATACTTTTACTACAGTATTAAAATTTGTGTTCAAGAAACTGTTTAGATAGTTACTAAGAGAAACATTTGCTTTAAGTAAGATTGCTGCTTCTGTTCTGTGCACAAGAATATCCTCTATAAGAAATCCCCAAAACTTGTTTCAAATGCGCTATATAAAAAATTGAGAAAATAATTTTGGGTTAAGTTTTTCTTTCCCCTAATGAGCAATTGCTGCCTGCCCTGTTAATCTGCCATTTCTTAGCCAGACATTTTCATGGTGAAAACCTTCAATCAGAGAGAACAGCCTGGCTTTTAAAGTGCCAGTTTCCTTTGAAAAGTGTCTCATTATAAATCACACTATAAGGTTATATTGATTTTGTTTCAGATTTATTGTCTTGCAGTTTAGATTTTCTCAATTACAAGCAGAAAGTTTCTGCTGAGGGAGAGGGTGAATTTTTTAAATGTTCATCTTTGCAAACTGAACCTGGGTTGTACAATTTTTGTTTTCTTTCTGCCCTGACTTTTATCTCTCTGCAGCAAACCTGGTCGTGAGTGCCTTTATTGTTATTAACTCCTCGGCACAAACATTTTAATTAATTGTATCTGAGAGCTGAATTCCTGGCAATGAGAATGTAACTATCAATTACTGTACTGCAGTAAGAGACACAATCTCCTTGTCATTTGGCCATTACCTAGGGTGAGATTTCAGCACTAGTTTTAGTAAAGACCTTGGAATTAAGACAGAGAGAAATGTTGCATGTGATGTTCAACGGTGCTTTATTTTTGGCTGTTTCTCTGTGTGGCACACACAGGCCTGATCTAAATGTCTAAAAAGTACAGTTTATGGGTTAAGTCAGGCCCTTCAGATGGAATTCATAGTTTACAATTTTGGGTGAGCCAGCTATGACAGGTATTTTGAAACTTGAAGTACCAGCTTAGCTCTCTGATTAGACTTCATGGCCTTCATCTGAGATGGGGATATAAGCTCAAAAGGACATCAAGGCTTTCTTTCTGGATAGGACCACAATTAGAGTCAGCTCCCACTGGAGTTTGGGAGCAGGATGACCTGCCCTGCCTGTGCTATTTCCTTTGACATTGAATAAAGACAATGTATGTATTGCTTTCAGTAATCTTCATGTCTATATCTCTATATTGGCAGGTTTTGGTCTTTTTTTGTTTGTTTTGGGGATAGAGTGTTTTACTTCAAAAATTAGGTAGAACAAAATTGATTGGCAAAAAAGATTATTAAAATTTATTGACATTACTAAAAAAAAAAAGAAAATCACAGCTATTAGTATATAATTTAGTTTTCCTACCACCCTCAATCTCACACACACACACACACACACACACACACAGTTTTCACTGTTTCACTTTTCAGAGAAATGCTGCCATAGTCTTCCATTCTCCTTTCCATGCTTTCTTAACATCTAAAGTATATTCCACATACTCTCAAGATCTCTAACTTATTAGCACCTATATTAGCACCTATATTGCTCATTTTTTTTTATTCAATAGCATAGCAATTACAGCGGTCATTCAGGTATTCAGTTTAAAAACTTCATCAGAAAGGTTAAGAAATCACTTAAATCTCCAGAAAAATGTTGTAGTCAGACGTTTCTGTATGTAGGTGTGAAATGTAAAATGTAAAATGTGCTTTTCATGTTAAGGAAGGGCCATTTAAAAGGTCTAAGGGCCGTGAATCTGTTACAGACTTTCATGGAAAGTCATTGGACAGAAAAGAGTGGTTGACTGTAACTCTTGCTCCCAGGACAGCTTCATGCACCTTATGTTAAGCAATGCTTGGTGTTATGACTGAAATATGTTTTGGTGCTATGATGAAGGCCAAGGACTTCACTCTCTTAAGTGTCTGGATGTCTGTGAAGGGAATTGTGGCTTTTACTAAGCTATTTGTGGCTTTTACTAAGCTATTTTTCTAGTCCAGTGAATCTTGCACTCCTTGTAATGCACTATGTCTTCATGGAGTGATCTGGAGCAACCTTTGTCTCACATGAGCCTCTATCACTGTGTATGGGGTGTATTTTGAAGGAGGGGGAAGATTGGAGTCTGAACTTCCCCTCATGATGATATTCAGGTGCTGTACTTTCCTTTTGCTTTCCTGACTGTGTGCCACAATAGTATTTTCATGAAGATCCTAAGCCAGGTTGTTCAGAGAATGTGGACATTTTTGGGATTTCATGGGAGATAAGGACTGAAAGGTTAGCAGAATCCAAAACCTTCCATCAAAAGCTTGCATTCCTAAGAATTTTGCCATTTAAGGTGTTAAGCAAGAATTTTAAAACTTGCATATTTTAATGAGTTAGATATCTTTGCAATTTCAATTACTTATGTTCTTTTAGAGGTTTAGGTCTTTGTCAGAAAGATTTCTCTTGGACTGAGCACAAGAGAATCTTACTAGGACAACAACATTGGTCAAAGTTACTTTCCAGGTTTAAAATATGTCTGTTCTAATGAGTGTTTTTGACTAATCACTTTTAGTTTGTTGTCTGGAATAATGTTTCTGATCTCTCCCTTTTCATCACAGTTCCCTCATTTAATATTATTTTAAATTTTCTTTAAAATAATACTACCCAAAATGTAGTGTTTATTGTAACACCTTTTTTTTTTTTTTTTCATCATGAGTTAAGGTCTTTGAATTATGCTTTTTTTTTTGGAGAATGTAGCTAAAGGAGTACAGCTTATTTGTAAGACAAATGCTCATCTGATTGCAATTTCAATGTCCTTGCAATGATTTAGAGAATTAAAAGAAACTGTGTCTCATTGATATATTTTGTTTTATTTTAACTACTATTTTTATATATTAAAAAATAGGACAAAACTCAGGATTGATTTGGTGAAATTGTTGCTATCTTTTAATACCTAAAGATTATAAATGGAACACCATTAACATCAGTTAGTTCAGTTAATCACCACTTGAAAAAAAGTTTCTCTTGAAAAGATTTGCTAAGCTTTGTAGAAAAGCAATGAAAGATCATTATTGGAGACATTTAAAATTGAGCTAGACGAAAATTTCAAAATATGACCTGAGATAAATTATGCATTAGTAGATAGATGTATTGGATGAAATGATGTCTTTCTCTCTGATGTGTGAGATTCTGTGATTCAAGTATTTTCTCTACCAAGCTGACTAATGTAATCAGCAACTATTATTATTGTTATATGTTACTGCATGTATCAAATATAGATTTTTAATGTAGGTATAATAAGTCCTTCTGCTACATTATTAAATACAAATCGGTTGCTGTGAGAACCACTAAGTGTATGTTCACAGCAGGAAGAGACATCTAAATGAGATGTTATGTAATTAATCCAAAATTAGAAGCCCTGAAAAGTGAAGATATTTTTGGTATCTGTCAACATGTTTTAGTGTAATGGAAGAACATATTAATTTAATAATATAAATTTATTAATATACATTTAGTCAGTTACCTATGATAGTATGATGTTGCTTTCTAACTATATTAATGTCTTGCTTTATACATCCAACTTGGTATATGTAAATTAAGAGGTGAGTAGTCTCTTCTAGTGAAACCAGATTTCATTTATAGTAGAATGACCTTTGAATTATTGTGCTTCTGGGTTTTTTTTCATCTGCTGCAGTTTTATGGAGAATATTGTATTTAAACATGGTATTTCTTGAATTGCTGTCATAATTTCGGTCCTGGCATCACCTGTCCATACCAGAGTCGCCATTAGGAAATTATAGCTCAACCTGAATTTCTATTTGCTGGATCTGAGATCATATTATGTCCTATTCTGTTCAGGGTTGGAAAGTAAAAATAACTGGTGGCAGAAAACATTACCCAGGACAGCTGAGAGCACTAGTAATATCTTTCAAATATAGATTATGTATGAATAGAATCTGATCTTCTGACTAGCCATTCAATGTTCAAAGCTGTGTTCATTCATTTCTAGATTTAATATACAGAGCTCTATATATACACATATACATATAAACACACATATATATATTATGTAATATCATAGCTCTATATATATACACACTATATATATATATATATAACAGATATATATTTAAAACTATTGCTTTGATTCACGTACTGACAATGTTGACGGTGGTTTGGTATTTCCTTTTAAGAATTTTTACTTTTCTTTTGCCATATTAATGTTGAAGTCGTGCAGTATTGCCCTTGTGTTTGGCTAAAAACTCAAAAACATTTAATACTAACTCTACAAACAAGTAAAAGAAAAAATTTTGCTTCCAGTGTTTTTCAGTGTTCCAGATGTGTTTTTCCTTTGCTTTTCATAGGTGAACCCTTATTCCTGAGGAGGAGAACAAGTTAATATTTCATTCTCCTGTAATATCCAGGTTTTCCTTGACATGAGCAATTATTTTTCATTATATTTACTTTAAAGACACTTTCAATTATGTTGCAACATTATGTTACATATACATAACTCTGAGTACTTTAGAAAGGATAGAGTGACATCTCATTTTTGAAATGTATAGCTCTCTAAACTGATTACGAGCCGAAGTTTTATATAATCAACATTTAATTGAACATATAAGCAACAGTAATATATACACGTGTCTTCTCTCAGGGCTTGGATTTCCTGCAATACAGCTGTCAAAAGATGAGGTGGTGATATGGGGGAATGTCAAAACTATAGTTTCCAGAATAAAATAAAGGGCCATAAGCAACATCTATTTCACGTTGTTCCCATTCATTCATGAAGAGAGGGAACAGGGGCAGAAAGACAATTGCCTGATATCAGCCAAGGAGTCAGATGTGAGTTTGAGTTTGTTCACTATAGATGGTGTGTCGCCCTGATTCTTTCAGGTTTTCTAGTGGACTTTCTAACTCGATGTTTAGTAGTTCTTAGTTCACTTTCTCACAAATAGATGCTATTAATAGAAGCTTGTTATGCTAAGACAAGGTCGCTGGAAATTCCTTCTCCTGGGAGTGGAAAGTGACTGATTGACATTTGTCTTGACCAGTGTGATGGGAGAGGTGTCCAGCTTCTCCTCCAATCCCTGGTCCTTGTGTAATTACTATATATATGGAGTCAGATGTTTTTATAAAACTTCTTTTCAGCCTTCTCTTGAGATCGTGTCCTGTGTGTGTGATTGATAGAGACCCACAGCGACAATGGTGCACTCCCAGTGAATCCTGATACTTTTCTGAGCTCATGCTGTGTGACAGTGTGGAAGCACTATGTGACTGTACCTCATAACAGCTGGGGGTATCTTGAACATCCAGAATGGATGGCGGAGTGATTAATAACCATGCAGCTTTTGGTATTGATTTGTCTATTACATCTTCAAAGAGACCTTTATGACACTTGCTTGAAGTTCAGTTAACTCACAATATATGTCTTTCCAAGATTTAACCACAATTCAGTGTATTATTGAAGATAATTTTTGAACAAAGAATGTCAAATTGATTCCTTTTTACATTTTCTCTTATTTTCACAGGTACAAGGGGTGATCTCACACTGTTTATGTTATTCTAAAAACTGCCCTTGTTCACCTTCTATTAGATAGTTTCATCTGAGTCATTTTAGGATTTAAAATGTATTTGCTAATGTATATTTGATTCAGTCATTTAAAGCTCTCACTAAGGTTTTTGTGAAGTTGAAATACTTAGTATTTTTTTATTCAAGGAAAGACAAAGTCTGTTGAAGGAGGTAATATCTATTATACAAACAGGTGCAGCTGTAAAAATAGCCCTTCTTCCACTCTGAAACAAAAGCAGCAACATTTAAGGTGCTATGAATTCAAAATCAGAATAGTGCTTTCAACATGTGTAGGTCTGTCATAAACTTCTTTTTCAGGCTGCCAGATAAAGTATCAAGGAACCTTACACATTTTCAAAAAACAGAATGATAGTTAAGTATGAGAAGCAGAAGAAAAAGCCATGTAAAGCAAACATCCAGAACCCTGAATAGAGTGGGAACTTAGTCTGCCCTTATTTGAGCTGTAAGGCCAACTGTGTCTCATTATTCCTGCCAGATTCAGTAGATAGCAGGTGTAGATAAATTGATGGTGGAGAAGTTGTTTTGGTGTGGATTTAATAGATGCTTCTTATCAGAGCAGGCTGCAAAATAGCTGCCTACAGAAAGGTTGACAATGGGTCTGCTGGTATACCAATAGTATAAATCCCAGTACTTAAAATAGTGTTCTAGCACTTCTGCCTAGAGACATTGGTAGGATGAGCTTCCTGTTAGTGGTCTCAGTTGTTGGTGATTGATGGTCTGGGGAAATCAGCAGGCACTGCTCTAAGAGTTGAGCACACTAGAAGACCTTGCTGAGAAGAGGTGGCACAGATAGGGCATCTGGGAGGAGAAGGAAAAAACTCAACAGCAAACAGCTCCAAATGGGAGATGGAAACTGTTGTGTTAGTCTTCTCCAGGACAATGAGTAAGTCACAGGAATGGCGTTTTTGTGGTGTGTTCTGAGAGGGTTGTACTTATTATGCTGATGAAAGTTAAATATAGAGATGTATCTTCTTTGTGTGAAGCATTACAGTTTCTACATATAAAAGTTCCAAACACTGAGTGAAAAATATGGATATGCAGGCCTTTTAAAGTGTGAAAGAGACTTTTGAATCATGTAGTCTGACCTACCCTGGGCTTTTAGATTTTGAGCTCCTTACCTTAGATTTAAGAACTGTGGCATCTAGGAAATTAAACTTAACATTAAAGTCTTTAAGTCCTTTTCATTGCAGGAATAATTAGAGTGAAATATATCTAGATAACTCCTGCAGTTACTCTGTTGAAGAAGAAGGTAGTCTCTCCCACTTCTTCTCTAGCCTTGGTGGGGTACACATTGTCTAGATGGGAAAAGGCATGCCCCAAATAGAACATGAAAACTTTACAATGTGAAAACTTGACCATGTGAATAAGGCAAACCAGACAGACTTCTAGAAAAAAACGGTGACTTCTGACACATCAGAATGAGAGTTTGCTAGCATATTATTAGTGTGTCATCCCCCAGTTTGGACAACTTCCTTTTTGATGTAACTATGGACATGAGAAGAGCAGTCTCCCAGCATTCCTAGAATGCACCTGCTTTATCTGTGGAAAGACAGCCCTGTATTTATTTGCCAGGAGTACAAGTAAAGGGCTGTGGGCTAAGTGAGGGGATGCTCACAGTCCTGGGGCATGGCAGCTGTCATGGATGAGCCCATGCTTTGGTGCTCCTGCCCTTAGCCACTGCCAGCCTTTCCAGGCAACACATGCAGTGTCGGCCAGCTCTGGAATCTCACTCCTTACTGGATTTTTAAGAAAGTAAGATTTTCTAGCATCAGCTGTTACCCAAATTGTCCATAATAAATGAACTATCTTTATATATAAGTATCTGTACTTTCTAAAGTTTAAATGTAGTAGAGGAGAGTCAAAATCCAGCCCTTAGTGTGGTACTTTTCTAGAACCACTTTGTGGTTCAGTTCTACAGAGTCATTCTCCTGCATCTGGCACTGTGGAGTAAGTCACAGGTATTAACCATTTTGGTGTGTCTTTTCTGTGAGTTTCTAGAAACATCTGAGAAGTATAGGTCATTGTAGAACCAGTTTGCACTGTTCACTTAGAAAACCAGGCAAGCCCCATAAATCACTGAAACCCCAGGCCTCTCTGGTTAATTTACCATGTTTCTTCACCAACAGCTAAAAAGATGTTTCACTTCATCCTGATCCTGAAGTTATCCATGCTACATTTAAATGAGCTAATTCAGTTTTAGGAAGAAGGGTAATTTTATAGATGGTGAACTGTGAACTCCGTGCTTCTGTTATTAGACTGGTATCAGTAACAGAGTTAGCTCAAGAAGTTATATAAAACATGGAAGTGTGCATGCTAATGTATGAGTTCCTCAAAGAGTACAGAGATCTGGACTTTCAGCAAAGCTGAGTTTTCCCCTAGTTCTCTATGCTAAACACCTAGATAGACATTTTTGAACTCCTTCATTCTTTGCTGCTTTTAAAGTTCATTTTTCTATGGATGTGTGACTTCAAGCAATCAGAATATCCGTGTATGTGATTTTGAACAGGCAGAACTTGTAAGGAGGCATGCCTCTGAGTGTGTTTGTGTATGTATATACACTTTTAATCTGAAATAATATGAAAGAAATATTCCTCTGAAATCACCATTCTGTGCATCTAGGGATCTTCATACAATGTCCGTAAAATCAGGTGTTTTAAACCATATCCTTTCCTTATATCTTCTCAGTGTTTTAGGTTTTACTGAGTTTCAGGTCCAGTATTACAGTAGAACACATTCCATCATTGCCAAGGCCACATTTAATGAGAGTTTCCCAATAAATGTGAATGTTACTTCTAATAAATGAAATGTTACTTTTTCCTGAGAACTTCATCAACCTAGATGAAGATATATTCGTTATGTTTGCCTGTAAAACCAAGTTTCACACTTTCTGGTTAAATATGTTTATCGTCCTAGAATAAGCTTTGTTGGTCTGGCTTCTCTTCTGCCCTGTATGATACAGATATATGTCCCAGTGCTGCAAGCTTCAGAAAATCAACATGAAAAAAAAAAAAAAAAGATTCTATTTCTACTTTCCTAAGCTCCTCAAGATGTTTATTTTGTTTATTTTGTTACATTTTGAGACTTTTAAGTGCCCAGAATTTTCCTTTGTTTTCTAAACATGACATGAAGGTATCTGCAAATGCCATGTCAGGTAGGCAGGCAAAAGGCACAATGATTGCAGTAACAAAAGTTTGATTTAGGGTAGCAAGGTTCAAATTTACTGGGGGAAGAATATGAGTGGGGAAAAAAAGATGTAGCTAAATTATGCCTGTAGTACCTGTCAGAGACAGTCATGTCTCAGAACTTGCTCATAAATGGGATCTATTAGAACACTAATTCTGCAAGGGGAAGGCATACTAAACACTGACCCAGAGGACTCTGCTGTAGTTTATAGATGTAGTGTAGTTATAGATGGCAGCTTAGTAAAGCTACCTCTCTCTCAGGCTCCTAAAACTTTGGTTTCTGTAAATGACCAGGTCTAATGGGATTTAAAATTAAAATACCACCTCTTCACTGGACTTGAAATTATCTAGGGACCAGAAAAATGTGAACAAAAATAAAAGCTTGGCTGCTTGCTTATTTTCTTTATTGTGCTTTTCTCTTCTATACGTCCCAATATAGTGTGCAATGTCTTACCTGGACTATGGTGATTGACTTCCATCTAAATTTGTGCCGATGGACCATCCTGCCAACCCTTAAAACTTTGAATTTATGAAATTACAGATGGTGATTTTCGACAATCAGAGTTGAATCTTGATGTAACAGAATGAATCAAGTTGTTTCTTAACTCAAGGTGTTATGCAAAGTTTGAGACTTTCCTTTTGATGTATAATAGAATTGATCAGAGACTTAGAATCTCTTGGTATTTTTGGTAGAAGTGAATGACATTTGCTTTGGACTGGATGTTAAATGCCTGTGTCTTCATACCCTGGAAGGAACAGTTGCAGCAAACTGAAAACCAGTGATGACTGAAAATAACAATGGCAATTGGTAAATGTTCACTTTACTAAATGTCCAAAAATCCATAGCAGAGCATGAGTCACGCTGATTAGAAAGTGGCTCTGCAGGGATGCAAATGTTATTATGAATTATAAGTATATGTAAAAAATAGATGAAAGAAGACTTTAATAATGTAAATCAAAAACTGGAAATTGTATGGAACTGATAAGGGAAGGACAGAAGGTGACATATATAGTCAGCAGAAATAAGAAAAATAAGAGGATTTAATGTCTGAAGAACAAAATATATCCTGCCAATTTTATCAGTATGTTTCTGGATGGCAGTAGTGGAATTGATCATATGAATGCAAGAATGACAGAGATGTTCAATAAGTATTGAATATTGAAATACATTGAATAAGTATTTTGTGCAGAGGGGGAAGGAACTTGATGATGTAATATGCTTTTTTTTTCTGCAGTAATTAAGAAGATTAAGTAACAGCTACTAAACTAGAAATCCTTAAATCAGCAGGTCCCAATAACTTCCTTATTACAACCTGGCAGAACTGCTCTCTCTGGAATTTTGACAAGCAAGCCTTTTTTTCCAGTTGCTTCATAGTTTTTCATCTTTTCATGCTCTACTGCAGGTACTGAGTAAGCTTTCAGCAGGTCTCTAGACATTGTACATAACCCATTTAAATCTCCTATTTGGGGTACAACACAATTCCTGCCTATGCTGTTTAGCACATCTTATACTGAGTTGTAAAATTCATGTTTCTCCTCATCTATCACATTTTTTTTGAGCTACAAAATTGCGTGACAGTAGCCTTTGGATCTGGTGTAGAAAAATGCGCAAATGTATTTTCTTTTTCTATCCACCATGTTAAATGTACTATGTGTTTTGCTGAGACCTTTGCTGAGAATTATGATATCTGCCTTCCTCTCAAAGGGAAATCAGGCTGTTATCTTGTCCATCTGGCTTTATGATCTACTGATGCTCCCAGTAAGACGAGAGTTTGTAGTAATTGTGCTGACCCTCTTCATGCTCCAAGGTAAAAGGCAAGATCTGTTAATCTGGTAAGAGAATAAGGTTTTATATATCAGTATCATTGCTTCTGTGATTTTTATCCTTTGTGTTTTCTACACACAATTTTGAGCATTATTGTATTTTCTCCCTAAAATGTCACTGGTAGTGTGTAATGATGATATTAAGACATCTAGAATAATATTTGAAATTACTATGCTGCATGTTTGGGACTCTTCTTGGCAAGTATCAGCCACTGATGACTGCTCTTTAGATAAGATCTCTTAACACAAATATGTTTTGGATACTGTAAATAACTGGCAAGAAAGTTTTTACGAACTTTATGGAAACAGGTGAGTAGAAGTAGATATAAAAATCAAAATAATACCTCAAATCAAATATGGCCAAGGTAGTAGCTCTAAGGGGGTCATAGAAAAAATGATTTGTGTAGGTCTTGTGCAATTGTATTTCTTCATGCTGAACTCACTGAAAACTGGATTCATCAGCTTCTTCTACTATTTCTTTTAGAAATATTTCACATGTAAAGTGCTTTTCTTCCTTATTTCTTTCTCCATTTCTCTAGTCCTCCCTCATCCCCTGCTGTCTCATTTTCTTAATTTTTGATTCCTCCAAAAGGAAGTTTTAGTCTTTTTTGTACCAGACCTCTGGCTACTCACTACTGTTTAAATATCCATGGAAATTTTATATGATCTCTCTCCTGCTGGGGTGATAAATCAGAATCAGATGATGGCTTCTGTATGACTAGAGCCCAAGCTGTAGGCTTGTAGTCACTGAGAGGCTTAGAGCTTTTTAGGCCAGGATGAAAAATATGAAATCATAGTCACATATATATTAATTTCTACTACACATTACTTAATGCTGCTGAGTTTAGATATCATGGTACTAGTTTTAGAGGAGTGAAGGAAGGTAAATTATCCACAAGCTCTCTATCTTACATCACTTTAGACAGCCCTTATTTATTGCGCTTCTCTAGCTTTCAATGTCTTGAAAGGTATACAATTTTTTGATAGTGTTTAATCACTGGTTTCTTCTCTCACCCATTCATTTACTCTGGTTTATGGCTGTCACCAAGAGAAGATGATACTCTGACAGAATTAATAAAGAGAAAATCAATAACAAATTAGAAAGGTGTAAAACAGAAGCACCAGAGCTAGAACTTGGATAAATTCATTTGGGAAATAATGTAGAGGGTAGGTAAGTTAGATACACACTAAAACAATGTATTTCCATTTTTTTTTTAAATATTTTTTTTTAAAGTAGTATTTTAATTCAAAGAGAAATTAACTCTGGTCAGTATTTGAGTGGAGGTCAGACTAGAGGAGATTTACATTTATCCGTGAAGATAACTTCAGGATCTCTATTTCTTTATATGATGGGTAATGCTACTTACTACACTGTTTACACGAACAGTTTCCTCCTGCTTGCAAGAGAAACAAGTGTCTTGTTTTCTGCATCCCACAAGAACCTAATAAGGCTCAACAATTCCAAGTGCAAGTGCTGTACCTGGGTCCGGGCAATCCCAGACACAAGAACAGAATGGGAGAAGAACTCATTGAGAGCAGCCCTGAGGAGAAGAACTTGGGAGTTCTGGTGAATGAAAATCTGGACACAACCTGGCAATGCATGCTCATAGCCCAGAATACTGCCTCTGTGCTGGGCTGCTTCTAAAGAAGCGTTGCTGGTGGGTTGAGGGAAGTGATCTTGCCCCTTACTCTGCTCTGGTAAGTTCTGCATCCAGCCCTGGGATGCTCAGAACAGGAAAAACTCATGGCTGTTGGAATGGGTCCTGAGGAGGGTTGGGAATGTGCAGCCTCAAAGGAGCTGAGAGACATGGACTTGTTTAGCCAGGAGAAGGCTGAAGGTTCCAGACTTTGGAGCTGCCTTCCAGTACCTGCCAGGGGTTTATGGAAAAGAGGGAGAGCAACTTTTTATGTGTGTAGTGATGGAATTAGGGGGAATGGTTTTAAACTGAAAGAGGAGGCATTTAAATGAGATACCAGGAGGAAATTTTTCAATGTGAGGGTAGTGAGGCAACAGTGCATGTTGCCCAGAGAGGTGCTGGATGGCCCAGGTGGATGGAAATGTTCAAGACCAGGTGAGATGGGTCTTTGAGCAACCTGATCTTGTGGAGGGCATCTCTGCCCATGGTGGAGGTGAATTAGAACTAGATGATCTTTAAGACCATTCCAACCCATGCTTTTCTATGATCCTATGATACCCTAATTTTTAAAAATTATTTTTATTTGTTTCACCTAAATATTAGTGTGTAAGTATTGCCTGCAAATGATGTATGCATCTTCAATTATGCTGGCTATTTGTGGATAATGGAACTTCAGTCAGACATATTCAAATAAAAGAAATATCTTGTTTTGTGTCTAATGAAATACCTGTTTGATTCATATTTGTGTAGAATATATTTCTCTCTCCCTGTTATGTTTTTATCTTTCAGTCACATGAAAATGTTTCTCAAAATAGCCCTTATTATCTCCTGGATACTAGGCTTACATTCTTGGCGATATGTGGATTAAGAGATTTGCATTGGTCCCTTTTTAAATAGTATCACTACAATGAGATCAGGAATTCTGCAAGTGTTTGGCAGTAGAATGAGAAAATACAGGGGTAAATATACCCAGTGTTTGTTGATGTAAAACCTCTCCAGTATTTATTCATCTAGTGAATCCTTCTTCCTTTATAGAATGAATAGAGAAGGATTTTTGGCTTTTGTTTGCACTGCAGATCTGTTGTGCAAATGAGATCTGTCATGCACTCTGTATTAGTTCTGTGTTCACGATACCCACTCTTCCAGAAAGCTCATTAGCAGGGAAGGCAAAAGCAACGATAACTAGAATATAAACCATGCTTTAAATTGAAAGTTTGGAGTGAGGTGCACAAGAATGAAGTTTTATCCATGTTGTTAACTTTATTTTAAACATCTGGTGTCTTCCAAGGATAATGCAGAACCCATTTTTGTCATTAAATTCTAGGGATGCTGTTAAAGAGATCTAATATATCATAGTCCATTTGATGTGAAGCAGTATCACGGCTGCTTGAAAGATGATTTTGGTAGCGTAAATTAGAGTTAGACAGCTGTAGGTTGGAATATTTCACATTTCTGCATCGGTGATACCTTGAATAGAATTTGATTTCTTTTATCAGGCATATTTTCTGGTAATATTTAGTAAAAGTGTGTTAAGGATAGCTGACTCTTTGCTGCACCTTTGTTCTCATATTTTCACTGGTTTACAGTGAAGGAATGGCCTACAGGTCTTTTTGACATCTGGGGTGCTAAGGATGGGTTTTAGACCTCTACTATGTTTGGGATTTCCACATACTTGGTTTTGTAGACATGGATATTTGAATATAACCTGTAATATGTTGTAGTTTTCAAATCAGAATGGGTTGAAGTAATGAACAAAAAGTGACCTTATGGGATTGACGTAGTGAAAGCTATTCCTATCAGACTTCAGAGCAGGAGAGCTTACTGTTAGCAGGGATTTAGTGACTAATTATAGACATATAGTTTTAACCAGAGGACTTTGAGCTGTAAGTGCCCACCCAAAGGCTTTCTTCTGATCTCCAAGGTTGTCTCTGTCTTGCTTGGTTTCATCTATTCATTTATTAATTAATTCTATCTGGGCACTGGTAGGTGTGTGGGTGGTGGAACCTGTGTTGCTGAATACATGGAGCTGTGCATCACCACTTGCACTTAAACCTTCAATGTCTAACAGATTCACTCTCTTTAACTTAAATTGCCTGGTCACAGAATGGGTTCAAGGTTACTGTGCTCCCTCATCCATCTTTTCATGTCCATATGACTCTTAATAGTCTGCCTATAATTTATCTGCTGCCAGTAAACTTGGAACACCTACACATCCCTTTTGTTCTTGCAGTGGATTGTACTGAGCCATTTGTAGTAAGGGCTGACTCTGTGGGGGCAGATAGACTGCCAGTAAACCCCTGCACACCTGGGAGCACATTAATCTTTCTTCTAAGGTCATCAAGATGGTGCTTGAACGTAGGATCACATCTGTAAACTGTGCATATGAGCCAAATTTAACTTTGGTTGCAAAGGCTAAAACTGTTCTTGATCCTTTCTGAGAGGGACTGTGAGCAAAAAACAATCCACTAAGAGAGCCTTTAGAGAGGTGATTAGGGTATGAACACATACTCTTGGACACAGAGGAACTAACTGAGAGACTAAATGTATTTCATGGACTTTATATGAGGCTGTGTGTGTGTGTCATCAGATCCACATTTATATGGGCTCTAGTGCAATATAGAAAATTCTTTGATCTGGATCTCAGCTTTGTGGAAATGAGGATGTTTTTTCCCCCGTTTATCTCTGCTTTACTCTCACTGCAGTATGACCTGCTTCTCAACAATGAATCTGATTGCGACACCAGTTGATTCAGGCTATTAGAGGGTTACAGTTTTGGAAGAGGCATATGTCTGGAACAGCCTTTGAAAGTACTGTCCAAATGCACAACTGCCATTTTCACCATTTTTATAGCTTTGGCTGCTCATGTGCACACAGACAAAAAGATTAATGCTGTTGGATTAACTTGTTATTATTAGTTATGCCTTATTTCTTTTTAATTTTAGAAATAATTATGTGAGAAGAAAGGAAATGTATGGAAAACTGGTAAAAAAAAAAAGTAAATTGTCTTTTTGAATAACCTGAATGAGGGGTGCTATAGCATTATTGTAGTTCAGCATTTTTATCCTCCAGGACACACAAAAAAATTGTATCTCTTATAGAGAAAGAACACACTGTACTCAATATACTTGGTAAGTATTTTTCTGAAGTGAATAATCTGAGCTTTATTTGAGTAAAGCCCATACAAACTCTATTTGAATAGAACTCAACACTAACACATATTAAATCCCTACAGAGTGTAAATAAGTTTGGGACACGTTTATGGTATTAAGATTTCAACTTCTGAAAAGTTTGTGCTGAAACAGCCTCCTGGCAGCACCTGTGGACCCCGGAGAGAGAAGCCCACACTGTAGCAGGTTTGCTGGCAGGGCTTGTGACCTAGGGGGAGGACCCACACCAGAGCCCCTGTTCCTGAAGGATTGCTTCCTGTGGAAGGGACACATGCTGGGGCAGTTCCTGAAGTGTGGCCTGAGGGAAGGAGTCATGCTGGAGAAGTTCATCGAGGACTGTTGTCTGAAGGAGGGACTCCTGCCCCTGACGAAGGAGAAATGGCAGAGACAATGTGTGAGGAACTGACTGTAAGTCCCTTTTCCTCTCCCCTTGCTGCTTGTGGGGAGGAGGTAAAGCATTGGGATTAAAACGTGGGAAGAAAGGAAGAATAGGGAAAAGGTGCTTTAAGATTTGTGGTTTATTTCTCATTATCCTATCCTGATCTGATTGATAATAAATTATACTAATTTCCCCAAGTCGAGTCTTTTTTACCTGTGCCAGTAATTGGTGAGTGATCTCTCACTGACACACACATGGGTCCCTATCTTGGCCCATGAGTTATTTGTTATATTGTCTCTCCCCTGACCAGTGAGGAAGGGGGAGATACAAAAGCTTTGGTTTGTATCTGGTATCCAGCAAGGGTCAAACACAACCACCCCGTGAGCCGATTTCTGTGCTAGGGTGTACTCACATCATTTGGTAATGTCAAATGACAAAGAGCACCTGGAGAAGCAAACAGACAGTGCAGCAGACTTAATGTCTCCATGATGTGTTTCAGTGGGTTTGTGTTGGATTATTCCTGTCTAGGTGCAGTGTGGTGAAACACCTTTAATAGCTGGAGTGCACCAGGTATGCTGCAGGTAACTTTTTTGGGTTTGCTTTCATCTCAAACAAGTGAATGTAGTTTGAATGTCAAGCCCGCTTCATGATGTGAATAAAAGCACTAACTATAGGGTGTTAATTTCAAAAAGATAACTATGGATTTGAACTGAAAAGCTGATTTTTATATACCCTAGGACTGCCTAATCTACATTCCAGAAGGAATTCTCCAAAGCAGCACCCTTTTCCTAACAAATTTCTTTAGCAGCTGAAGCATGTTAAAGCAAATCTCAAGTTAAAGCAAAATAGCCCAAAGTAAAGAGAAAGCATGGGAAATACTGAGTCCAAACAATTTTGAGAAGTAATAAACAGCTGCAAAAGGCTTAAAATTGAAAGAATTAGACACGCGTCTGTTTTTTTGAGAGTGCCCACGTATCATGATGTCAGCTTTAATATTAAAAATGCTTGTGGGTGTCTGGTACAATGGTTGGGTTGCTTTATCTGTTAAGCTCCTTTTAAATATGAGAAATTTTGTAAAATCTGGGTTTGGATTGTAAAGCCAGTGAATGCCTGCTGCTCCTAACCTGACACAGGATTCACTGCCACTCCAGAGCAGGTTGTCAGGCAGACAATTTTTTGCTGTGCTATCGTCCATGAAGCCCCTCTTTGTTTAGAACACTTTCAGCTCTGCCCAAGTGGCACACTAAGAATGGCTAATTCTTGACAATTATAACTTTAGTGCCTTTTATGCTGCCACAAAGAAATTTTTCAGAAAGCAATTGTTTGGATGCCTGGTTCTTTATCTGAAGCACTAAAAGAATGTTTCCTCTCCCATTATTACATCAAGTATTTAAATGTTTATTAAAAAATACACTGTACATCACTTCATTTTTATGCTACATATTTGTTAGATAAATAAAATTTGACTTTTAATGAAAATCCTTTTACAGATTAATAAATAATTAAAAATTATATAAAATATAATATATTAATTAAAAAATAGTAAATAGAATTGATAATTTTAAAACTTTTTAAAGGGAATTAATATTTTAAATCTGACCTTCCTGGTCCCTACACCTAATTTGTCACTTACCCTGAAACTTTTACTCAGGTCGAAACAGGCATGTTCTGAATGATTTCTGACAGGGACCTGGCCCACTTCTCATATTTTTATCTTTGTACTGCAGCAAACCAGTGATACTCAGGAGTGCCAAGCTGATCCCAGCAGCTTGCTCTATGCTTTCTCAAACTACTTATTTATGTTTCAGAAGACCTGAAGTCTCATACTGCAGTGGAGAACAAAGGACAAATGTTGCTGCACATTGTTCCCCTGCTTCTCTGTGCTCTGCTGTTCAAACCAGGCATGTTCATTAGCACAATGCACAAGGCAAGGTAAATGTATGCCTTGATTTTTTAAGAGAAAGAGATTTTCATCCTGTTTTGACTTTGAACTAGGCAAACTGCAGCGTTCAGAAACTAGCAAACAGGAAAATCCTGTATAGTGGTGTTTTTTGAAAAGAGGTTATCCACAGCATGGCATCACTCTGTGCCATTTAGATATGGAAGTGTTAGTTCTAAATTCCCTTAAGAGCATGGTGAATGCCCCTGCCCCAATGCAGCAGAACTAATGCCTTGCTCTGGATCTTGGATGCTGCCTCCAACCCTGGAAAGTATATGTAATTTTTCTTTGGACAATTTATTTTATGACTTATGTTTCCAGGCAGTGTATGTTACCAAAATCAGAGATACCTGGAACTACTGGGCTGTAGTATTTATACAGCTGTATTTATCTGCTAGCTAATAGTAACTATAGGTCTTAAGAAAATGTCTCACCATATTACAGAAAGTATTGTCCAGACCCCAGCCTGGGCAGTTTCCCGTATAAGTAATACGAAAGATATGTTTCAGAAACAGAAAGCACTTTATAGGGAGCAGGTAAGACTAGAAAAGGAGCAGGATCATCTTTTTCATATTGATTTGCAAGATAAAATTATCAATTTTTCAGTGTTTTTTGTTTGCTGCCCTTGTGGTGTGTAATTTTCTTTTTTCCCTTCAGGATTACTACTATTGACACTTTGAAGTGAAAATCAGGTATATATGAGTGATCTTAAATTACAACTTGGATCTAATAAATTGTATTTTTGAAAATATTTCTGTTCTGTGGTTTGTGATTAAGAAAAAAATATATTGTAGTTACTCTACAGATTGGACTAAGAACCTGTTCATGCTAAGTTTATAAGCTTCCTTTTGAGCTCTCCACTCAGCTGATACTGGGGACAGCTAAATTTCCCTCATCAACAAAAAATTTTCCTAGATGCCTATGCTGCTGAGCATGTTTAGAGTTGTTGGTCCTGGATCCTACTAAACCCTGACTGGGATTCAGAGAACAGATATTCTGCCTACATTTTCTGGAGTGCTTGATTTCTCCATATAGGCTATAATAAATACTGGTATCAGCCCCAAAATTCTCACTTCTCTAGGTTAGTCATCAGTACTTAAATATTTCTGATTCCTTGCTCATTTATTAGACAGTGAAGGAACATACTCAATGTTCCATCAAAAAAGGGAAGTAATTACTATTTCCCTGTAATTATGCTTCTAAATTCTCAAGGGAACAAAAAAAAACCAACAACAACAACAAAAAAAAAAACCTAAGGAAATTATTATTTGTTAGTAAGAAAGTTATTAAAAAACTGTTATAATTAGTTTGTCTTCAGAATTTCTTGATGTGTTGTCTTGTGTGCTTCATCAGCTTTTCATAAGTTAGAGCCAACCCTCACTCCATTCAAGTATTAAAGAAGTTTTAATGGTCTGGATAATTTTCAGACGAAAATTAATTAAAGCAACCATTTTCCTGGTGGCTATCAATCTCATGGCTCTTCAAGCCCAAGCTATACTTTCTTTTTCCCTTCCAGCATACTAATGTGCTACCAATTTACAGGAGAGTAATTGCATTTTCATGCCCATGGCTTTTCATGCATTCCATTTTAAAAAGTTAAATGGCTATTTTTATTGATAAGGCAACAAGTTAGAGATATCTTAAAAAATCCTCCTGTTGACCTTTTATCTTCTATCCTTCTCCTAAAATGCTGAACTAAAAAGCCACTAGAAGGGCATTTTCAAAAAAATTTTTAAGTGTGGTGACATTACTAGGCCTTTGAGTTTAATGGCCCTGAGTTTTAATTAAATGTCAAATACCATTGAATTTTGACAAAAAAACAGAGTGTTATTTGCAGAAAACCTTGGCATGTCACCTCTTTACCTTGCTTGCTTTTCTCTTTGCAAAATCAGCATACTACTGCTATGCAGTGATGTGCCACAGAATAATTCTTTTGAGAATATTAAAAGCAAAACAATTTCTTTTATCAGAGTGTTGTGCACCCTGATACTTGGGCATCATGAGTGAGTTACCTGCTGTTTAGCTTATTACTTAATTAAAACTTAGTATTACTTAATTAAAACTGATTTTTTTTTTGTGATATCAAGCATAAATCTTTGTTGTTGTGTAATCAATCCCCTTTCAGGGAGATTTTAAATACAGTTTCCACACTGAATGACATAGAGAGTCTCCTAAATAACAGAATAGAAGTGACTCCTACCTTACCATGCTTTGAGCACTGTGTAACATAGTTGCCATCACCTGACTCTTAAGATCTTCACTTTTTTCTTTCTTTGTGTTCACTTGGGTGATTATTAATTTTTTTTTGTTTTTTTTTTTTTTTTTTTTCTCACATGGAATGATGCTGTGTTGCTTTTGGCATCATCTGGGGATGTCATCCTTTACCTGTCTGGCTCAACAGGATTGAACTAAAATAATGACCAAATGGAAACTGTATAAGCTTAGTAAAGCTTAAAAATTGTTTAGGGTCAGTTATGTCTCGCATGATCAATTATGCTAATTTATGAAGGCCATTTAATGGATATATTTGATTCTTATATTTCACTGCTTGGCTAATCTATACAAAATGAGATGCAGAGAAGGCAATTTTTGGCAGTAATTATTGAAAGCATGCTTCAGTTTTCAGTTGCTTTGGTATAGCAATATTAATTTTAGTTTGTTTGCTTCCAAATCATGTCAGTTTAATTAAGATTTAATATTCTAATGGTACCTGAATTTCAAGTATCCTATCTCATTTGTATGTCTCTAAGCACATTAAAACAGATGAGCTTCCAGATTCCCTAAATATAGGTTGAAGAGTCTACCTTTCCAGGGCTTTTGTGATTAGGGGGTTATCTGGGATCCTTCTCTTGTCTCTCAGATAAAGGGTACCATATTCACCCATATCAGCTCTGGGAATATTCCCTGTACTTAATTATTTGAGTAGACAATGACAATATTGAAGGATAAAAGATTAGTTATAGCAGGTAAGTAAATAAACTAGGTCCTAAACAACAAATAGTTCAAAGGGAGAAAAGGGGTATTTATGGACAATGGGGAGAATTACAGAGTTGTACCTTCAGAGACCAGTAAAGACAATAATCAATTTAGTCTTTTAGATTGAGTTTCTAGATCCTTAGGAACCAGAAGGATCTCTGAGCTTCTGGAGTTCCACCAGTCTAGTTCCATTACATTTCTTGAAGGGATAGGGATCTTATCACCATGGATTTCCAAACATGTTACATCAGCAGATGGCTGGACAGGAAGGCCATATCTGTACATTCATATTGCAACCTTTCTTATTTTCTTTTTCTTGGGGATGCTGGTCCTTTCACATCCACACAGCAGAGGCTGTGCACGCTTTCCTGTTCATCCAAAGTCCTTCATGAGGTAATTCCCTTGGCTTTAGTTGTTTTATTTTTTTGGTTTTTTTCCACCTCTCTTTTTCATCTGGAACTGTTCTGAGAAGATGGGTGGAGGTTTTTGGCTTGTTTCTTTTTGTGATGGTCCATAGAGACTATAGTTGGGAGAATGGAGAAATGAAGATCATAACCTTGTTTCTACAAATGGGGAAGAGGAGTCCCTCCAGTGAGGAAGCCCAAGATACAGATCTGTGCTACAGAACCATTTCCCCGAGGCCACTTTTGGCAATTACCATTGTCTGAAAGGAGTGTTGTAGAGTACTAGAAGGTTATACAGTAGTACAGTGCTAGAAGGCTTCATCTTCTGGCCTACACATGCAACCAGGTGGCTCTGCAGTGCAAGGTATGTGCTACAGGATAGGAAGGGTGGTAACTTCCCCACTTGTTTTAATTTCTGTGAACATGGTGTATCTCTGAAAAGTTAACTCAGATATAACTTTAAATAAGCAGAACCTAATTAGCTTTGCAAAGAAGGGCAAATAAGCTGAATAAATGTGTGCATTACCTGCCTTGCTCTGGGACAGAAAACAAGCACCCTTAATGTCAGATTATTATTGAAAAAACACCACATTACTAAAACAGTCCTCTGTCAGGTTTGAAGTACTGTTTCATTAATTTGGGCACTTTGAAGTAGAAAATGACCAAAAAAGTGATTGTTTCAAAGGCTCAGAGGAGAATTGGATCAGGCATTTTGCAGTTGCTCTACCTCAGAGCGCGTGAGTCCTGGGGAGAGGGATGTGAGCCAGCTCACACTAGAGAGCCTACAGCCAGTCCTCTGCTGCTTCTGCCACTATCCAAACACTGTGAGCAGACATGGACTGTTTCTTCCCTGCATGAATTAATCCCAGAGGAGCACAGAGTACTGATTAGGTATGAATTTACTAACTTTGCTTTAGAAAGTATTGACTACTCTATAAAGATGAGTGTGTATAGGCATATACAGGATTCAGAGATGCTTAGGTGGCTGTGCAGTGCACTTTCCCCAGTGGCTACTCTTTCCTTTAATAGGTGGAACAAACTAAAAAGATAACTCATATTTTCAACAAGCTTTTCAAAGACTTGTTGGGTGGATTCCCGTTATAATTCACTTACTGCAGAAGGGTTGAATTGGATAACTCATAACAAAACATATTGACATTTCAAGCCTTTTTCATCCATTACTTGCAGTTTCTTGCCTTACTGAGTTTTATTGAAACTCTTACTTTGCTCTTTTGTTGAGCATCTTAAAATTACTGGACTGAAAAATACACTATCTGTGCTGTCTGTAATTAGCTCGTAAATTATTCCAATTCCCAATGAAATGTTTTTTTTACATGCGGGAAATAAATTTATTAAAGATTTAATAGAAGCTATGTAAGTACATTCCCCTTTGAAAAACCAAGAAGAGAATTATGGCATAAAAGCTTTGAAAAATTAATTTTCCCTTTTAAAATGAAACTTATGCCTTATATAAAAGTAACTACAGCATGTTCATTGGACACAGTTTTCTACAGCTAAATTAAATTAAAAATTAAAAGTTAGAAATGTTAGAAAATAAATGTGCAATGGAGGGCTGGAAAGAATGGTGCATTTGGTGAACTGGAAATATATGTATTTTTGTTACCTTCCACTTCAATTTAGCTCAGTCTGATTTAGTAAAACATTGAATACTTCCCATTTCAGGACCATAGTTACAGGCTGATCTCAGTTTGGTACCTAATAGCCAGATTTGTGTTTACAAAATCAGCACAGCATTTTGCACTATTGTTAATAATGTTAGAAAAGTAGAAGGATAAAGAGACTGTAAACAGTCCTATAAGCCTGATATTTCTTCTGATTTAGGCCTGACAAACACTCTGAAATGTTGACACTGCCAGTAGTAAATATGGGGTATTAATTGAAGCTTTGTCTCTTGGAAAACCAACATTAATTAACTGTGAAAGTAAAGCTAGTGTGGTGATAATTTTTTTTACTAAATAGAAGGAGCCAAATAATTCTGTGTAACATTCCTGACACTACCCTCGATTCAAATCAAAAGAATACATTGTATTAAAAAAAGCCCTAACCCCCCAAACTACTGATGTGGCTGAAGGCTAAAGAATTTAAGGACACATGCTATAGAAACAAAATTTTAACCAAATTGTGTGCCTGAAATTGTAATCAGTATTTTTTCTAGGACCATATTTTTCTTACATGTCCATGTTTACTCTTTATCGTCCCAAGATTTTATCTGTGAAACACCACAGTGAATAGAGATAAATGATAAAAAAGTTTTCAGAGAGATATATAGCATTTTTATAGTGCCAGTAATCATAAATTGTACTGAAGTAAGCAGCTAACACTTGTCCGGACTGATGTTGATACAAACACAGAGAGTGTGCTACTTTATATAAGCGTCTGCTTTGAAACTGATGTTGGAAAGGCATCAGATGTGAGAAAGGATCCTGTTGACTGATGGTGCTTGGATGTGGTGAGGTGCTTGGGTTTGGCTGGGAGGCAATCCTCAGTGCTGAGCGCTGAGCTGGGTTCAGGATTACTGAATTCCCAGGGCCATGGTCCTTGAGCAGGGTCCTGGGTGCTGAGGGCTGAGCAGGATTTGGATCCTGATTTAAAAAACCAGGACTGAAGTTCCTCTCTAGCAATAATTTGTTATTGATGTCAGAGTAACACCTGGAATGTTGCAAACTTAATATTAGACCCAATCCAGCTTGTCAGTGTACATGTAGAAAAACAAATGGATGCATGCCCATGAAAGGTTTAAAAAAGTCCCTTGCACCTGGAATTGCAAATGAAAGGTAACATATGCAGAGGAATATTGCACTTGCCTTTGAGTGGTAGTTTTACTGAAGCTGTAAGTGAAAGACTGCCATCAAACAAATAATTTTAAGTCTTGCCTTTGGCTTTATAGGGCCTGCCTTTACTGCAGACTATTTTAAGAGTTATAATGCTAAATATGGGGTTTTTGCCTTGAGAAGGATTCTGGAGTTCTTTGTTTTTTTCTTAGAGGCTTATATTTGAGGGTTGTTTAACTGATGAAAAATGTTGGGAATAAAATAAAGATTTTACAATTGTAAATATTTCATGACCTAGCAGCAGCAGGTACTCTACAGTGCTTTCTGCAAGCTAGTCTCTAAAAAGTTGTAACTGCGCAAGTAATATCTCTTTTCGAAGGTGTTTTCATCTCTATGTTGAATATTAATTTTCCCTTCTCTAAATATCACAAAACACTTAATAATTGAATGAGTTTGTATTTTTCAACATCTGAAAAACTTTCAGCATTTTTTTTTGCTGCCTCTCACTGTATTTCATAATCCCTTTCTCTAACAATAGAAAGATAATGTCCCCAAATGACAACAAGCAACAAGGCACTGGCAGAACTGCATGAATTGCAAATTGTTTTTAATATTAACCATTGACCATGCCTTTAAATCATCTATGTATTTTGTCAATGGCAGCCATTTTCACTTCAACACTTGAATTGTAAAATTTCTAATCTGAGATAATCTGCCAGGTTTTTATTCATTACCATTTTGTATAGCTAGCATGTTGACCTGGTTAAGCTACTAGTCTGGCATGAAGAAGGTTGAAGTTCAATCCTAAATTTGCCACATACAGCATGACCTGGGCAGACCATTTAATGTTGGTGTTAGCTTTCTTGCTTCTGAATACTCTCAAAGCAGAGGTCTATTCCTGCTGTGTGCCTGAACTTCCAGTGCAGAAAGGAATCCTTACCAAGGGTTTAGAGTACAAGGGTATAAATTCTGGCTCTGCTAATTTTAACATTGTTACAGGTTCTTACATACTCTCCACTTAAATCTAAGAGCCAGATATTGTTTAATGTATTCACACTGGTGCTGAAAGAAAATAATTTCAGTCTAAAAATGTTAGTTCAAACTTTAGAACTCCTTGGGAAAGGAATAAAGAAAGAATTGTATCATTCTTTTGTCTTCTGATGTTTTCAGAAGTGTTTATAATATTCATTAACCTATTTGAAGAAAAAAGAAATAAAGTTATGGAGAAAGGAAAAGAGAATGATCAGAGAGGTTAAATGATTTCTGTTTGAGGATTAATTAAATCAACTAGTGTGCCTCAGGCACAGAGAGAAAGTGTTGAGGGGATATGAAGGCTTATAAAATCTGGAGCATTTGGGTATGATTGTTCTCTGTCTCTTTCAATAAAACCCCCTATTATTATCCATGGAAAGTAGCGGCTGGTAAGGTTAAAAAAAGTCAAAAAAGCTACAAAAAAAGAAGTTAGTATGCAGTTTCTCTAGCATGGAGAGGTAATTATTTGCCAGCAGTGACTGTGTGTGCTATAATGTGGCATATATCTAAAAGTGATTGGGCAGACTTGAGGAAGAAAAAGCTATTAAGGTCTGTTTAGGACAAGAATGTAAGCTCTGCTTTGAGGAAATCTTGTGCTACAGACCCTTAGGATGGAAAATTATTCTGAAAAATAATCACATGGTGCCTGGTGTGTCTGTTTCTGGTAAGCCTCCTTTTTTAGGGACATTTGTCCAACTTTTAAATCATGCTTTCTTTCCATGTTGAAGCATGGAAGCAAGGAACACAAATCACATCTGCACATGCCTGAGGGGGAAAAAAAAAATTTTAAAAGTACTTTTGCTTCATTTAATTACAGGCAAAATGTATATGCATTTTTATATATACATATATACGTACATACATACATACATATATATATATAATTTTTAATTTTTTTTTTCCAGAATAATCTCAAAAGCTGACCACAGCTACTTGTGACTTACATTGTTCTAACAGGTATTGATCACTTTAGGTATGTAAATATAGAAGGTACTAGGCTTTCTTTCACAATAAGTGTTAAATCAGCAAAACTGATGTTCAGTATGAACCCAGAACATATGTTGATTTTCAACAAGAGATACTTTCACAATGGAATGGGAATTTACTTTATGGCATATCAGATTTAGAGGGATATTCAATTTGGCATCAGTAAGTCACTGTGGAAATGCTAACCATTATATAAATGCAGAAATATATTATTACTGTGTTAACGTATTATTACGAGGAAGACATAAAGTGGCTTTTTGCAACAGCTGTCATTGTAGGTTCTGTGAACTTTTATAAAATCAAAATAAACAATTTTAATGTAAAGAGAGAGTGTAAGCTGCCAAAGCTCTGACAGGTTTCATGAATATATTTTGATCCATGTTGCTATCTCACCAGCAGGGTGAATTGGGGAATAAAAAACTCATTACACGATAGGGTTAAGGCAGCCAAAATGACAGAAATTAAAAGAAAGGAATGCTGAGATCAATCAGAGTGCAGGTGAGGCTCAGTGCAGCTGACAGAGCCTTGTGTTTGATGGGCAAAATTATTATTTTGGAGTGGCCTTTCTGGCTGTGAGGGTTTGGCTTCCTTCATCAAGTGCTCCTTCATAAATGGAAGGACCTTCTGTGCTAGGAAGTGCAATTTATCAGCATCACAATAATGATGGCTTTTGTACCTGCAGGATGATATTAGGCAGGAAATGTAGTAATCTATGCTACTATTTTCCTTATGATTTATTTTTAAAAAAAGAAAAAATGATATTTTTTCTGCCTTTACCTAGTCATTCCAGTCAGCTTGAGATATAAAATTTGGGGAGCTGGCTATGCATAAAGGAAAGGAAATTTCTGTGAGGATAAATTTCTCTTACCAATATAAACCCAATATTTTATACACCTGGGGTGCATGCCTGCTATTTCTAGTGTTATGCTAAATCATTGCAGTTACAAGGTTTCACCCTTTGAACTGTGGACATTGATAAGTACAAGGTGAGTGCTTGTTGTGTGTACCACATAGGCTGGAAAATTTTGCTTTTTACCACGTTTATATCTTCAATCATTGCAAAGAGAACACTTAAAAAAAAAAAAGGTTAACAGAAATAGAAATATATATCTCATAATAAATCACTAAAAAAATAATAAGAATGTACTGAATCACATAAAAATCAATTGATATATCTTAAATGTGTCTGGGTCATTTTAGAAGGTAGCTTCTAATTTTTCTGTTAACAAGAATTTTTGTTCCCAGTTGTAATATTTTTCCTTTCACATATTCCTTCCTTATTTAATTATTATTTTCTGGCAGAATAGCCCATGAGACCATGTCTAACTGATGTTTTCATAAGGCTTGACACTCAAAAGTGACCTCTCTGATTTTAGTTGCTTACAGTGAGCAATACAAAATGAAAAAAGAAACCCTATGAAAAAATAAACCCAAACAACCAAACCCTGAATTTGTTTCTGAGAGTTCCTTGGATATCATGTATCAGAGAAAGATGCAGTCTGAAATGTCCTAGGGACTACTGGAGTTAGCACTTCTCTGGCAGTAGCACCAGTTCAATCTGAATCTGAATATTAGTAATGGCTCCTTTCTAATAAAGCTCTTACTGTAATAGAATAATATTTCAAGATTACAATGATTAAAAAATACCTTTAATGTTGAATATGGTTGAGTCTGGCAGAAAAAAAAAAAAATCTTGAATCCCAAGATACCTGTCTGTTATCTGCGGACTTCAGGAAAATCCAATTTTCCCAGCGATCACCAGTTTTCCTGTGTATCTGCACATTTGCACAGTCTTTCCTTGGATCTGACATTATGACACCTTAAGCTTCTGAGGGCTGAGAACTGTCTCCCACAAATGGGTTATTATGTCTGCTAGTAATAGAGATAAAAAACTGTCAAGAGAGAAACATGTGAAACTTACAATTCATTTTATTTTGTCCCCTGGAGCATGCCTTGTAACAAAAGTCCTCCTGCTGGGAGAAGAATATCAGATTGTAGTGCAGATTTTGAAGGGTATATTCCTTATTCTGAGAACTCTGTTCTTATCCCATGTCTAGCAACTAAAATGTCTCAACAGTAGCTTCCAAGCAACTTCCTCTAGAACAATACTTGTCATAAAAGAAAATGTACTGGAGGTTGTGTTGGATGCTGCAACAGCTGAAGCCCAGTTTGATTTCCATGGCATTCAGGGTGGTTGTAATTTCCTCCATTATTGAAGATGGATTCTGAGTTGCTCAGATCATTTCTTTCTAGTTCATCTTATCCTTTCCCAGGGGTGCATGTGGCCAAAACAAGTTCCTCAGTGAACTCAGCAGCAACCACAGAACTTAGCATGATTTGGAGGAAGGGTCTGGGGATGAGGCACAGAGGCATGTGAGATAGTTGGTGTGATGATGTGTGCTCCTGCAAAGGAAAAGTTACTAAAGAGTCTGGGTGGACAAATGTGTGCACTTTGTGATGTGCACAGTTCAGTAGAACACAGGTACTCACATACCACAGATATAGCTTCTGAGGTTATGCTTGAATTAGGTTTTTTTACATCAATATCTTCCCACTAAAAGCTTCTCAAATTCTGTCAGTGATTTGGTATTCAAATCATATTAATAGGTATGCTGCTAATTCCATATAGGTTTTAAAAATCAAGATTCATGTGATAAATAAATCAAATGGCTTGCAGAAATCTGCTATGATCAAAGAGGATATGAGCAACCAAATCCCTTTCAGTACCTAAAGGGAGCTTACAAGAAAGCTGTGGAGAGACTTTTACAAGGACATGTAGTGACAGGATGAGCGGGCATGGCTTCAGACTGAAAGAGAGTAGGTTTAGATTAGAAGGTAGGATGGAATTCTTTACTGTGAGGGTGGTGAGGCACTGTAACAGGTTGCCCAGAAGGATTGTGAGCTTCCCACTCCTGGGGTTGTTTAAGGCCAGATGTGATGGAGCTCTGAGTAACCGAGTTTAGTGAAGGGTGCCCCTGCACATGACACAAGGGTTTGGAAACAGATGATCTCTAAAGTCCCTTCTAACCTAAACCTTTCTATAATTCTGCGATTTTAAATCATGAATCAGTAATCCTTTTTTCAGTAATCCTTAAAAGAAGCCATTAATGTTTGGTTAGATTTATTTCTATGAGACGACACTAACTGATACTCCTTCTTCTTAATACTCTTACACATTTTAAGAATGGTGGTCCTGCAATTTTCTGGACCAGTCCCCATTTTGCCAGGATTACTTAAAAGAAATATTAGTGGTATACAAAGTTTCTAGCTATAACAATTATATCAATTCACGAGAAATTATCCACCACTGTTGTGTTTTTCATTCTTTCTGAAATATGTTTAAAATGCTCCCTACCAAATACAGCTTGTCCTATCACTGACAGCACATGTGCTGGATATAGACTCCTATTTTATTCCAAGAAAAAAACCATCTAGCTAATGAACACACTTTGGTTGTTCCTTAATTATTGAAACTGTTACTATTTACTCCAAGGAGCTAACCTACACATAACCAGTATAGACTTTTTTGTTCTTAATAATTTTAAAAGGGCCTTTTGATATATTAGATTTATTTAGCACTGACATTTCAATGATTTCTTCATGCTCCTTTATTAGTCTCATGGGTTTATTTTTGTCTGCTTTGTTCACCATTGATTTGTTTTTCTGTTTCTCTCTGAAGTAATTATTTTTACTTTGTTGCTGCTGCATCTGTTTTTGCTGATCAAAATTTCTTGGCTGCAGTAAATTTTTCTGGTTTTTTGACAGACATGATTTCACAGTTTTTCCTGGAAGGGCGTCAGATAGACCCCAGATTTTTTTAACATTTCCCTTTATAGGTTCCCTGACAGTTATGCTGACAGTAGGTTTGAGATAATGGGGAAAAAATCAAATTGTGAAATAGCAAGTTCCTCTATAAAATGGATTTATCTTTTTCAACAAAGCTCTAGTGTGAAACCAAGATTTTATTAGAAAATAGATGCATCATAATCTTAGGCACAATTCTGGACATAAGGAGTAGTCAAGCTGCTGGAGTTCACTTATGATGATGCTTAACTTTTAAGTGAATGGCTTTCTTCAAGAAGTTTGTGTTTTTAAGTAATTTGTGTTTTTAGAAATCCCAGTATGGAATATAGTGATGCCTTTATACTGATAATCTGATTTTCTAATTTGAATAACAGGGGATTACTCTTTTATAGGATTAGTTCTTGAGGGAGTTTTACTCAGTGTTGTAGAAATAAGAACACCTTTCCTTGACCATTCCTTATTAAAAGTGCATGGTGAGCTAAGATCATGCAAAATCCAGTCAATTACCTCTGTCTTACTAATCATTATTGCCTTAAAAACATCTGCCTATTCTATAACACCTACTTACGTTAGATTATAGACCAATATCCTTTGCTTTTATACAGTAGCAGAGTTCAGCAGTTTTCATGTTAAATTACTGAGGGCACATCAACTTTCTTGGTTCCTAGATACAAGACTGAAGTAAGGAATTCAAAAAAGGCTTGGAAAAAGAAAAAAGTAAAAAGTAAGAATGATAATGTAGTCTTAGATACAATGTGCTGTATGTCTAGATCATCAATTACATAGAATAGAAATGAACCTGTAACAGATGCATTAAAAATATAGAAGCCCCAAATGTTACAGTTTAAAGAAGGTGAGGCCATTATCCTGCTGGAATTTCCTACGACTATTTCCCAAAGAACAATCAGTTGAATTTTGTTGATTCTGTCTCTCCCACTCTACTGAAAAGACATTAAGCAGGGACAGGTGTATATGGAACTATTTTTCATGGCTTGAAGGGAAATGTTACAAAGGGGAAGATCTGGGCTTGTCAGAAAATTATCTGAAATCTTTCTTCATGAAATAATGACTTCAAGCTTTTTATGTTCAGAAAATTTTTCCTTAGAGAGTGCAGAAATGCTACATGCTGTTCCTACTGCCTGACCTAGTGAGGGACAAGTGAGGGCTCTTTGAGTCCTCCTGTTTCTGTATAGACTCCACTTTTAGGTAATGCTCAATCAAACCTTTTTTTTCCTTTCCTCTAATGCCATACAATTCTTTCAAACTCTTCTTTTGCTTCCAGTCTCTTCTGCATGTTGAAGAGTTAGCAGTAGAAATTCTTAATTCCAGAAACGAATTTCATACTCCATTTTGAAGTTGGTGAAGCAATGTGCTTCAAGCTTGGTCCCAATACTCAGAGAAGCCTTGTCCCTCTGCAGCTGATAGCATAACTTCCCCTATGATGTTAGGATTTGGTAGGCATTTTCCAAGTGAAGGGAATGCTCCTAGCTTAGAATAAATACCAAGACTTTGAGGTTAGCCAGGGAAAATAGTAAAATTAGCCCAGTGAATCTGAGTGGTGTGATGACCTGTTCCAACCACACAATAGCAATAAAAGTGCAGGCAATAGAATGTAATGAAAGTTAGGAAAGCTCCTCCTTTTAAAAGTTTTGTCACCAGGGTAAACAGGGATGCAGTAGTAATAGGTTGCAGTAGTCTCCAGGTTGTAATATTCCATCTGCGTGCTCAAGCCATCGTCACAAACCTGTTCCTTTCAAGTTAAGAGCTCTTGTCTGAGTTTGCCTCCTATCCATTGTACTAGTGATTTTTTGGCATGCATTTGCTGTCATCATCACTATATTAAAGCTTTATGCCCTGTTGTCCCATACACACTGAATATCTGGATTCACGAGTAACTGCTGAACATGAATGGTCTTTTGTTGTCCTTTGATGTCCATTTGTAGCCACACAAGGAACAGAACTTCATGGTATCATGACCTTTTTACACAGCGACTCACCTCTCCCTTGTAATGCCTTTGGCTCTCGGACTTGCTCTCTTGTCAGTCCATCATAGAAAACTACATTTGTCCAGTTAAACACCTGTCGTTGTTTTGTTTTGTTTTGTGTTTTTTTGATTTGGGGTTTTTGTTTGTTTGCTTTTGTTTTTGGGTTTTTGGTTTGATTTGGGGTTTTTTTTGCTGCAAATTGCAGCAAATACATATTTTTATGAAGAAATAGCAAATGCATATTTCTGCTGTTTAGTACTTTGTTGTGAATCCCAGAATTTCAAGGTGCTTTCGAGTTATATGAATGCTGTTGTTTTTTATACAAAAACAATAAGAAAAGTAGAAAAGTCTGGTATTCGCAGATTTAACTGTGTGGAAAAAGCATGGATTCCCTACTGAACTTCCTAAATAGCTGATATTACCCTCAAAGATTTTGCTGGGAATTTGCCAGAAGTCAGTGTTATACACTGGTTCTGACACCTCACACAATGTAGTCAAGAAAAAGTTGTTTTCAGCCAAGTCCATCCTGTCATCTGCTGTCAGTTTTTGGTTTGAAGGTACAGCTGTGTGGTTTCTGTTGTGCAGTACACAAAGCTATCTCAGCATTCTGGTTGCTTTGCAGTATATGGTAGCATTTCAATGCTAACATAAAAATAGAGCAAGTAAACAAAACAAAAATTTTCTCATCATCTTTGCTGAACTGCAGCATTATGACTGTGTTTTTGCAAATAATGAGTTTGAATTTTTGCTGGGCAGGGAAATTCAAAACTTACTATCATTTTATGATTATCAAAATGAGATAACACCCAGAAAATATGAAAACTTTTCTCATTTCTTACGTAATAAATCACTCTTGCCCCATAGCACTGCAGTGTGCTGCAGAGCATTTCTTTTATCTTTGTGATGATAAACTGCTTGATAGAAGAGAAATCCAGAAAGGGGTGAGAAAAACACCTGGAGCACCCTGGCTGCTTCACTATTTATTCTTATTTAGCATAAAACTTGTTTGCAGACTTGGGCTTTGGCACCCAGACATGTTTCAGCTGCTAATCCTAAGCAAATTCTCAGGAAAACCAATGAGACACTAAAATTCCTTTAGTGACTTTAGTTCACAGCCCTGGCCATCTGCTAGAAAGCTGGAGGGTGAACATAGAGAGGCTGGGATGGCACTTAAAAGTTTCAGGAACTCACAGACAGAGGGGTCATGGATTAGGTCAAATAGAGGTGTGATTTCTCATAAAATCTGTTATTATGACTAGAGCAGTTTGTAGGGGACAGGATGGCTGTGGGATTTTTTGCTCATAAAATGAATATTAATCTTTATTCCAGGGAAAATCTGGAGAAGAGAAAGTTCTTCCAGTTCTTCCAGTGCTCAACTTGTTGCACTTCTGGCTGAGGTGGTTCTTCACCCCTTGAGACCAGAAATTCAACATTTTGGGGCTTTTGCTGAGCAACCAGGCAAAAAACTCAGCTACCAAACAATTCTATTCACTTCCTGCTTCTCCCATTACAGAGTAACAAAATCTGGATTGTAAGAACCTGTGTAACTAAGAAGGCAATCTCTGTAATAAATTGTGAATGGGTTTCTGATTCTTTCCTGCCCAAGAAAAGCCTGATTGCAAGAGTGCCCCATAAACAAATGAACTCATGTTACACAAGAATAGACATCTGGTGAAGCCTGGGTTTATTTTTAAAGCTGAAAGAGTAACATAGTGTAAATAATCTTTTTCCTTTTCAAGTCCCATCTTCCTTGTTCAAAATGAAACAACCGGCATTAAGCTGGAATGTACCTAGTCAGGAAAAAGCAGATAAGAACTCAGATATCATTGCCTCTCTATGAGGTGGCAGAAAAACAAGGGTCTGTGAGCCATGCATAGCAAACTAAATCACAAGACCATTACAGTACTCAGTGGTGTAAATAAATTAACTAATTGCCTCTGAGACTAGTTTATTTATGGGTACATAATGCCTTTTATATACATCTCTTATCTTTCATGCAAAGAAATAAACACTTTTGTTCTAGTAAGGTGTTTAATTCAGGAAAGAAACCAAAATATAAATCTGTAATAGGTTAAAGGAGAAGACTTCATCAGTTTCTGCTTTATTTGCATGACATTTTTTCACTGTATGGCATTTCTGAGTAAGGATTCTTACTGGATCAGAAGTCCCACTACAATGTCTGTGGTGTGATCTGATCCTTCTGCTTTTATAAGATTTTGTTTTAAGATATAGACATGGAATTATTTTTCAGCAAAATTTAATGTCTGAAGCAGATACATCAGTAGTATTATGACTATAATAATACTACTACAGTATTATGACTATAATAATACTATTGTATTATGCAAAAATTAAAGAAGACTCTAAATTTTAAATGTCTCCATCACCTTTAAGTAAGTAACCCTAATGACTGTTCACATATTCCTGTATTTAAGAATGGTCATTAATCTGTGCAGAACTAGGGTCTGCTTTTGTTCCTGTATTCAGTTTGTTTAGTGTTTAATTGCTTTATGAAATAAATGAATGTTTTAGTAATCAGTAAGTCATCAATGACCTTACCTAAGGTCATTGTTTCTGCATAAAGTTGACAATTTTTACAAGAACAAAAAAACCCATCTATTTTAAGCATGATTAAGAAAAGAAAAAATCTGTAATATTTTTCGAACATTAGAATATTCTGAATATTTTCTGAAAAATCTCACCCAAACAAATTAGTTATGTAGGTTGATATTTACTATATACTTTTCCATATATGCACCTGTATGTTGTCTAGCAACAGATGATTCAGACAGGGCTGTGGGTTTTCTAATCGCCATCTGTGTATCTCAGTTTCATCTTTTCAACTTGCTTGCAGTCTAACATGGTGTGGCATAAACATTAAAGAGTTTTGCTGTTAATTTTAACTCACTTTGCATGTTCGGGCAATGCTTGAGGAAATTGTATATTAAATGGTGCAGAAGGACTTGGGGGTATCCACAGATGAAAAGCTGAACATGACCTGGCAATGTGCACTCACAGCCCAGAAGGACACGCACATCCTGGGCTGCATCCAAAGAGATGTGGGCAGGAGGGGGAGAGATCATTCTGCCCCCCAGCTCTGTCCTTGTGGGACCCCACCTGCAGTGCTGCATCCAGCTCTGGGATCCCAGAACAGGAAAGATTTGGTGCAAGTCCAGAAGAGGCCTGGAAGAAGATGAGGGGCCTGGAACACTTCTCCAACAAAGAGAGGATGAGACAGCACTAGGGCTCAGTCTAGAGAAGAGAATGTTTTGGGGAGAACGCATCGAGGCCTTCCAGTGCTGAGAGGGGGCTTATCAAACCATGAGAGGATAACTTTTTCTATGGGCCAATAGTGATAGACAAAGGGAATGGTTTTAAACTGAAAGAGGGAAGATTTGGATTAGTTGTTATGAAGAAATTCTTTTCTCAGATGGTAGTGAAACATTGGAATGGGTTGCTCAGTAAAGTGGTGCATGCTCTGTTCAAGGCCAGGTTAGATGAGGATTTGAACACTCTGCTGTAGTGGAAAGTGTCCTTGTTCAGAGCAGGAAATTTGAAATAGATGATCTTTAAATCACTTCCAATCCGTTCTATGATTCTGTGATACTCACTGAGTGTCTATAACAAACTCTTTTCTGCAGACTAAACTGCACAAGCAAAAACTGGGAATTTTAAAATTTTACATTATCAAGATCATACATTGTGACTGAATATTTTCCAAAGCTCTGTAACCAATAACAGATTTTAGTGTCTGCATGCTGTACAGGGTACTGTATAGGGAATACAGGGTACTGAAAAATATGCCAGATTCAGGTGTGAAGTCAAACAACTATTCCTGAAAAGAATCAAAGTCTTTGAGAGACCAAATAGCATGTGCAAGACACATAAGCAATTTAGCATAATGGCTGAATAGTCATGGGAAAGAGTTTTAAAATGTAAAAAAGAAAAAAAAAAAGTGAGTGTAAAATTTAAGAAATAGTCTTGTAATGAGACAAAGAATAGATTTTGTATGTTTGCATAATAGGCAACATAACTTCACTAAAAAACAGAATAAAATTAAAAGAGTAACACCATCCTCAAGCCCCAAGTTAATAGGTGAAGCTGATACTACAAATTTGATTTGCTGGAATGGCAGACAAAAAGATCTACCTTTCAATGTAATTGATGAGGAAATTATATTCTCCTGGTATGATATTAGAGGTGTATAATTTTGGAACCTGTCATATGGAATAAATTGTTAATAGAATAAGTCAGGTAAGGCACAACATCATATCAGCTCTTCTTGGGAAGGAAGTGAAAGAAAAAGATAAATGGAAATATGGTAAACAGATAATTGCACATATGTTTGATTTTGACCTTATATTTATTTGAAAGGAATTTCTCATACATTCTCATGTTATGAGCTTATAATGCAGCTTTTATCTCTCAAGATTAAAAAAAAAAAAATAAAATAAGGTGTTTGATTGTTTGATTCACAGCTCATTTTGTGAATATAAGATTTCCAAAAATCACTTTGCTGATTGCAAGGTCAGCATGAGATGTACAGGTGTATAGGTTGCTGCCGCGTTACTAATCAATGACTGGTTGGTTTAGAGTAGCTGTGTTGGAAATATCCAGGCTGCCTACTCTTCCAGGCTGCCTACTTTTTCAGCTTCAGAGATCAAAACTCCTGTAAGCTCCTTGGTGTATTACCAGTTTTTAATACAAAAAGACCATGTCAGATATTCAAATATGGTTTCAAGTTCTATATTTTAGGAGAAGATAAAATGCAGATGTTATTAAAGTATGTCTACAGATACTGAGACGTTTATATACTGATGTAATTAAGGGTTCTTTTCCCTAATTGGCTCTAATTAAGGATGACATGCCTCAGACTTCAGTAAATCACAATGGAAGGTTCAAAATCAGCTCTTTCGCTTGCTTATGTCTGCAGAATTTTGAAATAGTTAAATAACATTTAAACCCAAGGTAAAATGGAATAAGATTTCTTTTGTCATAAAAAAATAGATATTTGAGTTTATCAGATTAGTATGGGCAAGTCGTTTTGCTATCCAATACTTTATGTTTTGTGTTTAGAAGTATCTTTCTGCTTTGAAAGAACTTTCCAGTACTTTTCTGGATGAGAAGGGATTACCTTGTCCAACTTTGTTTGCCTCAACATGCCTAGGTTCAGTTTGATACCTGGGGTCAGTCTGGCATCCTGCCTCAAGTATGCAGTGACCTGTAGGAATGCAGCACAGGATTGGTGTTTAAAGTGGGGCAGTTTGAATACAGATGCTCTTGGCAGAATACAGATGCTCTTGGCAGCATGGGAATAAGAATCTTGTGTGGGACTGACAACTCCAGAGATATTCATAGAATTTTGGTTACCTCAGCCATATTCTTATGCAGCGTCCTTATAGTTTCTTATTCAGGCTTCTGCAGCCTCTTGGGAAACATGAAGACCTTTCATTTCTAACGGGTTTCTTCTGACAAAAAGTTGGAGAGCTATTTAAGATGGGCACTAATTTGCTCATTTGACTAAGAAATTACATGCCTCGAGGTAGCTTTTGGTAAGTCAATTCAGCAGCCAGAGCTCTAAAACCATGAGATTCATATTTCTCTTCCACAGAGACTTTCAGGACATTCTTGGTTGGCAAGGCATGAGAGAAGATCCCTTCCCTTGACCGAGCACCGTTTTCATATATTTTTCTTGAAAGAATTCATATTGTATGGAAAATGAGAATTATTGGAGTTGACCAGGTTTTTAGGTTTACTTTGGATGTCTAAAGTATTTGTGTTCCCAAAGGTCCATGCTGTCTCCCAAATAATTAGATGTTTTGATATGGTGGGTGTCAAGTCTGCATATGCCTGGGAACAAAATCTCATGGAAAGACTGGCATGCTGAATTCACCCTGACAAGAATGCAGTGCAAACAAACAGTAGTCAGCTGTTGCCAGCATAGCTCTGAGTGTTTAGATACTACCTATTGACTAATTCTGGAGTAAAATGTTCAATCTGTCTCAAATCCTGAGTTTCATTGTGTTTGATATCACATCCTCATTCAGGCTTATAACCAACCATCTTTTTTAAAACTGTTTATGAAATCCCAGTAGTATTTTTTGACATTAATTTAATTATTTAACTGATTTAGAGATGAAACTTTATTTCAGTTGTTGAAATTTCATCTTATTTTAAAAGCTATATTGTTTCTTTTAAGTAAAATATTTAAATATTAGTCAGATTTGAAGTTTTGTTTATCTCTTCTTTTTGCACATTAGAATAATTTTTATAAAACTGATAAACGGGATGTAGTATTTCAGTAAGTGGAAAGAATGGAATGAATATTTATCACTTATTCAAAATGCCTAACTAACTTTTTATAATTGCCATTGGTTTTAAAAACATTAGCTTTTTGATATAATAAAAAGTTAGCCTTTGTGAATACTAAACAGTGGTGCATGAGTTTGTTTAACTTTGTTGTGTGCTTCAAGCTTGTACTTATGTTGAATGCTGAATATATGAATCCCTCTGAATGTAGTGTAAGGTTACCCAGTAGTTGGGTATAGAACTGTGAATTTATGTCTCCCTGGTTGTGACCAAGTTTTTCTGCATTATTTCCTTTTGTACTGTTCAAGTATAGTGGGAATATTTTATTTAGCTGAGGTATCAAGAAGGGAGTAAATTTCTGTCATGGCAAATTATTCCACCATAAAATTCTCTTTGATTGATCTTACGTTGATGTGTTTCTGATTCATGAAGTTCCTTTTCTAAATTATAAAGCAATTTGGGAAAGCCTTTTGACTTTGTGGAATTGTATCAAAGACTTTATTAATGTTGTAATACTCATCCATTAACAGTCTTTAAGCAGAATTTAACATGTTGAGGTTGCAAGAATATGTACAGGCTGGTATTAAAGTTCCAACAATAAATCAGTAGAACTAGGAGTATGTGTAGTATGTTCTTAAAACCTGACTGTCTTTCATATTAATGAATTATGCCTTGATGGTCTACCAAAAAGGAAAAGACATTACAATTTGCAGCAAAGGTATGGAATGTAATTAGTACCAACAACATTGCTCATGCCACAACTCCTCAGATGTTGATCATTTTCCAACTGTATGAAATCACCATCAGCTGAAACAAGCTAGGAATTCTCAATATTGCTATGAACAAAAACAGAAGGTAGCATTGTGTTTTAATCGACTGGCCTTATTAATTACTTTGCTTAATTCACCCAATTTGATTTTCTGAAAAGATATATTGCGTTGCATCCTTTTCTTTAAAGGATAAATCAGGGCTATGGTTTCAGAAAGTTTCTTTTTTTCTTCTATTTCATAAGTGTGGGTGAATCATTAGGTGCAAATTCTATACTCCTAATAACCTTTCAAATAAAGTCTTCTGAAGATTTATTGCATAAACTCCTCAGGGAGTTAAGATGAAGATTGTAGTCTTAAACATTTCTGAACTACTGGTCCTTTTTTGGGGAAAAAAAAGGGTTTATTACAATTTAAATTACTGGAATCTAAGAAAAAAATTAAAATTATAAAATAACAATGGGTAATTTTGAAATACTGTATTATATCAAATAGACCAATAGACATCACCTGCTCAGTGAACTAAAGGATGTGAATAGCAGTGAATGATGCCTCTGAAGTTAAAAGCACTGTACGAACTGCCTGGGAAAAAATTGGTAATACTATAGGTGCCAATATATATAGCAAGTAATGATGCTAGCTCCCCCTTTTTGACTTTTACATTTATTTCATTTGCAGTCAACTATCTCTCCAAAATAGTTACCTGCTCAATCATGAATAAATCTCCCTGAGGGCTGGGTTGGGAGCAGGAAGAGCAGCAACAGGTAGCAAGCCATCTGTAACATTTGCTTTGCTCTCAGACTGAGTTTCCATCTGAAGATGGATATTGCCTTGACTCTATACAAAGTTAGCTACATCCACTATGGGGTCTGGGGAAGTTGCTGAGTTGCTTTGTTGGCTGCATTGCTCCCCAGCTTTCTTTTTTCTCTAGTTCTCCGTGTAGCTGGAACTGTTGAGAATTTGGGGGTTTATACAGGTTCCTTAATGCATAGCTCACCAATAAAAATATCAATGCAGTCTCAGTCTACAGTGTTTTTCCATTTAAGTTCATACAAGTACAGTCGAATCCTAATGTACTAAAGCCTTCACTTGGTCTTATCATTTTGACTTCAACATTTTTCTTTTGCCTTCAGGCAGTCCATTATCCATGGATATTATCTGTGTGGATCTTATACTCCTAATATCTAGTGAAGTAAAAAAGAACAGCATTAATTTGAGCTTGGCAGGTCTCTTCTGTGTTTCTATCTAGAGGCTACAAGCTAACGCTTTACTAATTCCAGTTTAATTTTTATAACAAAATTTCATTCTCAGGGTTTGGCATAGTTGTTGTCGACTGATAAAACCTGAGGTTAGTAAACTTTACTCCTTTGAAGATCTTAGATTTATTATACTGGAACCATTATATTTTAGCAGACCTTGTGAGCTGATTACCACAAGCCCTATTACAGCAAAATGCTGTGAAACATATTCTCAGTGAAAATGATGGCAACACTTACAGTGGGGTATAATGTGTGGGCATCTCTTTAAGTGGGCTGCTATGAAATGTGGATTTTGGGAGCTGCCCATACTTTATGGGGATGATTTTGGCCTGTGAGACCACTAGTCACACCAAAAGTTTCGTGAGAGAAAGCTCTATAGTTGTATGAGATTCTTATCTTGGATGAGCGCAAAATTTGAGAAAGGTCGTGATTCATTCTGATACCAAGGGAACGGGGAAAAGGGACATCAATCTTTGCTTTTTGCAACGTTTTTTATGGCAAGAAGTAGGCCAAAAAATCCAGTGCACAGCACAGTGAGAAGAGATTTATTCATTACTTGATAATCATGGGTTTTGGCAGTGTATTACAGTGGCCTCATGCTTCTGGGCTTCTGCTGATCATTCAGAGAAGTATGAAAATAATTACTTTTTCTTCCTTGAAGCTTAGAAAAATGTTGCCAAACTGGTTTTCAAAACTCCCATAAATTTTCAGAGAGAAGGCTAGGACATTTGGAAGACTGCCTGTAAATTAAATAAAAGCACAAATTCCTAGTACACAAATCACATCATCAAAGATTAATTTAGAGTGCTGCAGCTTTTTTGAACACACTTGCACATCCTTACAATTTAGTAGCTGACAATTTTAGGTGGAACTGAGCTAAAAAGACAGAGCTTAAAATCTCATCTAAGAACAATTTGGAGATGTAACTTTGTTCTTTTTCCCTCCAGTGAATGGAAGGAAAACACAAGTAAAATCAACAAGACATTTTGGATGTTGTAAATTCAGACCCACATGTTGTGTGCTGGCTCTAGGAGCTGATAAGGAGTCTTGACATTCAACAGCGATCTTCATATTTGGCACAGCTGAAAATCAATCCATACTGCTCTGAAAAAAAACAAAAAAACCAAAAAAACAAAGAGAAGAGCAGGCTTCAGGTGAACAATTGAAAATGCTTTGGAGTTATCCCAGAGGATTCATAAGGGACTGTACAAATCTGGCTGTTCCCTCCAGTAGCCACTCCTGGGTCTCTCCACCTCCCCATGGCCCCCCTGGGCAGGAAAGCCTCTGTCTGAAGGGATGCTGTGCACAAGCAGTCTCTCCCACTCCAGGTAAAAGTGTTTTTAGAAAGCTCCACATGTAATTTCTCTTTCAAAAATAAAGCTTTCTCTGATCAAGAGATGAAGCAAACTCCTAAGCACTGTCTAAGATTCTGCATGCTGTATTACATCTGATTGTCATTATTGACATTTTTTGGCATTTTAATTAGTGTCTCACACAGCTGACATAATTGACTTTGTCTCTGAAGAAGACAGAAGACTGTGCATAGGATAATTCTGAGCCCATTTAAACACTTGGAAGCAAGAAAGCCTGTTTCTCGTTTTTCTGCAAATAATAGCCTTAGGGAAAATATTCCTTCCACCATCTTTCATGTGTCAAATGAGGTTTTCCATACCAAAGACTGCTCATTACATGTATTTAGTATAGATAAAACAATGTGTTTTGAAAAATTTGACGAACTTTTTTTTGTGAAGGTGATGATATTGGAGCTCATCTTCCTCTTTGGTGATGCAGCCTTGTTTCAGTTTGAATAAATATATAAGTACTTTCTTGATCTTTAGAACAGCTTTGCATATTTTAGGAAGTGTTGTTTTTTGTTTTTGTCTTTTTTAGTAAAACTTCTTTAGAAACAACATACTAAGTTTACACTGAGGGAGTGTAAATACTAGACAGACATGCAAGGAGGTAAGCAGGCATTAAGATCAAGTACAAACTTACAAATACACAGTGTTTCCAAATAAGTTCGTATAATGAGGTTGAAAGATGCTTGTATTGTCCTTTAGCAGGAGTTGAAATAATTGAGGCTGGATTATTGATGTATGAATAGGGATTAAAGAGGAAAATTAAAGAAAGAAAAATAAATTAGCAATCCATGCTAAATTAGAAAGTTTGTTTTTTAGGCAGTCAACTACATGAGCAGCTGCGATCTAAAGCCTGAATGGAAGAGGGGACACCCCAACTCCAGCAATCTGTTAGAAAGCTAAATAAATCAGTGTTGCTTCATTCATTTCCAATCTTATTTTACTAGACTTATAAATTTCTTTCCTTCTTTTCTCAGTTGAGTCTGGATAGTGAAGCTGATCTGGAAGTGAACCTGTAGTTCCTCCTGTGCCCAAAATTTAGAGATTTTAGAAGTCCTTATAATTTATAAATTTGTTGTTTTACAACCCTAGGGGATTTAGTGTTAGCCCAGACCATTTTCTTTCACATCCTAGAACCCTTCTCACCCAGGAAAAAAATGCAGAACTTTTCAAAAGTGGCAAGCACTTGAGTTAGAAAAGCCCCTCTGTAATTATAAGCTTCTTTCAATGATGATTAAAGTCCCTGAAATAGCATAAAATAAGGGTCTAAATATGTCTATTTTCTTCTTTTGTTACTTCCCTTCTTCCATTATCCTATGACTATTTTTCTTTTGCTTTTGTGTTTTGTTTTGCACAGCAGTGTGTTCATCTACCTGCTGTTCATTTGGTTATCTCATCCAGCTGAATCCTTTTTTGTTTGCCTCCTGATGTGCTGCTTGCTCTCAGGCCAAAGAGCAGAGTCTTTAGAAAGTGGACGTTCTCCATTTGGCAGGTGCATCCAAACAGATGGAGTTCCCTTTGATTTCTTCTGGTAGTTCAAGGCTTGCATCAATTTTTTCTTTGGCTCATTTTGTTTTTTATGGGGTCTTGGAAGCTAACCTTAACTGCTGGTAGCAACTGATTGTGTTTTTCTGCCTTTTTAATGGTCCAGAGCAGGACTGAGAACTCTAAAGAATTATCCTCTGGCAAATTATTCAGAGGATCATAGTGTGCAACCACATTTGAATTTAGGAATTTTTCTGGACTTACTAATTTAGAGCAATAGGCACAATCTGTTTTTGCCTTGATGTTTATTTGAGATCTGGACTCCATCTGCATTAGAATATTACCACAACTTTAGCAGAAGCTTTTGTACCAGAGGGAATATATACATTGCATAAGAAAGGCAAACAGACGTTCAGTGACTTGCTCAAAGTATATAGTAATCACAGAGCTATGAAATCCTACCTTAACTGTAAGTAAGTCCTGCTATTGATTCATTGGGGTTAGATATTCACTCCATGTACTCACATCTTAGTTCAGTGGCCCTCAATGTCATACAGCCAGATCCATCAATGGCAACCTGCCTGGAATGAAATGCAGCAGCTGCTTAACACTACTCAGTTTAACTGTGCATGTGGTTCATATTAGAAAGAAAGAAGAATCTCAGCCAGCTGAAACTGGAGGGAGAAATTTAGCTCAAAAAAATGTAATTATCTAAATTAGAGCTCTGGCCAGGATTACTATACAAAGGCTGTCAAGGGAAGCATGACAAACAGAACCAGTCATAGCCTTGGTTTCACATTTTCACTGTTCCATTGCTTCTGATCTCACACAAATCCTTTCTACTTTTATTTTCTTTAAACCTGGCAAAATGTTCTAATTTTACAAAGACTGAGGTAATTGAAAGCTTCCATTGCAAATTACTTCCTCAAACAGGGCAGGCATCTTCTGGTGTTACCATAACATCCTGTGAAACAGAACAACTACTGAAAACTGATTTTTGGGGGATAAATGTCTTCTAGCTGCATCTAGTAAAGTGCTTGTGCTGTCTTCTCAATAAGTCATTCCTCATGGGTGATGGATTCATTGCTCCAGGCTATCTTTTTTTGATATTTATGTTCCTTTTCTGAGGGTTATTTTTTTCCTCATTTTTTAAATGTTTAAAAATCCCTAGATTTCCTCTAAAGCTGATGGGAATGAAACTAAAAATTCTTCTAAAGAAGTGTTATTTAAGAGAGCACAGGTCTAGGAAGCTTATTTGTCCAATGACTGATGGGGGACAATGGCCATGGAGCTTCATCTTTTTATGCCTTGTTCCCCTGCCTTTAGAATGGCCGCAAAGGTAATGATCTTTGTAACTTCCTTTGAGAAAACAGTCATATGAAAGCACTTTATAGGAAAAAAGTTATTATAATTGGAGTGTAAGTTTGTTATCAGCAGAAGTAATGCAGTATTTTATTAAGAGCAACCAATATGAAGGGCTGTATTTCACCTGCAAGGATTAAACAGCAGTTAAAAAACCAAAATTCCTCTATTTCCTATGTTAAGGATTGACTGATGAGTACAATGATAGTACACTAATTTTTAACATTAACAATTTTGCAAAATCTGTTCACCAAATATTGTTTTGCTTTTCTGCTACAGAAGTCAGTATATACTGAGGATGTGATATCTATTTCTTACTCTGTTTAACTGTTATAGAATGCACTTTCAACACCCTGTATTGACCTTTCTAGCCAAATGCCTCTTGAGTGATGTCTTGATTGATATTCATGAAGCTTATTCCATCTCAGAAAATTCATGTAGTCATCTCAGTATTTGTTTTTGTCTAGGCTTTTTTTTTTTTTTCATCTGTGTGTGTGTAATTAAGGCAATTTTTTTACTGTCTGTACTTTTAAAAAAGATGAGGTTAAGGCTGCTTATGCTCTCCTTTCAAACAGCAGTGTACAGTAAGAGTGTATTATTGTTGTGTGTAGAGGAAACAAAAACAATGTAATAAAAGGGTTACAGAACAAATATATTTGAATTTCAGTGTTATAATAATTTGAAGGGAAAATATCTACCTGAAAATTCAGGAGCAAAGCCGAATTTATGAAAAATTATCATGCAAATAGATGAGTAAGTAAAAGTAAATTTGAGAACAGGCTTTCTAGATTTTTCCTGTCCCCAAGCTTGATATGTGCTCTTACGCGGAGTTCTCTCCTCTCATGATTCTGCATCACAGCATTTGTCTACCTGTAATTACCTGCCCAACTTTATCTGATGTTCTCTTTAAAGACCTCTTCTATGCATACCAAGGACTTTGGTATAAACTGATAGTTGTCATGGTGTTGCCTTATGTTGAAATGAGATCTTTTTACACTTTTACTAAAATTTAGTACAAAAGAGTTAGGTAAAAGATTTCAGACTTCCAGCTGTTGTAAATAATTTTTTTATATTAAAAAATAATACAACATTGATGATACTGATTTAATCACATACTGCCTGAGTGTCCCTCATCCTATTTTGCAAAGTTGTTTAATTTCCTTTTCCATTTAGCAAGGCCCTTCCATTGTGAAAATATAATTAGCTCTATCTGTGTGGCTAGTTTTTATTCAGCTGATCTTGGTATCATTAGAAATTCCATTCAGACTTTCAGCAAGAGGTCTGACTGAGCAGAACACTTTTGATCTGTGCTGAATTATTCCTCCATCATCTTTGTGAACACCTGAAATCACCGACTTGTTATGCAGAGGCCAGTTTTCAGTCATTGGTGACCTATAATGGACATGACCCAGCAACCAAGCAGAGAAAGTTTTATTCAATTAAAACTCCCCTGAGTCATCCAGTCTCTTTAAAATGAAGAATCTAAATAATAGATTGCATGAAGATAGATAACATTCTCAGCATCCACTTTGTTTCAGTCTTCAACACAAAGGGAGAAGAGAAAGAGTATGGGAGTCAGCTAAGTGAGATAAATGGGAATGAGGGTCTGGGAATATGAGGAAATAGACTTAATAAGCAGCAAGTAAAAGAATGCTTCAATAATTTAAAGTATCTATAAATCAATGAGGACCTAGTGACATTTAACCAACAGTTCATGAGAAACAGCAGCAAGAACTGTCATGATATGTCAGCTGTATTGGATGGATAGAGTACAAGTGAGCCATCAAGGAGGAGTGAAGTAAATAGCAACTATAATGAAAAAAAAGGTTTTGAAGTGCATGAGGCAGAAGGATCCCCAAACTATAAACCATTTCCTTCACATTAAGAAAGAATATATTTTTCTTATGTATGAAACTTCAGTTACTACACCAATTATAGAAACTATCTCTAAGCATCTCTTAGTACAGCCTAGAAGTTTTCTTATATATACACTTAAGCTTTCGTTGTAATTGTTGGTATATCTTTTCCTGAAGAAGTGACAAATATACTGATGTAACTTTTTAGTATTGCTTCTGTGCAAACCAAATTGCATGATTGTTCTTGGTCTCCCTCTACTTTCCTGTTAGATTGTACGTACCTGCATGCAGGTACATCATCTCCCCCTTCTCACAAGGAAAATCTTTAGACAAGTTTTTATTTGGTTTATTGAATGATTAGGGAGAATGACTCCCTTCTCTGGGGAAGATATCCATTGCTGAGTGAATTTGCTTCTCTCTGAGGAAGCAGCCTTTAAAGACAGTAAAACTGAAAACTGGGTAGAGGATTTCAGAAAGACAGGCTGTTGACTGAAACACAGGTTACTGGCTGGATATGTGATAGGCAGTGTTTTTGCACAGTTCAGCTGTAAAGGACTTCACATCCCAGAATTAGCTGTCCTGTTTAGAAGAAAACAAAGCATTTCTGGTGTAGTGGAGAGTGACATATGACTCTAAGAAAAACATATGAAGTACTGAAGTAGCTGAGAAATTTAACCAATAGTTTAAGTGGATAAGGCTTTATATGTGGTAGTGATTTTCTCTTAACAAGTCTCGCACGTTGTGCGTGGCACAGATGAACTGGATGGGGAAGTTGGATCTGGATTTCTCCCTGGATATGAAAAAAAATAGAACCAAATACATATAGGTCTGCTGCCTCTGGAAGCCTTTCCTCCTTTAACAGGAAACTGCCTCAGTGTTATGACCTTAATGTCATTCTGCAGAAAAGTTAACTGCATACTGCTGCAGCACTACAGCACCAGGTTCTGGGAAGAGTTTAATAGAATAGTGTCTTAAGTCTGTGAATTTATTCTAAAATAAGAAAGTGAAGTAAGTTTGTGATGTTAGCTAAATATGTGTAACATACTTATTTAATAAGAGGATAAAAATATATTGTTCTTGAAATTAGGTGGAAATCTACAGTGTCATTTCTGAGATTTCTTAAAGAAGCATTAGTCATGAAAAATTTCATAAAATTAGAGTTATATGTCTCTAGGTCCTACTAACTGTAACATGATACTTATGATATCCATTCATGATATTGCTATTCTGAATTATGTAGTTATGGTGGGACTATAATAGAAAGAAAGGTGAGTATACTTAATTTCCAAATTATCAAGTATGCTTTAGTTCAAATGGCTTGGGCCTAAATAGCTGTCTCCTTTTAAAAAAAAATTATATCTTTGAACCTAAAAAGAAGAATTTCTTTTGGAATTTAACCACTCTGTGAAGACACAGAGAGACTGCTATGTGGAGACAATGGCCTGCTAACCCCTGACTGTACCAATAAACTTGTACTTTCATGGTGGCAATGATCAACAAGTACGGATAGACTCCTTGATGTCACTTTTAGGAAAACATATCAAAGGTCATTATTTTTTTCAAAATAAGATATCCTCTTTCAGATAAATGCATCAATTTCTAATGCATAAATCTTAGCTGCATTTCTCTAACAAAACAAAATCTCAGTCAATTCTTTCTTTTCTCAAAGTGCATTATAATTCTCATTTAAACCTTTTTAGCACATGACTCATAGTTACTTCAGTTTCAGGAATATTCATTCTTTACACTGTCTAGAATTACAATGAAACCTTTGAAATTTTTTTTATACTAAGGAGAAATAATTTTTTTCCTGTGGATCAAGTGCATTAAATTTCAAATCATTTATTGTAGTTGCTTTTACAAATTAAGGCACAGCTTTCATAATTCAATTTCTTAGACAAGCCAAATGATTGTAGTATTAATTCATTCTACACATAGTATTTGCCCAAATAAATTTCTTCTATTTGGTCTTTTGATCACAAGTGACAAATTAGAGAGGGATAATTTTTTCTTTATTTCTTTATTCATATTTGCTATAGGAAAAAACAGCCTTTAAACCATTTGTATTTGTCATTCACAATTTAACAAGGCAATGAACTGTATTACAGTTAAAATTCCAATTTTCCTTAAGTAGTCAATATGTAATAATGAGCACAGAATTAGAAGTGAAAATATGAAGACCTGCAAACCTCTACCCAGTAGGTGACTTCTTTTTTGCCTAAAGATGCAAAAAAATATGAAGAAAAAGGAAGGGAGGGGAAAGGCCATTTTATAGTTTGTTAGAATCCCAAATTTTACTCCTCATCTACATTCACTTGGACTTATCAACAGGGCTGTGGCTTCTGCCTTTGTCTTCTTGCTCCCTGAACAGTAACAGTTTCTGTATCCACAGAAATGTCTTTGATGTGGTTCTTGTGTTTCCCAGTCTTAAAATTTCTGTCTCCTGGACAGTATTTTCTCCAACATTGAAACATAAGGATCAAATAGAGCATATCTGTATCCTTGAATTAATCATTAATTGAAGCTTCTACCAAGACAGGAAAATGTTTATTTCATGATAAAAGTCTTGTGGCATGGAACTGACAGTAAAATTATTTTTCCCAAGTGTGGGCTGCAGCTATCCAGGTGATCTTAAGAGCATGTCAAAGACAGACCCTCACTGGACTGGACTGAATCTCACCAGTGTTACATTTAAGTCAGATTACTCTGTACTGCTCATTTCACCTCTTGCCATAAGAATGTTTTATTTCCAGGGAGAACATGCTTAGAAAGAAATCTCACAGCTGTATCTGCAATACTTGTGTTGGTAGAAACACTGCTTAACATTAATTAAGCTTTAAGAATTATTTTTTTTTTTAAATTTGATTTTAAAATCTTCAGGTCTGAGGATATCAAATTTTTCGCACATCATTCTGCATCTATTTCCCTGTTCCTCATTGTGAGAGTCTGCCTTAGTTCCCTTATTTTCTTAATTGTCTTCCTTGCTGTGATTTAGGCTCACTGGAATAGGAATTTGCATGCTGTGGACCTAATGACTGTACTGAGTCCTGTATATGCTTATTCCAGGACTGAAATGCTCTCTCTCTCCCGAGTGACCCCCCCACACTTACTGCTGTACTTTGGCTCTGCTCTCAGAGCAGACCAGCTCTCCAGTCTGGGAGACTACAGAAGGATGCATCCTAGCTCAGACTCCAGATTTTCCTATGAGGTCATCTGAATGCATCAGGGTTGGTTCCTGGAGCTGAAGTCTCAAGTCAAGCCTGACTAGGCAGGAGACAGGTTAAATACAGCCTGACGATTCCTTTTGCAACTTAGACACAAGGAGTCAAAGGAAAGAATAGAGAATCTACATGTGATCTCTTCAGAAGTGCATATACACAGAAAAGAGTTGATGATGGAATAATGATTTTGAGTATTTGTAAGCAGAGTGCACTCACCATCACCCCCGCTATGACCACAATATCGGAGAGAATTAGGGCATTACTTAACTTAGGTAAAGACTTGTTTGAATATTTGGATTCAGCTTGGATTTGACTTTGAATCTCCTCTGACAAGCACACTTCAGCAATTCTAGTATATTTTTGTTCTCCGAAATCTTTTATTTTTAAAAATTATTTTTCCAGGTGGATATACTTCACCCATCATGTTATTTATTTATTGCTCTTTAAGAACCTAGAGTATGCTTGAAACTGGTCTTTCTGCAGACAGCTGCAAAGGGAAGGACTTGAACTGTCTCCTGCAATTCACAGTGTGAGATCAGCTTGGTGAATATTTGATTTGCTGAGGGAAATAGAAGTACTCTTAGATGCTTTAATTAGAGTCAGTATAGGCAGACATGTCTGCGTTTAAAGTTGCCCAGCATACAAACCTATTGAAAGTTATTAATTATTTTAACATTAAGGGCAGACATAGTGATTTGTTGCTCTTTCTGAATCCTTCAGAAATGAGCTTCCAAGAGGATAAGAATTCATGTGTTTTTCATGCATTTTAGAAGGTATTTTTATTTCAGATACTCTTGGTCAGGTTGTCACAGGTGGTCATTGACACTGGGCTAGATACTCACAAGACCTTTCACTCTCTAGTGATAGTAGTTACTTCTCAGCTAGCAGTGGCAGGGCTAAAAGAATAGAAGTTGTATGTCAATTGTAAATTCGGTTCCCATATCTGTAAGTACAGTGGAAACTCATAAATAAAATGTAAAAAGCACATAAAGACTTTGAAACCCTGCAAAATTTCTTGTTCAGGTAGAAAACTGTATTTAAAAATTCACATAAACCATTCAGGCACCCCCACATCTCAGAAGGAGAGGCTGCACAAGGTGTGGTGATGCACTAGAAATCCCTGAAAGGGCATTTGCTACGGGATTTAGGCCATTGTAGCGATAAGAAGTCCAGTGAACCTTAGAACATTGTTATATATGATGAGTACATAATATTTAATCATATGAATGACTGAGACTGGAAGGGACCTCTAGGGGTCATCTGGTCCACTCCTCCTGCTCAAGAAGGGCCACCTAGAGCTGATTGCCCAGGACTACAATCAGATATTTTTTGAGTGTCTCTAAGGAGGAAGACTTCAAAATCTCCCTTGGCAACCTGTGCCAATGCTTAGTCACCATCACAGAAAAAAGTGCTACCTGATGTCCAGGTGGAGCCACCTGTTTTCCAGCTTTTGCTTATTGCCTCTGGTCATCTGGTCTCCTGGACACCACTGAAAACAGCCTGGCTCTGCTCTCTTCACAGATTCTCTTTGAGTATTTGTACACATTGTTGAGATCCCCCTCTACCCTTCTTTTCTCCAGACTGAAATGTCCCACCTCTCTCAGGCTTTCCTTGCAAGACATATGCTCCAGTCATCTTTGCCATCCTTTGCTGGGTCCTCTCTGGCATCATAGAACCAAAGAAAGTTTCAAATTACACGGCATCATCAAGTCCAAATCCCCACAGCTCCATCTTTCTCTTGTATTGGGGACCCTAGAATTGATCACAGTACTCGAGGCAAGGCCTTGCCAGTAAATGGGAAGGATCACCCCCCACGGCCTGTTGGCAGTACTCCTCCTAATGCAGCCCAGGATACTGTTAGCCTTCTCAATCACAGGGGTTCATTGTTGGTTTCTGTAAAATTTGGTATCCACTGGGAACTCAGGGTCATTTTCTGCCAAGTTCCTTTGCAACTTAGTGGTCCCCAGCATTTTCCTGGTGTTGTTCTACCCCAGGTGCAGGACTTGATACTTTTCCTTGTTAAATTTCCCAAAGTACCTGTAATTCCATTTCTACAGCCTGTCAAGATCCCCCTAGATGATGGCTGAACCCTATAGTGTATGAGCCAGTCCTCCCAGTTTTGTATTGTCAGCAAACACTCTAAGGGTATAGTTTGCTTTGCCAGCCAGTTAATATGGAAGGTGTTTAACAGGATCAGACCCAATATTAACCCCTGGGTTATACTGTTAGTTGGTGGCCTCCAACTAGAATTCATGCCACTGATCACCCTTTGGGCCCAGCCATTCAGCCAGTTTTCCGTCTACTTCAATCAGTATCAGCCCATCTAGCTCTTATTTCATCAGCCTGTGTGAGGATACAATGGGAAAAGTGTCAAAAGCCTTACTGAAACCGATGTGGACGATATCCACAGTTCTTCCATTATTTATGGAGCCAGCCATTGCAGTGGAAGGTTGCTGGGTTGGTAAAACAGGAATGGGTGTTATTGCCTAGACAATTGTGTATCCGGCAAGCAGGATAATCAGCAGCATGCATGAATAGACTTAAGGAACTGTGGCAATAGGCTGAGACAAGATTTGACCTGGGGCCTTCTGTCTCTTAATAAATAAGTGCCATTTCCCCCTATTAAGTTTTTTTCTTTTTTCTTGATATTGATACTATTTAGATCAAATCACCACTTTCCTGAAAAAAATAAAAAAGGAGAAAATTTCTTTCTTATGTCTATCTTAAACCTCCACTTCTGTTGTAGGGTACCACAATTTTAAACATTTTTAAACATTCTAGATTATAACAGAGGGATTAAGTATCTGTTTTCTTAAACAATTGTAGCTTTGGGGCCATGAGGGCTTTAGGATCAGACTCATTCAGCCCTTCTTGTTGGGAATATTCTGTTTTGGATAAGCAGTCAGCTACTGGCCTGAAAAGATAATACTTCTGCAGCTGATGATAAGACAGTTGAGATACTTGGATACTCATTCCAATTCAAATATTATTTAAGGATTTTATACAACGTAGACAAGACTCAATAAGAGAGAGAAGATCCTGAAATATTTATCAGAAGAGGGATTAGGGCTCTAATCTCTCTGGTGAATGCCCTAATAACCAATCTACAGAATTATTTTGCTTTCTCGATTGCTCCTTGAGTAGCCACGTGTTTCCTACAAAACAGAACATCAGAGGCAGATCATGAGAGAGCTTTTCTTCAGTGCACTGACACAAACCTAAATACAGACTTCTGTCATAGACCAAGCAGAAAAAGGAATTAGTACACTGGCCTCCTATGTGCCAAGCAAATGCTCAAATAATAAGATTTCTGGATGTGAAAGGAAGCATCTCTTTCTCTGATGCTTTGTGTGGGATTATACGTGACTTGACAGTATTCTACAGTCAAATTGCACCAGAAGTTTAGAAATGTCTCAGTTGTGCATCTCATAGGCCTGAGGAATTACTAAATCTTAGGTACTACTCAGGCAACATGTACTGATAATACTGGGAAATTAAAAAGGAAAGAAACAGTAGGTTGTCAAAAGCTAGACCACATAAATGATGACTTTTAGCACCCAAAGTGGGTTTTGGGGCTTCATGCCCTGGCAAATTGTCACTAATGTGTCTGGTCTCTTTAATGGAAGGTGTTCTTCTTGTTAGAGTACTTTCATCTTTTGTGGGAAAAAATAAAAAAGAAAAGAAATAAAGAGATTTTTTTTTCCTGTTAGTGACATGTTTATCATATTTTTAGGAGGACTTTTTGGTCAATTGCTCATTAAAAACTGTATCTAGCACACAGAACCTTTCCTGCAGTTGCAATGTTTCTCTTTTTTTCCAGGATTCTAGCTAATCATTATTATTTCTGAAAAAGTGATAATCAGGAAGTATCTGGATAGGGGTGTTTTTGAAAGAGTGGTAACAGTGAGTAGAAAATGACTCCTCTACTCTGCTTCCAAAGT
>VYXF01001709.1:430926-500086 GCA_013397295.1 Polioptila caerulea
TTTTTTTTTTTTTTTTTTCTCATTAAGTAGATCTTACAGTCACATTAGTCAAGATAACATTGTTTATAAGATTCCTTATTAAAATCTGTTAAAAGCTCACACTTAGAGGACAATTTTTTGGAAGGTTGCTGGCATAAAAGCACAAATCTTTTTCACTATCAGCAAGCAAATTTCCACAGAAATTTTATNATCATTTTATATATATAATTGCTGTGCTGTGCACAGCTGTTCTTTGGCAGAGGGGCAGAAACTAGCAGCTTTAAGTCATTCATACAACAAACTCTTACATCTCTAGTTATAATTTCTCTCCCTTCGTATGATTTTTAAGCTTTTATCTTTATTTATATTGTCTTTAGTTAGATTGTAAATGTGGTGGATCAGAGGTTACATCTTATATGTGTCTGTGGACTGATGCCACAGAATTTGGCTACTATGTAAATTGACTTCTCATAACCTTCAATGATGACATGGCAGAGTGGGTTGATGAGAGCAGTGGATACTGTCTGCCTCGACTTCTGACACTGTCTTCCACAACATCCTCATAGGTCAGGTCAGGAAATGTAGGTGAATGGACAGTGAGGTGGATCAAGAACTCCATGGCAGAGCTCAGAGGGTCATGATCAGTGGGGTAGAATTCATTTGGAGGCCTCTTGTCAGTGGTGTTCCCCCAGGAGCAATACTGCTTCTGGTCTCGTTCAACTTGTTTATCAAAAGCCTGCAGGAAGGCATGGGGTGCATCCTCAGCAAGGTTGCTGCTTGTATGAAAAGGGTGAGTGGCTGATCCACCTGAAGGCTCTGCTGCCATTCAGCTGGAGACTTGGCTTGGGAGAAACATAATGAGGTTCAGCAAGGAAAAGTGCAGGGTCCTGCACCTGGGGAGGAAGAACCCCAAACACCAGCACATTCTGGGGGCTGTCATACTACAGAGCAGCTCTGCTGGGAAGCAGCTGGGCGTCCTGGGGGATGACAAGCTGGCCATGAGCTGCCAGGGCCCTTGCAGCCAAAAGGGCCAAGGATATCCTGGAATGCATCGGGAAGAGCGTGGCCAACAGGTGAAGGGAGGTGATCCTCCCTCCTAGTCAGCCGTGGTGAGACCACATCCTGCATGCCCTGTGCAGTTTGGGCTCCTGAGTACAGCAAAGACAAGGACAGGGGCCAGCAGGGGCCACAGAAATGATGAGGGGTCTGGAACATCTCTCTAATGAGGAGAGACAGACAGAGCTGGGCCTGCTTAGTCTGGAGAAGTGAGAGAGGGAATCTCATTAATGCATGTAAATATCTCAAAGGCAGATGCCAAGAGGATGGTGCCAGACCCTTCAGTGGTGCCCAGTGACAGGAGAAGGAGCAATGGCCATAAACTAAAACACAAGAAGTTCCACCTCAATATGAGGAGGAACTTCTGCACATTGAGTGTGTCAGATTACTGGAACAGGTTGGCTGGGGAGGTTGTGAAATCTCCCTCTCTGGAGACATGCAAAACTCACCTGGATGAGTTCCTGTGTTGCCTGCTTTAAGTGACTGTGCCTTGGCAAGGGAGTTGGGCTTGATCTCCAAAGGTCCCTTNAATGATGAGGGGTCTGGAACATCTCTCTAATGAGGAGAGACAGAGGGAGCTGGGCCTGCTTAGTCTGGAGAAGTGAGAGAGGGAATCTCATTAATGCATGTAAATAACTCAAAGGCAGATGCCAAGAGGATGGTGCCAGACTCTTCAGTGGTGCCCAGTGACAGGACAAGGAGCAATGGCCATAAACTAAAACACAAGAAGTTCCACCTCAATATGAGGAGGAACTTCTGCACATTGAGTGTGTCAGATTACTGGAACAGATTGGCCGGGGAGGTTGTGAAATCTCCCTCTCTGGAGACATTCAAAACTCACCTGGATGAGTTCCTGTGTTGCCTGCTTTAAGTGACTGTGCCTTGGCAAGGGAGTTGGGCTTGATCTCCAAAGGTCCCTTCCAACCCTAACAATTCTGTGATTCTATGACTTGAATTGCACCATATGATGCATAGACAATGTTCATCAAAGACAAAATATTGAAACCAGCCCTTGTCTTTTTGGTTGTCTGGTTAGACAAAACTTCTCATATTATTGAAAGTTTTACATGAGTAAAGGTGAAATGAAAATTTGATTAATAAAATTCTTTTTCTGTGTTCTGGAGCTACATCAATTTCCTTCTTATACCCTTGTGCCCAGGAAGATATAATGAAAGCAGAGACAAAATTAAGTGTTCCTTGTATTACTGTAGCAAATCCCACACATTCTTATATTTGTGTTTGAAGGAAAAGAAAAAGGTCTGTCAAGAAGTAGTGCTACTTTTGTGTCTGTTTTATTTAAGTTGCTTGAAAAAGGCTATTGTATAGGGAAATTTATGAAAACGGTGTTTTGCAAAGCAAAAAATGAAAAACTTATTTTCATAGAAAGCAACTGTATCCTTATGCTCAAGAGAAGACAGCTTAACACCGTTCTCTTTGTATAATTTATTTTTTAATTAGAGTATGAGCCATATGAATGGTAAGGCAGTATTTGTATTACTAAAAAACCTCAACAGTCTGTGTACTGGTGCATCTTTTGTGGTTGTAATGAGTCAAAATGGTAAAAGAAGAGCACAGGAAAAACACCTTTCTATGTAGATTTTGCAGTGTTTTCCTGTCCTCTGAAACATTTGGATGATGTTGGCCCTTGGCATACCTATTTTTGCATGTTGCTTAGGTTCACAGCTATTTTTTTGCTACAAGTCTCCTGATTGCTCCAGTTTACTGTGCCTTGATAATCTCTGAAGGGTGTCCTTGGACCCTTGCTCTCTGTCCCTCCTTGCCCATCCTGTCAGTGCATTCACAGCCAGGAAAACGTAGCCAGGACATCCTTGTTTCTTGAAATCTGGAGCTGAACTGAAACCTTTGAATATAGGAGAATACATTATGGCTCTCTGCCTTCTCATCAGAGAACCTACTTTAAGACCTGTACATCACTAAGCACTATTACTTGCACCCAGCATCTGGGTGAAATGTGGTTTAAACAACAAAATACCAAAGAGATTCTCCACAGTTTCTGAGTTAATGCTCACTATGTGTTGACTGTTTTTAACATCATGTGTTACTAATCCATTGGTTCCACTGTAACAGAGAAAAATCCCAAAAGTTTTACCTATGGCAATTTGTTCGCATAAAATATGAGGAAATGGAATTGACTTTTCTTTGCTTGGGTATCTTAGTATTCTAAATATTTATTCACCCTTGTCAATATATGAGCAAAATAATTTTAAGTAACCTGTTGAAAATAATAATAAAACTCCCATTTAACTGTTAAAGTATAAACAAATCAAACATATTACAGACTCTTGTTATGGCTCTAAAATCATTTGGGCTTGAAATTAAGATTGGCAGGCCATGACTGCATTTAGTAAAAAGAAGATGAAGTATTAATTGTTCTATTTTTCAGTATCCAGTCTTCAATTTGAATGTCTAATCAGTTTCCCTGTAACCTCTAAGTGATATAAGATTTTACTGCCTTGGAATTGATCAAATGGAGTTCCAAACATGCCCTAGTCCCTGTGGTGCTTTTTGTGTGTTTTTGTTTGTTTGTTCCATTGGTTGGTTGGTTGATTTTTTGTTTTGTTTGGGGGGTTTTGTTTGTTTGTTTGTTTTTTGTTTTCTTAACTGACATTGAATATTCCAGCTTATTTTTCAGCTTTGCTGCTCCTGTCATGGACAGACAAATAATATCAATAATCTGAAGCTTTCAGTATTTCACTTCCTTTGAAGTTCTAAATAACTGATATTTTGAGAGAAGCTGCTATTCAGGGACTTTTTAAAATGATATGTGATAAGATGTAAATAAGACTTTGGGTTTACTGGCCTACTTGTGACGTCTAGGGTTTGATTCTGATCATATCATTGTGTGAGCAGTAGGAGAGTTACATTTGATGGTATTCTGTAGGTAGAAGCTTAGAGTGTTCCTTCGGATAAAGAATCTCCTGCCTTGCTTAAAGCTTTATTTACTACTTGTCAAACTATGAATGTTACTGTAAAAAGTCTTGTAAGAGAGGCTTGTAACTACACCTTTGTTCTGCAAGCCTGTGGTTTAACCAGATGTCTCACACTTCTTCAGTCTGAATGGAAATAAATTAAAAGCAATAAAATCAACCCTGACCTATTTTGCCTACTCAGTGGCTTTCCTAGTGAAAGTCACTAGGCAAAAAGGCAAAATGCAGGCTTTCCTATGTTCAGGCATCTGCATCACCGAGTACTTCAATATAAACCTATTGTCTGTAGTGATTCATTGATTAGTGATCTGCCCAAGCAGACACAAGGGGGAAGAAAACATGGATAGAACTCTTGGAAATGGAATTAATATTCAAATACTACAGACAATTTTGATGAGGGCAGCCAGATGACTCAAATGAATAATGAAGTGCATTTAAAATTGCATAGAAACTGATGAATGTGTGGATGAGTGCATCAGGTCAGTTTCGTTTCATGGAAATGAAAGAATGTCTCTGTGGAAGGAATGGCAAAGGAAACATGATATATTTTCTACATGTTATTACCTTTTTCCTCTAGTTTCATAGGCTTACATCTAGAGTATTTGTAAGACATAATGTGATGAACATTAATCTAGTGAAAAATTGTTTTGAGACATTGCTGAAAATGTGGGGTGACCCAACTGTAAGACATGATAGCCTGGAACATTAGTGGAGAGAAGGGATATTCTTGATGTTAAAGCACCAGCAAAGGGGTTTTTGGAGGTCTAGTTTCATCTCCTAAAGCTGTTGAGTACTGTATGTGATGTTGAGCAAGTCACTCAAGCATGAGCTCTCTCCTCAGCATCTGGAGATGTTTAACCCTTGGGAGCTCTTGAAAATGGTTTTCCATAAACTGTCAGCAGTACCTTTGTGTTTGTCATAGTTTCCACTTCTACTTTTAAGTTTCATCTCTATCACAACAGAGATGGATGTCTCCTGTTTGCATTGTAGAGCACCTAGTGAACAGAGGTCTTTCATGCTAGTTTCTAGGCCCTCTGTGACAGTGAATGTGTATTTCCACATCCTGGAAGACCAAATTATTATAAAATGATAACCTGAACTTGAAGTGTGCTGTGGCTTCTTACAGTAGAAAAATAATTAATTCCTATATTTATACTACTAATTTAGTATTACTGATTCTTGTTACACTCTTCCTTGAGTGAGCACAAAGGGTTGTGTTGAGGCTTCAGACTTATACATCCATACTCTGGTCAATTGGGAGAACACAACACAAGTTTTTTTTAATGGATTTGAAGAGCTGTCAAGTTTTCCAGTCTTGTATTGTGCTAGCTCAATGTTTTATATGCACCTCTTGGTGAAACTTGTACCTGAAACGCATAGGAAACTCTTCTGAGGCTTGAATTTTTAACTATGTGTAATATGAATTTAGATGTTGCTTTCTCCAGGAACACAGGTGCTCTATAAGTGGTAGAGACTGCATTCTCAAGAATATTAATATTATTACTGTTATATTGTACTGTCAGAAGCAAAACCTGGAAACCATTGGAAGTGGAAAAATTGTTCTTCTAAGGCAAACAGATGTATTTCAAGTTTTTGGGCTTGTGTAAAGACAGTGTGAGGATTCTGAAAAAAGAATAGAAAATAAAATATGTTATAAAAACCAAAGGATTTAACTTTGTGTTAAGTGAGTACCTAGTGCTATCAAAATCTCGACTTTGGGTCTTGCTCCCTACAGGATGCATGGAGAGAGGCACTAAAGGTTGGAATCAGTATAACATTCTCTTGGCTCTAGGCATTTTGAGCACACTTCAATTATGTGCAACAATGGGAATGGGCTGCTGCAAGAGGGCTTATCTGGTTGACAGTGGTCAAGAGAAAGTACTCCTTTTATACATTTGAGAAAGTGCAGGTCTACACACCTGTGTTAGGGTGCATCCTACAATTTTTTGAAACCTTATAAGATTATCCTGTTCTTAACAGTTTCTACAGCTGTAGGGATTACATATTTCTCTATTGCTTACCCTGAAATTTTCTTTGCTGCAAAGAATGCTAGGGGTTTGTTTATGAAACTTAGAACTAGACAAAAATGTTAGATATGTGCCAGAAGAGAAGTAGACACACTTTTTCTGAAGTAGGAGCTCCTTCTTTTCTGCTAATCTCTGAGAAGCATGTTCTTGGTACTCAGGATGCATTTACGTAAGGTGTGATTTTATTGGGAGAGGTATATTGGCACAAGTCATACCATAAATATTAGTGTGTTTCATTCAGACTTAAACCTTAGTTCTGGATTCCAGAAAGGCAATTTCTGTTGATCCTTTTACCTTGGCCTTTGACAAATCATTGTGACTCACTCTTTCAGATTTGAGTATGCTTTCAGCAAATTGCTGTCCATCTGTAAGACAGATGTCTTTCCTTCCCCTGGAAGTCATCCACAAGTTGTGATGGCTTGATATTAATTGGCTTATACAGAGATATAGCTTATACAAGTACTTGTAAATGTTGACACAAAGGTTTTGCCTGAGACCAGATATATGTATGATACAGTACACTGTGTAGAAAGGGCCAATAGAACACTTAACACTAATTATTTTTAAGTATGTCAGTAAAAATAAGTCTGTGCAATGAACCAGTAAACTTTTAATATTATAAATATATGTGAGAAATCCTTTACTGTGAGGGTGGTGAGACACTGGAAAAGGTTGATTGGAGAAGTTGTGGATTCCCCATCTCTGCAAGTGTTCAAGGTTGGGTTGGAGGAGTCTGAGCACCCTGTTCTGTTGTCTCTGCCCATGGCCAGGGGATTGGAAGATGTTCCTTCCAATCTAAACCATGTTTTTATTTTATAACTTAGTCTTGCCGCTCTTTGGAGCTCTTGTTCTTAAATCTGCCTGTAAGGAAATATATGCTTTTGTATGGAAGCATGAAATGATTGTCACCAGAGCATGGCCTGAATTGCTTGAGGCAAACAAGTGAGCTTTCTATGGAAAGTTTTCTGTGGGGCTGCTTTCCTGTGATGTGATGACTCTGGCTAAAGGGTTACTTCGTGTGTCTTGTGCTCACTTCTACCTGACACCAGCATTTAGTCTGTCACTTGGTCTGGCAAAACTCTTCATAGAGCCTGGTTTTCTACAGGAACTTGCTCTGTTTAATAATAAACAACCCTTAGAGACCAAGGTCTTCAGACAGCTTAGCTGTTGATTGTTAAGACTTTATATAATAAACCAGTGCTGCCTCTAGACCATGCAGGTTGGAGACAGAAGATTTAAAGTTTTATACAGGAATTAACAGGGTTTTCTTTACACTCTAATTTAAGGAATTGGATACTGTCATGGTTTGCAGCTTTTTCTAGAGAATGGTCTACTATTTTTTCATGTTACTTCCTGAATCTCATCCCACTCTTAGTTAAATGTAATTTTAGTATCCATAGAATACTAAGGAAAATTCATAAAGGCTGTCTCTATGACTTCATTTTATGTAGTCCATATAAATCAAATAGACAAATTTAATGTTAGAATACTAAAATTGTGTTTCTGACACCATGATCCAGTAGCAGAGGAATGATTGTTGTCAAAAGACTAGCACTATGTTTGTCATGATCAAATCCTGAGAGAAAAGGCTGAACTAAATATAGGAAAAATAAGTAAACTTTTTTAAACATGCACTTGTATAACAGGACTATCAAATCTTTATTGTCAAAAGTCAGCACGTAAAATGAAAATAGAATTTCTGATTTGAACGGTTTGGCTGGATTGGTTTAGTATTCAGCCTTGCCTAACCACTCTTGTTGAATTGTCTTTATTTTCACATTAGACTGGGATAACATATCACTTCTCTTATGGTTTGCCTCCTTTCGTCCATAGGATGCAAAAGTAAGAGAAACAAAGTGGTTTTGCAATATCCCTGACTATTATTCTGAATTTGTTCTTTATGAAGAAATGGAGAGCCAATATAATGATTCTTTTGCCTCTTTTCCCAGCAAGGTAAAGTAAAAAACCATGTCTTGAAAGTCTAACACTCTCATGAAAAGGTTAAATTACTAAATTATATCTATTTTTGCTCTGTGGGGAAAAAAGCTAAGATGACTTCTCAGCAAATGGTATCTCTCTAGAGCAGATTTTCTTACTAAACTTTTTGTCAATTTAATATTTAAAAAAAAAAAAAAAGATAAGAGGAAGACCACAATCCATACCCTCTTAAAATTTAATGCAAGAAAACAATTATGATTAGTATGATTAGTCATAGTAATAGAACAATTTCAGCTGCTGACTTGTGAATGTCATTACAGTTACCCATCTTTGCCCTACCACCTGTATGTGGGCACTTTTTTGAATGTGTGGTAACTCAAGAAACAACTTGAGTTACTAACAACTGTTAGTTTTATGGTTTACTTGACAGGGTGGTGATTGGTCAAAGTTGGACTGGTGATTGTGAAGGTCTATTCCAACCTGTGTGATTCTGTGGTCCAAGAATTGCCTAGAAAAGATGAACATACAGTCTAGTATCATTTGCAAACACAGTGGCTTTAATATCTGGAAAGAGAGGACTTTCCTTCTGTCTTGGGTAGCTTGCTGTGGAGTTGCTCCTGAGCAGGTGCAGACTGGAGCCCTATTTAACCTATTTAACAAGTGACAGAACTCCTAAAGTTCCCCAAAACTCGTGGTTGTATAGAAATGTCTTAAATCTGTTCACCACATAGTGAAGGAGATTGTATTTCCCCCCTCCCTGTATTTTTGTGAGTATTTGGGAACCAAGAAGATGAAAGGGTGTGTGCACAGCTTTAGAAAACTCTGCTTTGGCAAGATGCTATTAGTGAAAGGGATATGGATCTGTTAGATGTATTGCAAGTCTCAAGGAAAGTAAGTAGAGTTTTTCTACTTTCTGCTCTTGTATCTGCCATATTTTGAGAGCTCTTTTAACAAAGATTAGAAATAATCTTTCATTTTAGGATGTACAGTGCCTTATCTAGTATCTGACCTGATGGCATCTTATTGGTAGTGTCTTTCCACACCCAATGTATAGGAACTGTTTTCTTGTAACAGCTTTTGTTTGTTAAGAATGAGGGTGTATCCCTTGCACAGCTACATGTGAGTGCAGCCAATGTCACTGAATCTGCACCTTTCTTACTCCCTGGAGAGGTAAGGAAACCTCTGCCCTTTGTGGAGTCAAAGGACAAATATTATCCAGGTTATCTTGCTCTTTGAGGATAACTTTTAAAGGTTTAATTAAACAGCTCTGAAGTGGAAAGGGAAAAAAGAATTTCTCAAAAATCAGTAGGCTTGTGAAATCCAAGGCAATTTAACATAAGAGTGAGCAATGAGTTAGGATAATGAAAGTCATAGAATCTCATTGAACCATACTGTGACTACTTGCACCTTTTAAGAGAAACTGTATTACAAATCCTTGACATTCCACTGCGGTCTGTAGTATTAATAAAAAAAAAATCTTTGCCTGATTCTATTTCTAATTTGCAAAGATTAGTCACTAGGACATGCAAAAAATGTGTAAACCTAGGCAGTATAATTTTACATTTGGAACAGAAAGAAATGTGTTTAAAAAGTAAGATGTGTTATTGGAGATTACTTTTTCTGCAACTTTATAATAATTTAAGACCTTTTAAGGGAAAGAGAAGAGTAACATATTTATCTAAACCTCCTGTTAAGTAGGCTAAGAAATATAGTAATTAGTTATGAGAGCAATTTTAAGTGACATTGACTTTCCTTTTTCCCCAAGAGAATTGTGCTCTGATCCACGATCCTTGTATAACTCCTGTTTATGTTTCACTGCCTCCAGGCATTAAATATGGGCTTAATAGAGCTTGTGGTGGGCAGAATGACTAATTACTTGAGCTTCTGACCCTGCTCTGCTCTGGAACGATTTAGTATCTATTGACATAGGTGCACCCACCCCTATGTTTTGACAATTAATCATCCTCTGGCTGATGCAAACACTGCTGTAATTGTAAAAATTATGCAATTTTGTGTTCTGAAATTATGCATCAGTGAAGAGCTGAACTAAATGCACATCTTTCAAAGAGCTCTGGGATTCAAGTTTGTCCTTCACTTGGGCTACAATGCTCTATCTGCAAATAGTACTCAAGGCAACCCCTCCTCATTTGTCACACAACCAGGACAGGTGTTTTCTCCCTCTCCCATCCTACCTCACCTCTAGATTTCTCTTCACTATTAATGGTGAATTTTGAGGGGTTTGTCTTTTATCAAGAGTCTCATCTGTCTGAGATGTCAGGAGAGTGAAATGAACATCATTTGAGGATTTTTCAGAAGTTTTGGAAAAAAATCCTGTCTTATCTCAATTATTTTAAGAAAAAAACCAAAACTCCACCTAGTAAAAAATTAAAACTTTCTCTATATATATTTTTTAAGAGATGTCTTTATATCTTTGTGTTGGTACATTACTATAAACATCAAACAGGCCATGCCAGATCGTTGCTGTAGAGTTGTCCATGATTAGCAGATTGTGTGGAACGGTGTATTGCAGGAATTTTTGAAAGTTCTGGTAAGTTTACAAAAAGGCATTTCATAATTTCAATACAAAATAATATTCAAGGAGATGAATAATTTTACTCCTGTGTCTGTCTCCTTGGCAGATTTTTTTTTGGTTTTTTTTGGTTTTGTGTTTTTTTTGTTTTTTTTTTTTTTTGTCACAAAGAGGTCTATTGGGAAAGAGAAACTTGATGTCAAGTAAGACACATCTGTTTTGGAGGAAAGTATGTTGTCTCTCTAACTGTCTCTAACAGTAAATGAAGGATTGCCTTTGACATTGTTTATAATAAGGAGTTGCTGTAATTCCAAAGGAGTTGCCCAACATACTGTGCATGCTTCCAGAACATTACTAGACCCTTAAAAAAAAAAAAAGAAAAAATACAGGGGACAAAAGTTTTGCAAATCCTCTTCTAATGAAGTCAGAGACAAATGGAGCAATGTTTTGTCCCTTTGTGAGCCTTGAAGGAGCATTCTGCAAAATAAATAGATCATTGGCAACAGGCGTAATTCTTTCTTTTTTCTTTGTTTTTTTTCTTTTCCTAATTGACATACGTTCACACATTTTGGATAGTACTTGCATAATAAATCTGAATTAACTGCTACCAGTGATTTTATTCTATATTCTAGAGGTCAGGCTAGCCATTTGTATTGAGCCAGACAGGCTGGAAGAATGGGCTGTCAGGACCTTGTGAAATTCATCAAGGCTGAGGATAAAGTCCTGTATCTGGGAAGAAATAATCACTTGTGCCAATACATGCTAGAGACTGACTGGCTCAGGAGCAGCTGAAAAGGACCTGGGAATGTGGGTAGACAGCAAACTGCACAGCTTGGTAGGTGATGAGAGACACCACACCATGGGAGGGTAAGATTTCAGTGCATACATTGGAGCAAGGGAGATGTAAATAAAATCTTTTTGAATATGAAAAAAGGGGCACATTGAAAGAAGCTGCCCATAGACACTATATTATCTCCATTCTTGGAGGTTTTCTAGGCCAAACTGGACTGCTGTGAGCAGGAAGTTGGACTTGAGACTTCAGAAGTTTCTTCCTAGCTGAGTTGCCCTACGATTCTATTTTAAATATCAATAAAATAATTTAAAATATCAATTCCTGGATATTAATACAGTGGATAGGATACCCTTTCTTTTCACTTTTGTTATTCCATTTTTCTTGTTCCGTTAGATAAAATATATTGCAATAAGCAATACTATCACTTGTCTGTTGAGTGTCCAGCTCAAGATAGGCAGTGATCAGTTCATGAGGGACCTTATGTCTTTGGTTAGTTTTGCAAAGCTTTGCATATTCTTACCTAGCAAGAAGAATAAAATAAGTTATTAGAAGCCTTTTTCTTTCTCCACTATTTTAAGAACTTCGATGTGGTTCAGTTTTCTTGAAGACATATAGCTGAAGATTTGGTGTTTATTTTATAGTCTTGTAAAGACTTTATTAATGCATTTCATGCAGGGAAAAATAGAATCAAGAAAGCAGAACTTGCAGGTAAAAATTTAAAATTAACAGAATAAAATGGAAAACTGATCTCTTCTGTAATCCAGTATTTATGCATAGGTTTCAAATACGAATAATTTTTTCTTACTCTTTGTGCATTTACTCTTTTCAGCAATTCTTTTATTGTTTTTGGCTCTTCTCCTTTGCTCTCACATGCTTTTATTTCATATTTGGGTACAGAGTTCCGATGAAAGGAACGGTGTCAGTTTCTGATGTGAATATGGACCAAAAAACATTTTTCCAGTAAAAGTCAGAGGCTTCTTCTAGGCAGAACCCATGAATTATTTTAATTTAAAAAACTTGCTGTAGTAGTTTCAGTTCAAAGAGTTTTCAGACGTATGTATGGACAAATTTGTTTTAAAGTTGTACAAGTTATAAGACAATATCTTAATACAAATGACGGTTCAAAACCATAGAATCATGGAACAGATTGCAGCTGGAAGGGACCTTAAAGAACATTTATTTCCAATTCTGCTTCCATGAGCAGGGACACCTTACACCTGACAAGGTTGCTCCAATCTGGCCTCGAACACTACCAGGGATGCAGCATCAACTTCTCTGAATAACCTATGTCTCACCACCCTCACAGTAAAGGATTTAGTCCTCATATCTAATGTAAACTTATCCTCTTGCAGTTTAAATCATTATCCTTTGTCCTATCAGTTCTAGAACTGTGTACAATTTACTCCAGAAAATAATGTTGCCCTACAGAAGTACTAGTTTTGTCCCTTTACTTCAGATTTCTAGTGAAAGTGACTCCATTGTAGAGAAATCAGAAATACAAACTTTGGACATGATTTCTGCCAGTGCAGCAAAAAGACATTGGAAGAATATCTGAATTTCAGACAATCTCTTTGAAGATTTTCTGAACTCATTTAGTTTGCGTGCATAGGACTTGCCATTGAAAATAGAAGTTCACTGGAATTTTTTGTGTTACAATGTGAGTAATCTTTAATAGATTGACATCTGTCCACTTCCTGATTTAGCAGCTTCTGCTTTCTGGGAGTGTTCTTAAAGCTGAAATAATGATGAAGTTATCTTTCTGTTTATTTCCCCTTGTTACACCTGTTCTTTTTGTTACACCTCTGTTCAGTTTGTATATCTGTATATGTACACTAAGAGTTTTGCCTAACGAAGTCAGCAGTAATTCCCTACTCTTCTGGGTTTTGTAGCAGGCTTTTAGGCCCAAGGGTCTTTCTTTCTAAGCCAGACCTTCAAGCTCTGAAAATTTTCTTTTAGCGTCTTAAATATACTTAGTGACAGAGAATCTTATAATGAAACAGAAACAGTTTCAAGGGATTTGGTTTGGGGGGGAGTTCAGAGGAAGGACAGAGATTTTTACTGCTTAGGTGAAATACTTTGTTATTACCTAAATAATTTCTTTATATTTCATTGTTTCCACAGTGTAAGAAAAAAGTATTGTAAGAAAACTAGTTTAGTTGAGGAATGGTCTATTAATCTCCTATAACTTCCAAACAGATGTGTTGGTTGAGATACCTTATTTCTCTTAATTCCTAATAAAATATTTCTGTTGAATAAAATACCAATATTGGTTCTTCTTGAATTATAATCCTTGTTTTAATGAAAGCTTGGTCTAAGGATGTTGAAGGCTCTGCACCATTTACTTATGTCCAGAGGCACAAAAAATACTCAGCTACAATGGATTTATGGAACTATTTCAAAAGGCCCAAGATTTTCACATAAACTTTTGGCTTTTACTGTCACCTTGCCCTAAGCAACAGGTATTGTAAGTGTCAGGAAGAATCCAGGGAGTCCTCGCAGAAAGTATTTTAGTTCCCTGAAAGCTATTTCTTTATAGAAACCCCAGAGGACCCAAGGGAGCAGGCCTTATGTTATTTTACAGTATTTAATGATGTCACATGAGTGAAATATTTCTGCCAGATGCTGAATGATGTTATTTTAAAGTCATACCTGAGTAAAAAAATCTCAACTTTGTTTCCAAGAAATTAAAGTTGCTAGGCCTACCAGTAAGTGTTATGTCCTCTGGCATTCATTCACAGACTGGTAGAAAATGTAAAAATATGCAGATCAGTAATAATGAAGAGATAAAACAGGCATTAAAAGAAGTAAATGTCCCCTTTTGTTCTTCCTGGGACATTAGAGGAAGCTTGAGATATGGGATTAATTAAATGTGTAATTTTTTAAAATTTTTAGTGATAGTAGTCATTGTTTGCATAATCTGTTTTCCCTGTTTTCATAGTATCACAACCCCAAAAATTTCTACCACAGACTTGATTTATATTTCTTGGGTAATTTCTTTGCTCTCACAGCTCAATGTCAGAAAGATTCACTTCTCTTTGGAGCACAGTAAATTGGGGTTTACCTCTTGTTAAAAGCAAATGACTAGTATCTACATTACAAGAGTGTTTATTAAGGAGGGGCTTAGCATGGTAGTCGAATTGTTGAGAAATACTTGTGTATTAACAACCCACACTTTCTGACAATATGAGGTTTTTATTAATGCTTCTGATTTTGGTCTTCTTAGTTCCAGCCTGTGTCCCACATTTATCCTTTCCCTCTCTTTTCTATTTTGTCTCACAGGCTTTATCCTTTCTCTCTTTTAAGTTTTCCAAACTTTGTGTCCCTTTTTCTACTCTGCTTTTATTTTAATTGGGCCTCAGCTGTTTCTTCATGCTGTCAGTTCTGAAATGTACACTCACCTTTATCTGATGCTGCTCTTTATAGATGTTTTCAGCCCCATCATCTGTGTCTGATAAGGCAGTGAACAATAATTCCTTTTCCCATGTAAGCTCTCTTGTAGATATTATTTCTGAGATCTTCAGACATATTATGGAAGGGAAAATTACACCTTGGCTCTTCCTTTCATATTTAATAATATATTTCAAAAAGTGATTATTAGAGTGAATGTAAAATTTCAACTGCATTAATAAAAAAGATATAGTACTTACTAAAAAATAGTACTTCCAGTGAACAACAGGACCTAAGGTCCTCTGAGCCTTTACCAAGTAAAATTTTCAGCAAAGGTAAATTTTTAAGAAAAGAAGGATGTTGCATATTCTTATTCTTCTTATTATTAAGATAGGATGGTATTTTTTGCAGGTTACTAAACCACTGTAAGCCCACGCATTTATCATCATTAAAGATATTGTAGTTTTCTTGGGCTTGCTACACTCAATTTAATTAAAGAAGTCCTGTTTTTCTCTTTACTTCAGAGACATTGATAACCTGTATAACTTTGCTTTTTTCCTAAACATTTTCTGCAACTCAGGAGTTGGAAGTATCAACATTTGGCTTTACATATGGAAAAATCCTCGGAATCAGAGAGGGGTGAAAAGTCCTTGACAAACCAAACATATGTTGGTGTGTTTGGTGGCGATCTCCTTGTAAAAACCAGGCTGTGAATAGCCAAAGATTTAGAAACATTTTCTTAAGTCTTTTTATCCAGAGTCTGCTTCTGTGGGTCAAACTAGAAAGTATTAATGGCATATTTTTGAAAGGCTCTTTTACCACCATGTATCTTGCCCTTGCTGAGCCAGGAGCTGTCAGATTAGCCACTTTCATAAGCACAAAAACTAATATATATCACTGAAAATACAATACAAAGTAAAGCAACAGAGAGTGTTCATGGTGAGCTACATCAACAGTTTAAATACAGATGATTTCATAAATACAAAAGGTTTAATAAACTTCTGTAAAGATTTTTTTTTCTACAGTGCTGTCTATAGAAAGCAAAGTCATGCCAAAATTTTAACTAAAAGCTTATGGCAAAGGACTTTAAAGGATTGGTAAAAAAATAGCTTTAGGTGCCTAAATTCATGTCTGTATGCTGAGTCAGAAATGATTTCACCTCAATGTAGGTGTTTGGCTTTGGTCCTGTAATTCCAAAGAAGGGCTTATAAGTCTTCATTAAGAGTATTGGGGAAAAGGGGTGCCGGAAGATATGATTACAAAGTTTGTCTTTGGCAGGGGCCAGCCCAGAGGCTCCTTCCCCAGTGCTTGTTTCCCTCACAATTCCACAGAGGGCTGCATGGACTCCCTTGGGTTACAGCACTGCTGGAGCACCAAGCAGCCCCTCCAGGTGGGAGTTTAATAAGCTGATTGGGCCACCATAAAATCCCAAACTCTTGTTGAGTGGAGTTAATGCCTCCACCTGGGAGCTTTGAAAGGCTAACAGGAGTCCAAGATGAACTATTTCATTATTAGTCTGGAAATACTGTTGATGGTATTATTAAATCTTACCATGTTCCAAGCCTGAAGAGTTTGTGCTGATTTGAGGGACAGGGGCCTTTCACTCAACTCGGGTGCCTTGGGTGAGGGCTCTGGACACAAGTGGATAGGCAAGGTCTGAGCCATCATCAGTGTTGCCTTAGATACCAAGGAAAGCTTTTCAATCAAGCAGATGCTGAAAGTTTAGGAGACCCTGGTGATCTCACTGGAAGTTTGAATCAGTCTCTGATTGAAAAGAGAAAATGTTCACAGATGCTATTTTGTGGTTGCCTGAATATTTGGTAAAGTGCAGGTGATGGGCTGCTCCTTCTTTCAAATATGTTCACAAAACCTGGGCAGCTGTGACATCACTGTCTGCTCTGATTAGGGAACAGAGTTTAGGTTCACCTTTGTCTGTCTAGAATTTTTTTTATTAAGTGCTTTAGTGTGATTTACTCTTTCTTTTTCTGTGAGGGAGCGGGTGTCCTGGAGTTCCCAGGGGCATGGTCACTTTTATAGACGTTCAATGTGCCTTCCATCTGGACTAGCAGATAAGATTTTCCAGCTACTTCTGGAGGAAAAAAGAGTGATATAGAGTAGAGAGCTGGGATTGATCATTTTTTTTTTCAAACCCATAGCAGAGCACAAATGATGTACAAAATACACAAAACCAAAGAAAATTCAAAAGTATTTGTCTAGTAAATCCATTTTCTAGTATCACTCTCATTTTTTAAATTTTTTAAAATTTTTTATTTCTAATTCACACTTAATACAGTATGATAATATTCCTATTTAGGCAGCCAGACCTGTCCACAAAGATTTATTGTCAATCAGGGGATTTCCCTGCCTTGTGTAAAGCTGAACCCTCCCTCTACTGTTTTCTTTTTCCTGCCACTTGATACAGAATTAATTAGAAACTCATCTCTATTAGTTTCAAAATCTGTTTCTTACCACTTTCCTGAATTTTATTCTGATTGTATTCAGTAATTTGATGTACATTTTACTTCTGTACAGAAATATGTCATGACTCAAAGACAAATGTTTCTTCAAGTGACTCATCAGCTTCTGTAGCATATCTATTGATAGTTTCTCTGAATGTTTTTGAGTTTTCAGAGAATGTTTTGTGGGCTTAAATGCCAATGACTTCCCAAAAAATCACATCTCTGAACTTTATATATTTTTCAAAAATTTATTGTGGTTCCTGATAGAAAAGAGGCTGCAAAAATAACAGCTGTTTAATAAATTCCTTTTACCAAAACTGCATGGCTTGGATTTTTGTAATGTTTCTTTAATGACAAAAATAGCATGAATCATTAAAAAAAATGATAATTTTTATTGTTGTCAACATTCCAAAGTAAATTTGTGTGAAAGCATTCAGACTTTTTGTGTTCAGACTTATTTACAATTTTTCAGAATTCAATCAATTATATTGAGTTTTCTTACTGACATGCTCTGATTTTTCCATTTTGCTCACATTTTTTATTCAGAATTAATTTTTAAGAAATAGTGTTTTTGCCCCACCACAAAATTCCTGAGTTGCTTTGTTGAAACAAGCAAGAAAGATAAAAATCCTTTGATCTAATCCCAGAGAGATTTTCAGTACCTTTGCTGCATGTATGTCTCGACACAATGTGGCAACTGTGTAATAAATTTGATGGTCATGAACATTTGTTTTACTTGTCTGTACTGTAATTCCTAATTAATCTGTGACAGAATTTCTTCACAAATGCACCACCAAAGTGCTATAAAAGTATCGTCTCTCTTCTGAATGAGAGGTAAGCTGGTAAGAACATAGAGCTCCAGAGAGCCATGAACATCTCTGCAGGTCAAAAGTGGCAAAATTAGAAATAAATCAGGTGTTTGTTGTTTGAATGATAAAGCTGTGCTCCTTTGAATCATGAGTTAATGAACTATTTTCCATAACATTATTTCAAGAGATCTTGTTTTGCTTAGATAAGCATTTAGATAAGCACTTTAAGTTCCAGAATAATAAAGTTACTTGTCATGATCACAAATAGATGTATGTGGTTCTTTAAATATACATTATGTCTCTTTAAGTAATTTCAATTTGGATATGTCCCTGTTTATTGATTTACTGAAGGCAAGTTACTCTACTATAGAACTTGCAGGTAAAGTTCTAATGTCTATGTGAGATGGAAGGAGCACAAGTGGCACAGCAGAAAAATGAAGAGTTCTCTGGGTGACTGTAGGGAGGTCAGTCTGGATTTCACGGACAGGAAAAGGTGATGAGATTTCCACACCATGCCAGGTTTTTTGCTGCTGATCTTTATCCTACTGTAATTAGACATATTGTTCAGGTGAGCAAATCCTAGGTACTTTCACTGTGAACAATACTAAACTTGATTCACTTCCTTCTGACTGATCTGAACACAAAACAGGTGAGTTTTTTAATTTACTGCTACACTGATGATGCATCAGCTGCTTTTCTTTTTTTTTTCTATTAACTTTCATGGATCTTTCACTAAGCTTTCAGGACATTTAAGGTTTTTATTGTTGTTTATTTATTTTAAAGACTTTTTTCCTTTATAAAGTTTTTTTGTTTTCTTGGGTGATTTTTTTTGTTGGGGGATTTGTTTGTTCCATTTTTTCAGCTTTTACAGCTCTTCATGTAACACCTTAAGTAATTTCTGTACTCTATTTAATTGGAATGACAAACAATAGAAAGTTAATTAACAAAAAAAAGTCCACCGGAGGGCAAGTTAGTAGCATGGTAAAGAAGCCATGATTTACAGTATTTGCACAACTTTCTTTATAAAGCAATTGCTCTTCATTATAATAATGCCAGGAGAGCAAATGGAAAAAAAAAATGTGTTGCATTAGCAAACAATTAATGAGCATTTGTAGCTGAATGGAACCCACTTTTATGTATTATTTCATTAAAAGTTTACAGGATCCATGAAACCAGAGAATAAATAAAGGTAATGATTTCAAGGTAATGGTCTCCTAGAGGGCATGAATATTGAACAAATATGTTAGTCTTGCCTACTTACTTAAGCGTTAAAACCAAGGGCTTTTTAAACCTTAATTTTTCTACTCTTTCACTGAAAGATCAAAGTGGGCTATTAGATAAAAGAGAAATGGGCACAGGTATTTCACATTTATCATTTATGCTATATTCTTTATTGAGGCTTAACAGGAGCTCACTTTTTCTGTTAAATCCCCCACAATTTAATCCTTTTTTCCATTGTGAAGGATAGCTCTTTGTGTCCTTGAAGAAAGTAGCAAATCATTTGTAGAAGTTGATGCCTTCTTAAAGAATGATCAGTATTTTCTTGGCTATGTATCAAACTACATTTGATTTTTTTGGCAGTTTTCCATTAAGGCTGCACCTCAGTCTTGGTGCTTGCACGCACACTTAGGTGATAGGATGGCTTTTCACCTTCTTCATCATTGTTTCACATACTTTGCATTCTTAGGCAGACCTAGTTAGCAGTTTCTTCATTTCAGGTGCCAGAAAGGTTTGATAATGTTGATAGTTTCAACAAAATGCTGCCCTCAGTTCTTTACATAATTAAAATGTCATGTAACTAATGGGTACAGAGACTGTCTGAAAGGACAGCTGGAGCTTGCGTAAAGAAAAGTTTGTATGAGGATCTTCACAATTTCAGGGTGCTCCTTTAATTCAACATTCTACGTATGTACAGAAGCAGCCGCTGATGCTCATTTTCTTGTTGTGTCCTTTTATTCCCAGTTGTCTGCCTGTATTCATCTGTTGGTTCTCGTGTCATATTTAGATTCTAAAAGTTTTGAGAACAAACCTCCCTCAGCTGTGTGTTGCTGTGTGGTCTAGTGCAAAGGAGTGCCAATTCTTGGCTGAGTTTCTTAGAAACAAGAACTATGAGAAAATAATTGTCAGGTTTCTAGTAAACCTCTGCTACTGCTTTATCATTCCCATTTCTAAGTACATCCAACATGGTCAAAGATTTTTTTTTTTTAATAGGATATAAACTGTTCAATTGCTTTATCACTTTTATCAGAGTTTCACTAGAACTTGATAAAAATTGCTTTAATTGGTATGAGTGTGGTCAGGACAAGGGATCAGGTAGAGCACTCTGAACATTTGAGTGTTATTTGTGGCCTTACCACCCAGGTTAGATGCCTTGCACATCTGTGAAATGAACACATACACAAATGAACAATGGGGTGCTACTCCAGGACATTCTAGGCTGAGTAATAGAAGATCTGGACAATCGTTTGAATACTCAGAATAGAATTTCCAGTGATGATTAAGAGTTAATTCAAATCTAAACCAAACTTCTGAGTTAATTAAATTGAGCTGGAGGCTTTGTGTGGATTTTTCATCAAGACAGTGCCTTCTGAAGAAGATTTAATGCATTAGAAGCATAAAAGGAATCTAACAGGAAGGTGATGAACTTCCCAAAACCACAAAGACTGCCTTTAATATTATTTTGAAATGGAGAATCTCCTTATACATACTGATTCATTCTATACAATGTAATTCCTACTTTATTTTTAGTTTAGTAGTTGGATGAATTTGAATGGGCAGCTTTTTCCCAATCCTCTCTCACATCTAGATTCCAAAGAAAATGAATGAAAATTGTTTCTGTTTAATGAAAAAAAGAATTGCTCTTGAGAGGATCTGTAGACAAATGCTGCTCATCTTAAATTTTGGAATCTTGCCAAAATATAGCTCTATTTTTACAGAGTTTTGGAGATTTTTTGTTTGTGTTTAGGCAGAAAGACAGAGTTCCTTGTGACGAGGCAATATTCCTTCACACATGTGTCTATCTGATTACTTTTCCCTACTGAGAGTGTGACTAACTTGTTACCTGGAAGAAAGCATAATGGAATTGGAAAGGCATGAACATGTTAAAGTATCTTTTGTTTTATCCGAAATTGAAGCCCCCTGATATTTCCTGGTGAAGCATATGAAAGTATAGAGTAAATTCAAACAGAGACCAACATGGACAAGTATCAGATATGAGTCATTTGGTGGTTCTTCTTAATGAGGAGTGTCAGTTATTTCTTCTCTTTCTTTTATCCAATTCATCAGGGCAAACCAGCCCACAGATCTTTGCTGTAACACACAAAACAATTTCTAACCCCACAGACTGTGTCAATTCAAACAGCATTTTTACAAGCACAGTAACAATCTATTGCACTTCTTTAGAGAGTTCATTTTTGGTGTCAGTTACAGCATCATAATGTGTACTGTATTATTGTTCTACTTAGTGAATTGCTGATGTGTATAATGATGCACCTGTTAGTCAAGAAATCCCTCAGAAGCCAAACGCTGCTATTAAATTGACATACTCACATGGAGCCAGAACTGTCAGGATGTTTCCTCTGCATTATGCAATATTTTCTGCTTTATGGCCATTAAAGACAATAATAAAACAGCTGTCGCTGAGTGTATGTTGTCAAATATCAGTGAAAAGCACTGAGATGATGATAGCAATGTGGTGCACAGTGCAATAGCTAAGGATGGGTCAGTGTTTTTATTATCACCCTTGGGTTTTTTCTGTGTGCATAAATCTTTGCCCTAGGCAGGAAATTTCCAGTCAGCAGATAAGTCCTGGAGCAATGACCAACTTTTGCACTTGCAAAATTTTCAGTAAATATAACCATACAACTTGATTTATTTTCTGGAAATAAAGTTCAATTACAAAGTGCCAAAGAATTTTGCAGCTTTGTGAGTCTACCACTGGTGCTGAGAAATGTTCTGACTTCTTTGTCTCTCTGATTTTTCAACTGAACTTCCTTTACTACCATGAAGAAAAGGTGAAGAGAGAGGGTAGACTTTCAATATACCTTGAGTTGCAACATCCTAAAGAAATTATTTAATAGATATTTTTCCAAGAACACTCAAATATTGGGAACCTTGGAGCTTTTGCGCAAACTCCTGCATATCTCTTGGCCACCTAAGTTTGGGATGAGGCTGCCTGCCATTCTGAGCATGATATCAGGATCTCTGCCTGCTGTCTGGCTCTGTTTGGAAACTTTTCCACTGATAGGGCACAGGAAATAAATTATCATCTGAGACCTGTTCACAGCACAGATCCCAGTATGATGGAGGGAGTGTTTCAAGCACCAGAGGTATGAAAGCCTTGCCTCCACAGATGCCCATGAACACTCTTATGGAGAAGAAATGTCAGTAGGAAATATCATGATCTTGAATGCCATTCTGTGGAGCCATGTGGTGTTTATCACCAGCATAATCTCAGGATTACAAGTGTTATTTTAAGATAACCCAAAGAGATATAAACATATTATTTAACTGTATGAGTAATGGTAGTAATATTTTTTCTTGTGTAGCAAATGCACAAAAAAATACTGCCCTTCAGAAATGTTTTGCTACTTTCTCCTGCCCTTACAGATATGTCATACAGATACAGAGTATATTACAAAATATTGATGAAATGCAATTTTGCTAAGTTCAACTTCAGGGCTCTAGAATAGGACCATGCCTTTTTCTTTGGAACCTGATTGGTTTAAAATCACTTCTTAAGATAAAGAATAGGTTACAAATGGAATAAGAAAAAAACAACAGAAAAGAATAAAGGATTAAGTTTTTTGACACAATATTACTTCCTCTTGTTTTAAAAAAAACCAAAAAACACAGAGGGAAAAACTGAACTACATTGACATGAAAACCTTTGGAGAGGTTTTCTAGCTAAACAAAGTCAAGGTCTATTACCACAACTGCTTAATCTGGTTTCAGATTAGGAAAAGAAAGGGTTTCTGAAATACACAAGAGCTTGCATATGGTCTCATTTGCACCTTGATTCGGACAGAAGCATCTCTTGTCTTTAGATCATAACATAGATGCAATAGCAAACATGGCTAATTCACCTGACTGACAATATCTGTGACAACTAGTCCATGACACATAGTCCAGATGACATTTTAATGTTTATAAGGAAAAGAGGGGAAGAGCACAACATGAGTTACTTTATAAATCAGAAAACATGGTGATCATGGGAGATGTGCTCTGTTGTGGTTTGTGAAATTAGCTGAGATGATTGGTGAAGCTGAGAAGCCACTGTGATGAGCTCCTCTCTTGAACTATATGTCACAGCTCAGCTGTATAAAACACAGATTGAAATTAATTTTAATCTTTCAGAGCAAATATTAGAAAGATAGCATTTCAGTGATTGCATTGAACATACTTTAAGGAAAGGGTGCTTAATTTCCAGGGAAAAGAAATTCAGTGTAAATTATTTCAGTTCAACTATACTTTGCATAATGAAGCAGCCAGTTATATATGATGCTGAATCTTCTCTTTGCTTCCATCTCCAAAATAGGTTAGGCACTCACTGGAAAATGAGTTGACATTTGTTTAAATATTGGTGTTGACCACTAAATGAGTTGTCAGTGGTGAATAATCTGATTAAATGGTTAGAAAAGTTTTTTTCAGGAATTTAGTGTTAGATCATATATATTAGGCTGTCTTTTCTGATTACTGCAATTTTGCTGGTTTAGATTTCTGAAAACTTCAAGTAGATAACCTAATGTTTTCCAGCTCTAATCTCTGCCTGAAGGGGAATGGATAAAATTTTTTAGTAAGGTTGTATTACTAGCTACAAAAATTCCCCCAGCCCTAAAGTCTTCCTAGAAACCTTTACTGAAGGATTTATTGACAAAAGATGATTTTATTTGAGAAAACAGTCTCAAACGTTGTGAGCTCAAGAAAATCCTAAAGGCAGAAAAAGATGCGAGGAGATACTGTTTGAAGCAGTCAGTGATTCAAGAGATGATGCCTTGAGCAGTGACAGCTGGGCATTTGTGGAAGTCAAATGTCATCATGAGAGATAGGAAATTTTTTTGGTCGTCTCTGACCCAGGTTCAGTATTTCCCCAGTAAATTAAAACTTATCCTTCATGCGCATGTTTTGCAGTGCTTGGTGCAGATAATCTTCAGTGACAGAGGATTCCTCTTCTATTTTTCCTTTCATTCCAACATTGTAAATGGATGGAATTGCTGAATGCACCCTCCTTGCTATCAACCTGTAATTAAGTGTGAAATCGTCACCTTACAGAGTGAGCTTTCTTTGGCCTCAGAGGCTTGTTTCCTTTCACTTTGAAGTACCTCTAGCATGTCCCTTTCAATAGCTTCTGTTCTCATCTGAGTCTCTCAAAATGCCTCGCAACACATTTTTTTATCCTCACAGTATGATATTGTCTTTATAGTTCTTTTCAACCTACAGTGAAATATTTCTTATTCAATTACTGTTTTCTGAATTTCTAGATACTCTTCAGCTCCACATATCATGTTCACTTAGAATTAAATTCTTGCTTGGAAGTATAATTAATAGCTTATGATTTCTAGGAATAAAAAGAGAAAAAAATAAACAAAGTAGTGAGTGATTTAACTGGTTTATATAACTATTTAAGCTACTTCCATCACCTACCATAACAGGACAGCAACAACTGAGCTGATGCCAGAAATGTGGACAAAACCAAACCTCCACTTCCTTTCAGTCCCACAGTGTAGACCTGCCTTCAGGCTGGGATGACATCCAGTCACCCACTCCCAGCCTCCCTTAGTTCACTACCTAAAAGCTATAAGGACTATAAATATTTACCTCCAGAAGTTCTATTATTCAGTGAAAAAAGTGTCTTTCTAACTAATAAGGTAGAAATACCCAGCAGGGAAACTGACTTTGTCTTTGAAACAAAAGTAGTTTTAATTATTTTCAGTGAGAACTAATTTCAAAAGTCTGTAAAACCAGAAAGAATTTTGGCCAGAATGGATTTAGAAGTGGAGTACCAAAGCCTGTTCTTTTGAGGTTGCTCTGAAGGGCTGTCTGATGCTTTCAATACAGATACAGAACTCTTCCAAGGGTCTAAAACTTGGAGTTCAGGGGTCTAAGGCACCTCTTTGTCTCCTGGTGGGGGGAAAAGTTGCCTCCTCCTGTTCCATATATCATGGACGTATCCCAGGCAAAAGTTGTGGGACACACACAAGTCCATAAGTAGGGACAATCATTTCCCATACACTCAGTGGCCTGGAAGCCATTCTTTGGCTGTTGAGTCTGTTTCACAGAGGAAAGAATTGGAAAAGAGCTTGTGATGCTGAAAATACAACTTCCAGCACTATTTTGGGGACATGGAAATGGTGAGAAATAAGAAGGAGTAAAAAGAAATTTAAAAGAAGACTTTTCCTTACAGCAGAGCCTGGTAAATCTATTCAGGACACACCTGCCTATATATATATCTATATATAACTACATACATACATACATACATATGTATGTATGTATATGTATATAAATATGTATATACAGTTAAATATATCTTCAATACAAAATTATTAACAGCCGTCTTTATAAATGCAATGTACATACTGAGTACTCACTATATTTTATTCCATTCCTAAAACCAGTTTCTTCTTGCTGACTGCCAGCTTCAGGAGTCCAATTGCTTTATTGCAGTTGCACACTACTTTTACCATCGACAAAAGCAAAGTTTTTATAATTTCCTCTTTACAGGGTCAGGTTCAGATATGCCTGTATGCAAGGTTAGAGGTATGCCTGTATTAAGTGGGAAATCTTACCCTTCCTTGTGCTAATAACCAATATATTAGTCTGTAATAAATGTAAAAATTATTCTTATCATTAACCTTAAATATAAAAAAATAATAAATTAGAAAATAAATGTTAGATCATCTTAAATAAGAGTACAAATGTTAGTTCTGGTATATTTTAAGAGAAAAGGTCAAGAGCTCTTTTTGAGGTCCTATAATACATAGAATTACATTTTTAACATATTACTGAATGCTCTGTATTAAATTTTGTTCCTTAAAAATGCTATCTGAAAGATTCAGCTAAAGTGTCACTACAGAAAATGTTGGAAATTTCTGTATTTTACAGGGAAATTTGCACGACTTTTTAAATTTGCCTGTTCTTTTGCAATTTTCTACCCAGTTCTTCCTAAAGGTATAGCATGGGGTAAGACATGAATAATTGGCAGATTTGTTTATTAACAATATTTTGTTTACAATGGATAAACCTTAAAATACTTGATCAAATAAATCCGGGAGTGGATTTAAAGTGGCATAGTTAGAAAAAAAATCCACGCATCAGATCAGTTTACTCTATAGATCTACTCTGTATATCTGCAAATGACTGAAATTTAGAGAACTTAGTGAAGACAAGAAGTTCTGGAAGGGTAAAAGCAGGAATGGGGAAAAGGAGAAGTATTGTAGTGCTAAAACATGTAGCAGCTTAGGTGAACTGGAGACCTTGGAGACAAACAATGATTTTCCTTGTGCGTAGAGTTTTTTTTCTAAAAGTTTGATTAAAAAAAACGATAACATAGATGTTGTTGTTGGACACAAAAGAACACACATGGACACTTTTTGATGAGAAGGTTAAGAACTATTTATTAAAACATTTTACTCTATATTTATAGTATTTCCACACAGACCAGGGATTGAAAGAGAAGGTTGACCCCTCTCCCATCCCGTTGGTCAAGACAACTGCCCATCAGTTGTTTTTTCACACCAAGAGAAAGTATGTAAACAACTTTGTCTTAACATAAATATGTTTTAATTATAACACCTTAAGAACTATGAAACTATGAAAGAACTAAGAACTATGAAAAACATTGTTAGAAAGTGCATCAGAAAACTTGAAAAATCAAACCAACACATAGACAGTGGAAAATCAAATTCAAGGTTTCTTTAAGTGTTTTGTGTATTTTCTGCTAACATTCTATTTTAAAAATATATTCAGAAACTTGGCAAAGCCTTCTTCTAGCCTATAAGTTGTGAGACTGGGAAGCAGAAGATGATACACATGAGAAGAGACCTGCCTTCCACTCATGTTATGTGTCACAGTGCCAGTGGTTCAGTGCCAGGGTTTCCTGAAAGCAGCCTAGTTAGTGGATCTGTCTTGTTCTGCTCCAGTAATTCATCTCAAGATTAAAGATAAAACTGTAAGCATTGACAAGCATACAGTTTTATCTTTCTGTTCCTTCATGAAATTTGATAAAGAAACTTGGCAAGTCACTCATTCTTCTTAGCTTGGCTTGCTGACTCTTATCTGTGTCAGGCAACGACAGTAGTACTTTGTTTCTGAAAGTGGAAAAGATTGGATATGGATTTTATTATATTTTAATAATTGTTTGCTTGTTTTGTTTCTATGCAAATCTTTTTTTCTTACTAGAGCTTACAAAACCTTCAGAAGATTTATTCCTGCTTTGGAGTTTGCTGATCACATTTGCACAAGGTATGTGTGACAACTTTAACAACTTTTGAAATGTACTTCGGTGAAGTACATTGGGAATATTTTTACCTTGTTTAGGTTTTGCTGCTAGCAGCAAGTTAGATTAGAGTTGCTACTGCCAAGGAGCCAACTACTGAGTGAATTTTTCATTTAAACATAATCTTTTTCATGGTTTGTCTGCTCAAGTAAACATGACTATTTTTGCTCTCAGGCAACTGAAAACATTCATAAGGTCAAATCTAGTGTAAACAAGAATCTATATCCTGAAGAGAAAACACACAACATTTTTCAATATGTTTTGACTTTTATTTTTTTCTCACAGCCCTATATGGTCTATATAGCAAAGCCTCATATTACTGTTGTTATTCCTGCTGCCAAGTGGAGTTTTAAACTCCTTTTCCTCTCGAGACTTGCTATTTAGGAGAAAAGCTTGGTGCAATGGAGTTCAATAGTTGCCCTTTCCTTCAGACAACTGAGCTTTCTTTGTTGACAACTGTGCTGGGAACTCTTTGACCTCATCTTTCACATTCCCTGTTGCACAAATAATAAAGTTATGACTTCAACACATAACATGGTGACTGACTTCCCCAGTTGCTGAGGCTTCCATAACACCTTTGAAGTAAAACCAAAAAACACTGTTACTAGGAATCCTGGAAATTACAAATTTGATTTTCAGCAGGAAAGGCTGGCACAGCCTTTGCTAAGGCTTATGCCAGTTTACAGCAATTGAGATGCTCAACCTACAGGGGAAGAAAGGAATTTAGAGCTTTAAAATCCATCTTAGACATTAAAATATAATTAAGGATAACATAATCTGGCTTGTCTTAGAGAGAGACTCTGACAGGATTTAAATTCTATGTTAATGAGATTCAAAAAATGCTCTGTGTTTTTCCTTTTTCTGTACTTGGGCCATAGCACATCTGTAGTGTTTGTGCTATTGAACAGATGGAAAGATGTTGCTATTGCAACAGATTTAGTTTTAATTTGAGCCATATTTTGGGGAAGGATTGTTTTTTATTGATCTGCACCAGTTGCACCTTCATTTTGAATGCAATTGTATTTCCAGATGGAAAATATTTTAGCCTTGTAGTAACAATATTATAGTGTTGTAGCTTTTCAGCTACTTCTGAGCTAAGTAAGTGTTATTGAGGTTATGTAACCTATCAGGCATTGCATTCTAGTGAAAATTAGAGTGTGGAATTTTTATTTTCCCTCAGAATTCCACAGAAAAGGAACTTTGAAATAGTTCCTAGCTTTATGAGATGGGCACTAGTCTGATGTGTAAGAAACTGCTCTCCTAATACTTAGGTGCAGATCCTAATGATCTCCTTTTAATAGTGCAAAATACCTAAGGGGCTTTGAGCCTGAAGGCAGGAGCCTTGGTCTCTAGATTGCCCATATTCTACCACAGGGGACCAGCAGTATCTAATCAAATCTCTAATTCTGCAGTTTTATACTGCATTTCAATTCCATAGTGAATACATGAGTTTCAGTCTGATTCTCTTCATTCCAAAAGTGACATCTTTCTATATCCATGTTCTATTTCACAACTTCTGCAAAGTGTTTCTTCCCAGAAATGCATATGTAAAGTGTATATGTCTTGTGTGTGTATTAATATCACTGTAATGGTTGTCTGATTTTCTCATAAGTTAGAGCATCAAAAAGTAATACAGCTGTAAGAAGATTAATAGGTCAGCTAACCCTAAGCTGCTTCCTGTATAAAATGTTTCTGTATATCTTTGGAGGGTGCATTGAAACTGAAAAAAATGCTGTGCTACAACTGGCTTATATGTGGTGGGTGTTAACAGGTAAAGTTGAAACCTTGGATTACCATGGAGTCAAGTTGCTGTCACTGGCAGCATTGGAGGCACCTGGAGTAAGGAATTTGATGAATGAGCTCTTTGTAAAAATAACAGGAAAAAGAAGTGAACTGGAGCATAGTGCAGCCATAGCCCTTTAGAAACTCCTTCCTGCTACATTCAGCAACTGCCATTGCCCAAATGTGTCTCTAGACAATGAAGCTTCACAGAGCTGGGTCACTTCCTGCTGAAAGCAAGACTAAAATGAACAGGCAGAAGTAGAGAGGGGATGAGAGACACCATCAGAGACAACAGCTAGAGCTCTTTGTTCAGTTACTTGCCTGCTATGATGGTTGTCTATGAGACTTGGCAAACTCCTAATTTACAGTCTACTTTTTGCTTGCAACACCTTTAAAGTTAGCCTGCAATAAGTTGCTAGGGAGCACAGAAGGGAATAAAAAATAATTGCCTATAGAAAACCAGTGCTGTGCCGAGTTAATGAAGACCATTCTGACCATAGAGTGAAAATTATTCTAATTGAAGGAAGAAATAAAACTATTAATGTCATTTTGAAAGACTGGGATTTAGAATAACAGTAAAAATGAAGAGGCTGAACACATCACCAGCTCAAAAGTTGAGGGGTAACCAGAAGCTGAAGACACCAATGGCTGAAAAGGTAAGGTATAACCTCCAATAAGATGAATTCCTTATGATGTTTGGGAACATGTTTTGTTTCTTATGATTATTGGGAACTCCAGTTCCCAATAATCACTAGGATTATTGGTGTGTGATTCCTGCAAATTTTAAGACAATAAATCTGTTAAGAATTTATTCTATTTTGCATGGCTTTTATTTAAGCATGTAAACTGCTTTGAAAACCAGAGCATTGACCAAAATGTAAGAGGAAATAAAGAAGAAAAAAAAGATCCACAGGCAAAAAAGGATGAAAACAGCAGAGAGCTGATGATGAAAGTTCAGACTGCATCTCACTGGAGAGGTTCAGTTGGGTTATTCCCAAAGGCTCTCTCTCTGAAGAAGCAGGTTGAAGTAATTTGCTTATAGTCTGCCACTGGCTTTGATGGCATTCAAGTACATCAGTCCCATAGCTGGCAAATTTCAAATTTCCTGTGATCCTAAATAGGGCAGGCCAGCAAAGAGGGGAAGAATAGCTTTGTCAGAAGGCAAATTCTGTTACTTAGTTCATCACTGTAATTAACTTCATTTGTTTCAGTGTTACACAGGTGCCTGAACCAAACATATGTGAGCTGGCCTTCAGCTAGGTACTATGTAAAAAAGTCTATTCTGATGACATGTGATATGCAATTATGTAACATTTTAGAACTAACTTAAGAAGGATTTGGACATTAGATGCTTTGAAAACCACAAGTAGTCCCAGTCTGTGTTTTCACTAGGACCTAGAAATAAATGAAAGGTTTTCACATTTGTTCACTGATTTTCAAAGTGTCAAAGAGAGTGGGCATTAGGAGTTTGAGGTCTCTGTCATTTGATGGGTTTGATCAATTGTTCTGCTGCTTTGAATTACTTTTATCTTTGTAATAATGAGCAGCTGTCTCACAACTGTCACTCCTAGGGGCATCATCCACATTTGCATATATGTTTCTAACGTTTGTCTTATGTCTAAGATTTGGACACCTTTTATCTCAGAAATGAAATATCCATTTAACTTTGAAAATAAAACCCAGCCCTTACAGATTGTGATTGACACCTCTGCATGCTTATAACCTTAGACGTTAGGTGAAGTACAATTCCTACTGGACTGTTTTGGCTTTTTTCTCAGTTTCTCATTGTTTCAAGTGTTGAAGGACTTCATGTTGCTTATTGATTTTTAAATAGAAATTATAACCATTGACTTTTCCATGATTTACAACACTCTGCTTTGCAGGCATAGCCACCAAAGGCTTGAGCCATCTAAAACAATCTTCTGACTTTGTAATGTCATGGACTATTTATTTACTTGAGTAGTAGTTCACTATCTTTGCTTTCAGTTCTATGAGTGGTTGGATTTATACAGACAAGGGAACAAAATGAGGTCCAAGACCTGCAGTAAAAAGAAAGTAAGCCAAGAGTATGGACTTGTGGTTTATGAGAAGAGCCTTTTTCTACATAAAATTTTAGCTAAAACTATTTAGAGAGAAATACTTTTTCTCTGATTTTTGAATGTTTAATTACAGAAACCTTGGGATTTGGACAACTGTTTTCTCATCAGGATCTTGGCTTTGCTGTGCATTACTGGCATTTATATTAAACCTTAGTGCATGGGTATTTCATTTTTTTGGCAAAGCAGCAGGTGGAATAGTTGAACATCTGCCCATCAACCATGGAATCACACCTCATTTATTGAGAGAACTTGCCCCATTAATTTGGGCTTGTCCTTTTATACACTGTGCTGGGACTTGATTTAACTCTTCTATTTATCAAAATTTGTACCACTGAACATTTTTACGGTGCAGCTTTCACTAACCTGGTTTTATAAATGTCACTATGCTAAGAAAGTCATTCATTGCCTTGACTTGGAAAATTAGTTTTGAACACCAGGTGCATATAATATGTACCAAACTGAGTACCGTTATGCAACAGCATTGATTAACTGCTATTGTTACTGAGGAACTGCAAGTATAAAAGTGGTATTGAGTATGACTAACTAATATGAATAATGACTTTTTAAGTTTTATGAAACCAACAAATATGAGCTCTGGAAACTAGGTTGAGTAGAAAGGGTGAACAACTGTTTTTTTTCCAACAAGAAACAAATATTTATACTGCATTGAATAGCTCTGGCTGACTCCTGAATCCCAAGTACGCTCTAGAAACCAAATCTCCTGATTAAAGCTGTGTTTTGATCTATTGTTAACCTACATCTTTGGGGAAGAGTGTTGAAGGGCAAGTTACTGCAGTGTTTTGAAGGAGAGGGTTCTGTGGAGAAGAACAAGAGCAAAAAGTGAACATTGAAGACTGCCAAGATTCTTGTGACAATGTATTTGTGTTGAAATAATCAAATAATCTATTGAAAGAGTTCTACTTTTCAGCATAAGTGTTTTAGGGTTTTCCTGTTTTGCTAAAAAATTTTACTGAACCTGAAGCTTTTGTATAAAAATTATTTTAGTGTAGGCCATTTCTACAGCTATGGTAAAAGTCAGATCCATGGGAGCACCAAAATGTGGTTACTGAGTGTGACAAGATTCAGATACCATAGTACTGTAATACACTGGCTGCTGCAGTTGTGGGCTAAGAAACCAGATTACTTTCACTGTGCAATTCATCTGACATTAATTAAAAGATGTGTAAAAATAGGTTTTTTATGGGTACCTTGGTTTTGGTAACTTAAAACGATCTTGAATACACACAAAGACATAATTTCCCAGTTTCTTGAATGTTGGAGGTAATAAAAATAGGTTGCAAAGATATGCACAATGTAGGTATCCTGCTCTGGATCCACAAAGCAGAATGAAGGCCCAGCTCAGCCCTGGACTGGTTACAGTTTTTGGCTGAATTTACCTACTATTGTCTGCAAGTCAGCAAGCTCTGATAACCCAGTTCTTGGCCAGACTTCTTAGCTGGGGCACAGCTCCTGGTAAGCATCCCATGATTTCTCACAGGACTGCGATGGCTTGCGTCCATCTGTCTCAGATGCTGCTCCTTTCTTGTCCACACTCCTTGGTCTGGAGTTAGAGCTGGCAGAGGCAGATTAGGTGTCACATATGTTTGGCAGCAGGAAAAATAGCTTGCCCTTTGTCTCCCCTTCTTTCTTCATTGTGTGTTGTCCCAGGGCTGGCACCCAAATGGACCTCTCATTACTGTTCTGTTTTGGTCCCTCGTGTAGATTCTGTGATAAAAGAGCACAGTTAAAAACTTTAGCAGAAGTCTGCTAGTTTTGCTACATGGAAGCATCCTTCTACACCCTCAGCCAAGACTCTTGCTTCACAGCAAATAAAATGATCTGCAGTGGAGGCAGCAAAATGATTGTGCTTTAACATGCTTTCAGAAATGTGAAGGTCTAAAAAAAGCACCATCTCTGCAAATCTTAAGAAATTTGGAAGGAATATTAACAATATTCACAAAATCTTCTTGCTTGGTTTTATAAAATTCTGTGTTCTTTTAGTGTTTTAAGGGGTAGTGGGCTGTGCATTTACAATATAACTATGGATTCTGTGCTCTTGAATAATGCTGCATATACTTGTCATTAGAGATGACAAGTCATATACTTGTCATTAGAGATGAAGTTGTGCTGTACACTGAATGTTTTTCTTTGCTCAGTGTCATCTCTAAAATAGTGAGAGCTAAAATGTTGAGCGTAGAAAATATCAGTGCTGTTTACTTGCAGACATAAACCAAGATTATATTACAGACTTCAAATATAGGACTTTAATAGAAATCTATGAACTCAGGTAAATAGACACTTTAAATTCTAGCTAAAGTTTAGAAAGCAAGCAGACTATTCCTATGTAGATACAAATAAAAAAAATAGAATTAAGGGGTAATAGTAAATTTAGCACACTGTGTAGAGATCTATAATATTTTCCTTAGTAATAATATAAAGCTGTGAAGTAAACCCATTTTAAAAGAAGTATAAAAAATTAAAGTAACAAACTGTTGCATCAGTATCTTTTCAAATCTTACTCACCTCAAAAAATTTTTCCAGTTTTGAGGTATCCTTCTTGCCCCACTCCTTTCAAAATTTCCTTTTCTATTTCTTTTGGATCCTCACACCAGTAGATCAGTTTACAAGGCAATTCACACATTCATCCTCATCTTATGCAGTAGAGTGCAGGGAAGGAGAAAAAGACATCTATGTGTATATTGTGAAGGTGATTCAAATGCAAAAAGGAAAATGTGGCATCTTGTCTTTTGCTGAGTCTGGTTAAGATCTTTTTTCTAACATCAATTAGTGCCCTTGGGTATTGTTTAAGGATCATTCCTCATGAAAAGAGCTGGATAGAAACAATTGCAACCACTGCAAAACAGAAGTTGGATTCTAGACCTGATGATATGCTATCTTTTGAGTGTTGAAGCAACATCTTTAACCCTCCTGCTTCATGGACACTCACAGCACAATTGATGCAAAGACATGCAAAGTCAGTGTCAGTGATAGTCTCACACTATTTTTGTAGTCAGGGTTAGTAGGGAGAAGCAGGTGCACGGAGGCATGTGTGCTCCCTTCTCATAAGTGAGAATGTGGATGTGATTTTTCTGGCTCCCCGGTGTGTGCCTGTTTGAGATGCAGCAGCTGGAAGCCCAGTGCTTAACTGAGAGGCCCAAGCCATAAGCAGGGATCATTGTTCCTCCTCCTTTGTGAACACTGCATGAATTTGCATGATTGCAAGTACCCTTGCTGTGGGATTGGCATGCTGTGAGATTTTAATGCTTCACTAAAATTAGAACATTAACTCTCATATGGTTTTGATGTTTTTAAATTATTCTCTTCTGAACTAATAACATTTAGTTCTATCAGTCTGTAATTTGAAACTATTTTAAATCAAAGTGTTTTAAATTTGCTTTAAATTTTGAAGTAAAATTTGCCTTTCAGAACTTTTCTGTTTCCTGCATTTTAGGGCCAAAAATCTACATTAGATTACAGAGCTTGTAGTCTCTGTGCTCTTACCTTTGTACAGAGTTCAGCAGTGATTTGTACCTGACTGAACCATCTTTTTCTAAAGAGTATCTGATCTTGATGACAACAAAGAAGATGGAGAATCCATACCTGTGCTTGGTAGTCTGTTACAGTGATCATTCATTTTTGCTGGTGAAAATACAAGCCCAGTTTAAGATGAGAAATTTTCTGGCTTCAGCTCCTATCTCTTGCATTTTATCCTGTATTTCTCCAATAAATTATTAAGATCACTCACTATATAATTTTATATATTTATGAAGGAAAAGAATGTGCTTCCATATTATGAACACTTTTTTACTTTTTGAAACCAAGACTCTGGTAACCTCTTGCATGTAATATCATAGAGTTGTGACACCTGTCACTTAACAGGCAAATGAAATCTATGCACTGCTGGTGGAACACTGAAAAAAACAAACAAACAAACCAGCAGATTTGCCAGATTCAGTATCAATGGCTTGGACATCTCCTTTGTCATCTCTTAAAAGTCCTTCAGTTCAGGTTAATTGGACCTGCTGGATATATAATGATGGTTGCTTTTATACTGAAAACTTTTCACCCAAACCTGTGAGAGCAGGACAACCTCAAACATCTTTCCAAATAGAGCAGCAGTTGCGAAAAACCGTCTGATATCAGATTAGCAGTTACAATCTCCATCTTCTAATGAGGCTGCATAGCTGCCTTTTGGTTTTTTGTTTTTCGTTTTTCATATTATTTTTAGAAGATTTTTATTCTTAACTGTGCCTTCCATAAGTCCTCTAATTGCCTCAGGTTTCTCTGCCAACCGTAGGTACATTGAGAAGTCTAGCTGATTGATTACTGACCTCTTTTTCCCAATGTGCGTTTTTTGTTGCATATTTTGCCTTCCCTCCCCACTTTTTTTTAGCCAATTCTTTTGATACAACTTCTCTTAAAAACGTCACATTCTCCTCTCTAATCTTCTCTGTCAAAGAACTTTGGCTGAAGTTTTACTTCATCTTTCGGGAAATTTTAGTAATCCAGTAAAAACCTTACTTCTTCTATCTCTTCAAAATAGTCTTGAATATATAAGATTTTAAAAAAAGCTTTTCATAGAAACTTCTATCAGTTCCCACTCATTAGCACTATAACTGGTTGTATTTTCTGATATTTTATCTGTTTTTTCTCTTGAGTTTGACTTAACTTACAGGGACTCTCATTCAAAGATGCAATTTTTTACTAAATAATGAACAATAATCTTCATTTTAAAGTGTATATGTATATATATCTACACATATGCATAGAAGACAATATGAAATATGTAATAAAATACAAAGTTTGGAAATGGAAGTAATTCTCTGATTTGAAACACAAAATTCTCTGCAGCTGCAGATTTGATTGTCAGCTGCAAGAGCAACCACAATGGAAATTCACTGTCATTATGGAATCTGAAACAAAAGCACTAAAAATAAATTAACTTTAAATTTTATTCAAAGAAGCCAAGAGGAATGTTGCAATAAATTAAACAATTCGTGTTCTATGGGGTTCAATCATGCCTGCTACTGATTGTTAAACTGGAATAGACCAGTGCATGACCTGGGCCAGCTCTTTCTCTACTTAGGGTTGCCCCTGCAGTCTATTCACTAACACTTTGACTAATATATTTTTAAGTAAATACCTGCTGGGACTTTTGTATCTTCCTCTGGGAACGTAACCTAACCTGTGGCATCTTTGATATCCTTCCTTTGCTTAAGTTATTCTCTTTACTCCATTTCTCTTGCTTCCCCCCAACTTAAAATATTTATTCCTTCCCTCAAATATTCATATCCTGAAGTCCTACATGCAATGTCTTCATCACACAATTTCATTGACAGTAATTTTCTCAGAAAAAAACTGGGACTTTTTAAACTGAAATTTCTGTCTCTGTTGATACATATTGGTCAATATTGATACAATTTACACCCAGCCTTTATTTATTTATTTTTAAACTCAGCTTTGAAGAACTCAGTTAGTATTTATTCATTTGCTTGTGTTTCTCACATTTATGTCAAGTTATAATCTCCAACAAGCAGCACTGATCTGTCTCATTATTTATTGTTTTGATGCAGAGAGCAATTAAATATAATTAACTGGCTGATTATCATTTGCTGGTAGAATTTGCTAAGAATGCATATGCTCCTGCAGGGAGTTGCTTGCTATTTCCTGCACCACTGATCTGATGCTGTTTGGAGAGGACCTCTTTTTCCCCTCTCTATTTACTGCTTCACTGATCTGGGGAAGGAAGAGAGTAAGTGTATGAAAATAAGTATGCCCTAGCTTGTGAATAGCTATCTCATGGAGAGCTAAGGGATAAAAGTTTCACATTGGCTTTATTGCAGTTATGAGATGCAGAAGTACTAAAATATTTGTAATTGGACCAGGAAAAAAAGGTAATGGTGCAAGTGTTTTCACTGCTGTGTGATGCTGGGGATCTCACTTAAGCTAAAAGGTTTAGGGTTCTTTTTGATTTAAATTCCAACCTTTCTTTTCAGATATGAAATTCTATGTCAGTAAAATGTTCTTTGTGTGTAGATATGTTAAATTTCCTGCATTAAGAGAGAAAGCAATCATTTTTCAGAAAACCAGTCTGGTTAGCATGACAGTAAACCTTTACTTAAGCCTTAAAACATTCTATACATGAATTTAATTGAAGATTATCTGGGAAAAAGGTATTCTGCACTGTGGTTTTGTAATTGCCACTATTAAACTGATCTCTGAAAACAAAAGTTAATGTACTCTTGTTTTCTATACAAGGTAGTAATTTGAGCTACTGATCTTGAGATATTCAGCAGCTCATCTCATCTGAAGGTAAAATTCCTTTCATTAACTTGCCACTTGGTCCTCCCTGTTGGAATTCACACCTGGGTCCCATTAACTGTTAATGCTTTGCCTTATTATTCAAGTGTTATAAAGCATTTTCTGTGCAAGCTGTGGCCTGATACAAAAAGAAGTATTTTTTTAGTCAAACTTTGTTTAGATAAGTAATGAATTAAGGGTCCTTTTAACTGTGTTACAGAAATGCTTTCAATTAATTTTTGTTTATATTTAGGACTTCGAAGAACTGTTGTTCTACCAAGTTTTTGCTTGTTAGATTGGCATTTCCAGTAAACATTAAACCTTTTTCTCCCCTTGTGTTAGAAGCCCATTCATTTCTCTTACTGCAATGCTTCATTGAGATTTCTCTGATTGTTTCTCATATTTATGTAATGTAACCTTACCTGCAAAATATTTTTCCACCTTTGATTTTAAGAATGTTTGAGCCCTTTTTTATAAACTTTCAGGAATTTTTAAACTTCTGTTTCTGTTCCTTTATATTGAACAATGTTATTTAAAAATCCCTTGGGACATCCTGGCAAGCACAACACTTAGACAGAACTTTGAGATGACTGTGCAAATGTTAACTAATTATGTCTACTGTCATTCTGTGGGGTAGGCTAGTTTTATCATCTGCATTTGCACAGATGGGAAATTCAAACTGAGATTTTCAAGTCATTTGCCCTCAACCAAGCCAGATAAAACAGTCCCAGAGCTGGACTGGGAATTGTTGCCTCCCACAACCCAGAGAAATTCACGTAGGATTTGGACACTAACTCACTCTGAATTAATATATCTGTTGAAAGTCCAGCAGCTTCATACAAAATATTCTGTATTTCTGGCAACAGCAACAGCTATCCTGGAAAGAACCTGAGATGCTGCTATCTTCATGTTGTAAGGGACAGCTATGACAACCCAAATTGCTGTGTAATGTGGCTTATGCATTTAACCAAAATTATGCATGGCCCCTAAACATGGAAGATGAGCCACAGTTTAAAATGGACATTTTTTGGCATAGAGGTTTTATGGAGTTGTTTAAAATTCTCTCTCTGTCTTATTTATGTCAATATGCAAATAAATACAAACTTATTAATTTTTAGGGAAAAGTTACTGAAAGGAATTTTCTCACTACTTTTTTTTCTGTTGTTTTAGTAACTAAATGTACATAATATTATATCAGTATATTATATATAGTCAATGTATATATGTAAAGAATTTTAATAGTCATTAATTCATGTTGCAGATCTGACAGAGCAGAGAAGCACTGTGTCAGTATAAGAAGAGAAGGCTCAGGGCCTCATATCAGGATTACAGTACTTAAAGAGTGGCTTCAGAGAGGATGGAAGCTCTCTCTCCACAAGGAGCCACACAGAAGACAGGTGTAGTACCAGTTGTATTGGGAGAGGTTTCATCTTGATATAAGAAAGATATTTTTACAGTGAAAGCAACCATTCACTGGAACAAACTCCTCAAAGATGCAGTAGAGACCCCATCAGTAGAGGTTTTCAGTATGCCATTAAAGAGGGTGCTCGATAATCTCATCTTGACTCCCACGAATGGGATCGTTAGAGGTATCGCCAAACCTACGCTGTTCTGGATAAAGAATCAGAATTTCATGGGGAAGTGTACCAATGCAGAAAGGCTGAGTTTTACCACATTTTTTATCCAGGCATGATTTTTAAATGGCCCAGATGAGCTAGACAGCTTTCGTGGAGTTCCTTCAGAGACATTTTCAGCAGCACTTCACAGAAAGTTGCTTAATGTCTTTTATTCATCAAAAAGTTAATGCTTAGAACTAAGGTTTTACATGTGCTAAAGCCTTTATACCAAAATACTAACTAGTATTTTGCTATATTTTGCCAAGAGAAATTGTGGATGTTCCGTCTCTGGCAGTGTTTAAAGGCCAAGTGCGATAGGGCCTTGAGCAACTTGGTTTAGTGTGAGGAGTCCCTGCTCATGGCAGAGGATTTGAAACTAGACAATCTTTAAAGCCACTCCCGAACCAAACCATTCTATGATTCTGTAACTTCCAGTGGTTCCACTCTACTTTTCAAGATTAACTTGGATCAGACAATGATCAAAATCAAAACTAGGATTACAAATTTTTGAAAAAACATGCCTGGAGCAGAATTGCATCAGAAAAATACCAAGAGCAGACATAATATGCATAGAATCTACTTTTGGAAGGTAACTAGTTTTTGATCTGCATTTGTTTTATTTTGTAGGGTTTTCTAGATCTGATATCTCAGATCGCTCTGACATGTTATGAGAAGCCAAATCTGATCTTAGTGGTTACATACAGAATTTGAAGGTTACTTGTTCACCAGTTTCACGAAACTGCTCAATTATTGTCTTCATAGCCAACCTATACAAAGTATCTGCCAATGCAACTGCTAGTTTAGAAGTATGGCCAGCTAAAACTAATGCTTTTCTCTATCTATTTTTTCCAGCTGACATCTCTGTTATTCTTTATCACCTCTTGCTGCTGCACATTTCCCATTGTTCTGACTATACCTTACTCTCAGTAACTCCCCCATATTAATAGTGTGGCAAACAAGGTAGGCAGAAGTACATCTATTATCAATAAGATAATATACAAACTGTCCACTTGCTTATCTCAAAAATATTTAATTTTCTGTTTTTTCCTGATATCATCCTGATATTTATCTTGGGAGATGTATTCATACTTTGTATTGAAAAATACACTTTCAGTTCAAACAATTGTAGAAAGCAGTTTGTTCTCCTTACTAGAGGGGTTTCATCAAATTCAAGTTTGAGATATCCCTGTCAATGCCTTCATGAGGGATGTGCTATTCTAAAGGGAAATATTTGGTAAACCTGTATTATTGAGTCCTCTGGTTTCATAGGGTTACACTTATAAAAGTGTATACACTTATAAGGCTATGTTCCATGTATTTAAACATTCCTAATCTGCTTATAAATCTGATATTGGACATCTTTAGATGGACTAGCTCCATGGGCAACAATTTAATAAAATTTTACCCATTTCTTGTGGTTTAACCCCAACCAGCAGCCAAGCCCCACACAGCTGCTCACCCAGTCCCCCAGCAGGACTGGGGAGAGAATCGGAAGCACAAAGTCTTGAAAGTCATGAGTTGAGGTAAAGACAGTTTAATAAGGATAGTAAATGCCATGCACACAAGCTAAGCAAAACAACAAATTAATTCATTGCTTCCCATGGACAGGCAGGTGTTCAGCCATCTCCAGGAGAGCAGGGTCCCATCTGATGTAATAGTGATTTGGGAAGACAAACTCCATCACTCCCTCTATATGCTGAGCATGGTGTCACATGGTCTGGAATATTGCTGTGGTCAGTTTGGGTCACCTCTCCCAGCTGTTTTTCCTCCCAACCTCCCATGAAAACCCAACTTCCTTGTCAGTGTGTAAATAGGAAAAGCAGAAAAGACCTTGGATCTGTAAACCCTGCTCAACAATAACAAAACTATCTGTATATTATCATTCCAGTTCAGCCAAATCCAAAACACAGTCCCAAACCAGCCACTGCAAAGAAAGTTTACTCTACCCCAGCCAAAATCAACATACCATTTGAATCTTATTCTGACTGTGAGAATTACTCCTTCTTTCTCACTGTTTTCTTTCTTGGCCCTTTTCTGCTTTGACAGATAAGTTGTGACATCTTAGAGACTGTCTCTGAAAGGGACCTACTGGAAGCCTGGCTCCTGTAGGACGTACTCAGAACAGAAATATAGTTTAACCTGAGAAAAAATTTTCTTCAAAGAATACATGTTGAGATAGGAATGGTGCACATTTTCAATCCATCAAAATAAGTTTAGAAAAGCATTCTTGTGCTGAATTACAATGAAATGTTGTCATTTATTAATGAAAAGAATATCACTCCTGTATAAGAAAATATTTTTGTTCAGAGAAGTGTACAGGTTTTATTAAAAATTAAAATCAGAGCTTTCTTGTTTAAAAGTGTCAGGTAGAGTCTTGACAAGCACTTTGAGATTGTTCTCCAAAAGATGATTGATTAAATTTGAACTTCAAAGAACATACAAAACTTAAACCTGTGTTTTTGAATGAAAAACATATTTTCATGAAACTTTTCCAGTTATGTCCCAGACAGAATTCAACTCTCTGTGTACTTATGCAGTATAGAGTCATGTGGTAGGTTAATTTTATAATAATGCCTTTTAAAGAACAGTAAGAAAGAAAATTTGAGAGAAAAAGTGAAAAGGAAAGTGAGGGGATAGTGGAATAGTGATATTAATCATGCTTATCCTAGGAGGAGCTTCTAGGTAGCACTTTAGTTGCTATACCATAAAAAAAAATATTTTACTTCTACATTACTAAGCATACATTTGTAAGGCCTCCATTATGTAGAGTATCTGTCAGCTCTGGTGAAATATATTACCACTATCTTTATGACTTGCTTTTCACGTATACGTGCACAGTCTTTGATCTAGAAGAACTACATTATTGCAAGAGAATATTCTAACTATAAATTTAATTTTTTCTCATTTATAAATGAAGCTAAATATAAAGACAGAATATGTAATCCATGTGTGACTCCAAATCTTTCCAGAAAGTATTTGACTTGGAAAAATAACAGCTTGTCAGATTTCAGGTACATTTCATTAGTTGTATTTGAAAGTTTCAAATACTAGTGAGTGTTTCTCATGTCTGTCAGACCTGCAACAATTTCTATATATCTCATTCCAATTGCTGATTTATCATTTTTGATAATGGGCTTTGAACTTTGAGACATAATCAATCAGAGAATTATTTCAAACCACTGCATTATCTGCTTTAGTGAAAGGAGTCAGATGTGGATCTTAATGCCATCCACTGGCTTAAAGGATGATGTTCTGAATTAGCCTCCTTCACTGGCCACCGTTGCAATGGAGAATTTTCAGTATCAAAACTGAAACCTAAAAAACCACAGGAGTCAAAATGCCATGCGTGGGATAGCTATTTTCATGTGTTGTTTTACTAACAACCATTACACACCTATCACATTTTTTTTCATTCATAGATGCCTTTATGTCTTCTAGTGGTTTCTAGTACTGTGAAGACTGTGATACTGGTCAGGCAAAATTAAATTCCCCAGCTGACAATGACACTGCAGCCATTTTCCATTCCATGCAGCAAGATGTTACTTGACTACTGAATGTACTTTTCTTCTCTGTTCTGTGAATGTGCTTCTGTCTACTTATTTTATAGTTCTTTGCTTCTGTATGCTTTTACTTCTCTGTAGACATAAATCCTATGTTTTTTTCAATACATTTGTTACATCAATACATGTTTATTTCTTAGGGTGATATCTTTGTGAAAAAAATAAAATCTTCCTTCTCTCCCATCATTGAACACTTGCCAAAATGCACAGTGAATTGCTTATTACCATTTTAAAAACAAGTTCTTACTTGACTCCACTGTTTCCCTTCTAGCTCTCTGTTCACAGTGTTTTCTCCCCATGTTTACTCTGTGGTTTTCAAGGCATTTTTGGCAGTTAGAATTATAAATGTCAGAATAATCATAGTTAAACACTTAAAAGAAATAAAACTTTACTGTTGTTTTGTCAGACTGGTCAGAAAAATATTACTGAGTTCTCTACATTGCTTGTCAAATCTTAATCCCTGTCCAAAGTGGAAACCTTATCAAATCCAAGCATGTCCGAGGTTAAGTAACAAACTTAGAAAAGCTGCAGCCCCGAAGCAGGGAAGAGCATGATTACAAATGTGTTTCATAAAATTAATGGGAGGCCTTGCTATTCCAACATTATTTATGACCTCTACAACCAGCTTACCAAAAGGATTGAAAATTAAGGAGGATGACCTTTTAACAAAGAATGTGCTTCTTGCCTTTAGGCTGATGATCACATGGTCTTGATTGAGATAGTTTTCAAGGTTGAAATAAGCAGAGGTAATCAGAGTTGAAGGTCACCTATGTGTAGTGAACATGATAAAGCTTCTGACTGCACATGACAGATTAGTTCTGCATAGAACCAAATAGTTTAGAAAGACTGTCTGGAAAGGGAGAGAAGAAGAAAATAGGGGGAAAAACATACCTATGGAACAGGGTCAAGGAGCAATTTGTATTAATATGTGGCCTCTTCTGCTGTTACATAGAAAACACTCAAGACTCACCTAACAGGAGCTTTTCCAGTTTCTAGCAGACATGCAGTTAATATGATGTATTATGCAGTGGTTTACAATGGAGTCACACCCAAGGTGACATAGTGTGTCATGTGCTCTGCAGGTGTATGTTAAACTGGCAGAGCTATTTTAAGTTCCAGCTAGTGACTAGTATTTTAAGTGGACTAAAAACAGACTCTTGAGTAGCAGAGCAAGCCAGCTTTTTGCAAGCAGGCATCCATTGCTTCAGCCAGGGCCCCTGTTTGCCCAGAGCACCAATGGAAGGTGCCTCCAGGGCTATTCTGGACTGGTGTTCAGTCTTTGCATGTGCTGTTGGATGGACACTGTGCAGTCCATACTCATTAATAATGGGGCAAGCACTAATCTACCTTAGCAGGCAGCTGATTTCTTACCCAGGAAACAAAAGTGTATGAGGGAATAAAGAACTCCTGTGTAGTGCCTCGTTAGTTCACTTTCGCTTCCCCTCTTGCACAATGATATCCCACTGATGCTTGGAGTCCCTTTATGTTTGTAGCACTTAGAGCAGGAGTTACATCTCTCTTAACAAAATGAACTCCCAAGTGGGAAAATATATGCTCATTTTTCAAACCATCTGTACTTATATGTGAGCAGAGATAGATTCAAGAGATTTGTAACATATTCATGCATAAAAATGGAGAATAGCTAATTCTGATATGCTAGAGGAAACTGCTAGAGGATTACTACATATATAAGAAAATTTATCACATTTGTGCAGTCTGTATCCAGTATTTACAAAGATAATGGAAATGGAACATTTGATTGTCTGGCAGTGGACCAAAAACGCTCCCCCCAGACCTGTGAGATAGGGTATCTTAAGGACAATCAAAATAAGTCAGAAGCTTGCAGGAGGGATTACAGTTAATGAAATTATATGGACATATGAAGTGAGCTTTGTCTACAAACACATTAATAAAAGCCATAAGAAAGTAAACAATCAGGGAAAATTGACTGGTATTTTTTCAGTTAGTCCAGTTGAAATTAAATTTTAAGACTTTTGGAAGAATAATAAAAATCCAGATGCAAAAAAGCCACTTGACATATGTTTTAGTAGGTAGTCAAGGTTTGCAGGTAACCATGAATCTGTTTGGAGAAGATGAACAAAAAGTGGTCAGTGTGATGGGTGGGGAGCTGGCTGACAGGCAGCACCCAGAGTGGAGAGGTAAGTAGCTCCTTTTCAAACTGGCAGCCTGGGGGGTCCCTAGCTATTGATACTGTTCCTACTGTCCCTAGCTCAATACTGTTCAACATCTTAATAAGCAATTTGGATGGTGTGATGAAGCGTATGTTGACCAAGTTTGTCAGTGGGCCCAAACTGGGTGGGGAAATGGACACTTCAGAAGTGAGAGCTACCCTGGGAGAAGACCTGGAGAGGCTGCAAAAGTGGGCTAACAAGAGTCTTATCATTAAGTTCAACAATGACAAGTATAAGGTCATGTACCTGGTAAAACATAATAAAGGATTTATTCAGGAGATCCTAGAGGGCAAGCAGCTCAGTATGAGAGACGACTACGCTTCTGTGGCAAAGAGAACCAAGAAAAGGCTGGGCTGCATCAACATCAGCATCACCAACAGATGACGGTCGTCAAAGATGTCATTATCACCCCCTACTCCATGCTTGTCACACAGCTAGAATAGTGTTTTCAGTTTTGGTCCCCACTATACAAAAAATCTGTGCAAAGATTGGAAAGAGTCTAGAGAAGGGCCACAAGATGGATCTGAGGACTGGGAAGCTGAGGGAATGGCTGAGAGAATTGGATTTGTTCAGCCTCGAGAAAAGAAGGCTTAGATAAGACATTTTCGTCATGCTCCTGAATTTAAAAGGTAACTACAAAGAAGATAGAGACTCCCTTTTCACAAAGAGTCACATGGGAAAGGTGAGGGCTAATGGGCTCCTGTTACACCTGGGCAGATCCCAACTGGACACAAGAGGGAATATTTTCACTGTGAGAGCGTTCAGCCATCAGAATAGTATTCCCATTGGTTGATTCCCTAGTGTTGGACACCTATAAGATCCAGAAAGATAGGGTGCCAGACCATCTTGTCAAGACCAAAAAAAGTTGGATCAGATGGTCCTTGAGGTCCCTTTCAACCTCGTATTCTATGATTCTGTGAAAATAAAAAAAAGATCACAGTATTAGAAGTCAAGGACATACAAAAAGTGACAGATAGCAATGCAAAACACTCTGCAGAATGAGAGGCATACAGACAGCACTGTGTTTATAGATAATAAAAGAATAAGTGAAATAAAGAGCTTTATATTGGGATTCAATTGATTCAGACTAATTTATACAGTAAGATGTATTTGTGACAGCAAGAATAAAATTATTTGTAGAGTTGTTCATAAAGAAATCTTTATACAGGGTTTGTTCCAAGATATATTTGACAATTAATTTTGCATAACATTTTCCATTTTAATTATTGTTTTTCCCTATATTCTGACTGTAGCCTAATGACTTGTAGGCTAATGAAAACTGCCAGGAAGAACAAAAATAAAACCTACAAAGGAGCTTGTTGCATGTCTTTATCTCCAGCTCTGATAACATTTGCATATAATTGTACTTCTGGAAAATACAGAGGCTGTTTAGCAGCAGTCTGAAGAGCTGCCTGAAAGATGGTTAATCACTGGTTTTAGGATGATGGGATTAATAGAAAATAGTTTCAGTGATAGCAAAGTCTATCTTTTGTCATCCTCTTCCAGCACACCATTGTTTTTTCCCTTTTTCCGTTTTATGATGGTATTCAGGGTCTGTGGCTGGATCAGAGTGAACACAGGAGAGTGGAGAAAGCAGTGTGGAAGGTGAGTTATGAGAAACAGACCAAGAAAACAGCTATGCATTCATGCACATCTACGACTAGCATGGAGGACTAGGACACTCGTAACCATTTCAGCCGTTCATCATTGAATTTGCTAGATGTATTCTCTCTTCTGTGTCAGACTTCTCTCTATTTGTTATGTTAGAGTCTAAGAAAGAAAAAAAAAAAAGGATTCAGCAATTGTTTTGTCCTGTGGCAGTTTAGGTAGGATTTTTAAAAATTGACAAAGTATATTGTTAGTCATAATAAAGTCCTATTTGAGAAACAGCATATGCCAAAGCAATTAAAGTCATCAAAAGCACTCAAGACATTTTCAAAATTGGCCTTTGACATGCACCTCACTCAAGGTCAGCTGGTCCTGTAATGGCAGCACTTAGAGCCTCACTCTCTTCTGTGCCCTGCAGCTCTTGCTTTGTTTTTAAGCTACTTTACAGGAATTAATTCATGCACTGGAGTAAAAGAGAATGCTCTGCCATGCCTTTTTACATCTAGGGCTATCTGTACTTGATTTGTCCTTTAATGTATTCTTAATGGCAACTGTAGATTTACCTTTGCAGGAATTGGGTTGTGGGTCTAAACATATCAACTTTGTCCATAATAAATTTATAGTATCTCAAAAGATTTAATGACTGCAAATTGATATTAATAGCATATTTTTCTAATAAGAATATTGATCTCATTCTGCTTTAATGATAAGTCTCTCAAAATTTCAAAAGCTGAGCAAACTGCAATCTACAATTCTGTGTGTTATAAATATGTCTATCATATGCAAGTGCTTTGTGCTTCAGATTCCAAGACTAAAATTTAAAATTCTGTTCTTTATGGCATTTACCTGATTTGTAAACCACAGATTTATTTGGCCTTTACAACCTTTTTTACACGATGAGGGAATAATAGCGTTTAATATATGGCATGAAATGTTATGATTGAAAATTACAGTGTGTAAATATTTCTAATCCAGACATAAAAAATTCTAGCACAGTACAAGGTACATAGTACATAGTACTAAAAAACAAAGGTGTAAGTAAAGCTGCAAATTAAACAGTGATGGTGGACTAACTTTATGTTTTCTTGTGAATGACAATTTGGACCGAAAGCCACATATTAACCCACACTGATGAATTTACCAGACTGAACAAAAAGATAGGAAGGGCAATGTTTACAGTGCAGTCTCCACCTTTCCTAAAGCGACTCTTGCCTCTGGGGTCAGAGCCCTTGGAGAACTTAGCTCCTCTCCCCACTTCAATAAATTGAAGAGAGGGGCTAGGTCATTGGTGGCAATTCCTAACCAGGGTCTGACCCAATTCAAAGTTCCACACAGGGAGTGCAAGTCTGCTAATGTTTTGGGATCACTGTTGAAAGCCAATTTTTGAAGAACAGTGGTCTTTGCAGTGATCTCCAGGCCCAGGTATTTCCAAGGAGGCATCCTTTGCACTTTTTCCTCTTGAAGAGAAAATCCTGCAGATGTCAGAACTTTGACCACCTGTTCAAGTGTGTTCTGAAGCAGTTTCTCACTGGGAGCACACACCAGCACATCATCCATAGATACGTCAATACATGATCCAGCTGAACAGAGCATGACTTTGTAGAGCATTTATAATTCCACCAAAAATCCTTCTACTTTACCTTGAAAGTGGAGGTGAAAAAATGTTTTCTGGGATAGTCCTTTAAAGAAGAAATTTTCTATATAATTGTAACAGGAGATGTTATAAATTTGGTCTAGGATAAGACATACACGCCTTTGGTCTCCTTGCTCTGTGTTCTGCCCGCGTAGTCCAGCCACACACATCTGGGGAGGCCTAGAAGATGCCCCACCCCTTGTGGAATAAAGTCTCAGCTTTTTGCATGTGGATCAGGTTGAGGTCATGCAGAAGCTGTAGAGGGAAACATATAGCTGAATGACTTCTTGACTTGATTTGAGACATGCTTGTGGTGCCTTCTGGGTGAAAAATATCTCTTCTGATTTCAAAATTTTCTTTCTCCCATTAATTTTCATTTTGTAGGTAATCACTTGTTGCCCCCTCAAAGGGTCTTTTTAATATTCAAGGCAGTGTTATTCTGACAGTTACAGTAAAACAGGAGGGAGAATTTAAACACATTTCTGATACTACTTCATCTCCCTTACCATTTTCTGTTTATGCAGTCAAATATCCACATATGTCAAGCCCTGGTTCATTATGGTCATATCAGCTGAAATGAAATGACAATTAATATTTATAGAGAGATCTAAACTTCATGATTTATCATCACAGAAAAGTATTATGGCAATTCTGTGATTTCATGTGGCTTTTAACCAGCAGAACACCCCACCACCAAGACATTTTGGGATTAAGCAGCAGTTTAATAATGTTTCTTGAGTCTGAGTTACTTGCTTAATCAAATTTCATGCTAAAATGTGTAAGAGCTAATGAATGAACACAAACAACTCATTTTTGAGACCATGCTCTGCTTGCCTAAGCTGGGAGCCTAAAACCGCAGAAAAGTCGGATAGCTTCGTATGGCATAATGTGAGTTCCTTGTCACCCCTGGCCTAGTCTGTCTTGTGGGAGTGTGGCTGTACCTTCCCAAATCTAATGGTGGGCCTATGAGAACCTTATAAAGTCCAAGAAGTCCAAGTGCAAGGTGCTGCAGCTGGCTCAGGGCAATCTCAAACAATGATACAGTCTGGGAGAACTCATTGAGAGCAGTCCTGTGGAGAAGTATTTTGGGGTTCTGGTGGATGAAAAGCTGACAGTGTGCACTTGCAGCCCGTGAAGTCGATTGAATCCTGGACTGCATCAAAAGCAGTGTGACAAGCAGGATGAGGGAGGTCACTCTCCCTCTCTACCCTGCTCTCTGGTGAGCCCCCTGCGGGAGTGCTGCATCCAGGCATGGCATCCCCAGCATAAGAAGGATATGGCCCTGCTGGAGAGAGTCCAGGGAGAGCAACAAAGATTGTCAGAAGGCTGAAGCACCTCTCCTATGAATATAGGCTGAGACAGTTGGGGTTGTTCAGCTGTCCTGGAGAAGACTCCAGGAAAAGCTCTTTGCAGCATTCCAGTACTTAAATGGGGCTTATAAAGAGAGGCACAGTGACTTTTATTGTGAGCAGATAATGGTTGGACAAAGAGGAATACTTTTAAATTAAGATAAGAGAGGTTTATGTTAGGTGTTTGGATGATAGTCTCTGAGGGTAGTGAGGCACTAGAAGAGGTTTCCCAGAGAAGTTGTGGAGTCTTCCAGGCCAGGCTGGATGGGGCCCAGAGCAACCTGAATTTAGTAGCTGGCAGCTCTCTCATGGCAGAGTGGCTGGAAGTAAATGATCTTTAATGTCCCTTCCAACCCAAATATTCCATGATTCTGTGATTCTATGATAATAAGTTCATCATTAATTTAATGAAAATGAGGCTTACACTGTTATGAAATGTGTAAATTGTTTGAAAAGCATACATGACTTGCTAAAGCTAATTTACATTAAAATAAGACTGACAAATTTGATCAGATGCTTCCATATTTTCACTTCAGCTTCCACTGGTACTAGGTAGTCATAAATAATACATAATTATTAAAATTTGTTGTCGAGAGCTTTCAGGAGAGTAGACCACCAAAGATTTATATATGCATGTCTGCCAGTTTATTTTGATTCAGGGTGCATAAATAAAGGTGCATAAAGAGCAAAGGATATAACACGAGTAAAGGAAAAGAAGGATTCTCATAGGTAAATACTCGTCCTTTGATCCTGCAGTGTTCTGTGCATCTCCACTGGGCTGTCTATATAATCTTACATAGACATCCCATGTGAAATCATACCAAATGAGGCCTTCAGAAGGAAGTGTTTTTTCCAGAGTAGAAAATTCCATAACAAACTGTTATTCTGCAATGAATAGTTTTCAGCTATCTGCATTGTTGAATGAGCACACTTCACTAGGGGTATTAAAATATTAATATCTATGAAAACTGACACCTGACAAACTGGAAGCTTCTCTTTATGATTTTTATTTAATTTTCATCTAAGGGAATGTGCAGGATTGCATCATGCTGGTAACTAAATCTAATAAGGCTGGTAGCAGAGGCTGACTTCTGGGTAGGCAAACGTCAAAGGCATTGAAAGCGGTAGACTGAGTTACTTGTTTATCTTGTGATATTTAGTGAGACAACTTAAATAGCAAAATATTTATTAAAAGTCAGAGAAAAGTATTTTTACTTGTGCACATTTAAGGATGGAATTTTGACTACTGAAAAAGTATAGTTCACACAATCCTAATTTTACTGCAAGTATGAGTAATGAGTAAAACTCTAAAGCAATCACTAGGTTTCGTTTGCTTTGCTTTGGTTTGCTGTGCTTTAACAATAAAAGTTCTGATAATTGGCTCATTAAGTGTTCAGATTTTATATTGAAAAGGGAGATGAAGAACTATGCAGTTCAAATTTCGAAGCTGTTGTTCTCCTGTTGTACATTTTTAGTCTCCTCCTTAGTTCATCCTTCTCCTTCCATAGCTATCCGTAGAGTTAAGACAAACCTGGGTGAATACTTTTATCTGAGTAGAGATGATTCAAGGTCAGCCTGGGGGGAGCAGGGGGAAAGACAGAAACTGAATGAAGAGTTTCTGTTAAATATTTTTTCTAATTTTATTTTTAGTGTTTTCAATACTAAATAAAAATTGCCCAATTAAATTAGTAAATGGGCTTGGTGGAAAACAATGTCTACTTCTATGAGCTACATCTATACTGTTGTCTAGAGCTTTATGAGGAAAGTTATTTCTATTCTGGGTCCTGCAATATGGTAGGAGATGCCTAATCTTGCTTGGGTCTAGTTAGGGTGACATTAGAAGCCAGCAAGGCACACCAACCCACGGCTCAGTGTAAGTGCTTTCAAATTGCACAAGTCTGGTTATATAAATATTTCCCAGGTCTCGATCAGAACATATTTTTGCATTATAAGAGAATAATATGAAAGTACTGCAGATATTGCAAGGAGAGGTGGAGACTATCTTCATCAGAAACATAGGCTGATCGATTTAGATAGGACCAGGTTTTGAGGACCTCATAGTAAGCAGTGTAAAAAACCTCAGTTAAAGCAAAGATCTCAGTCAAAAATGGCAGAAGATTGAGACAACAAAGGAAATTTTAAAGACTATTATTTTAAAAATATCACGTTTCTATCTTCTGTAGCTGCCAAAATTTTTACAGGGAATCCTTTCCCTTTTACTGTTTCAAAGAATTTTATTGATTGCAATGGCAGTCCTTTTTGGAGGAAAACAAAAAAGATTTCTTTTAGAGGGCTAGAAGAGTCTCTTGTTTTTATATTTGACTAACTTTAGCAGGACTCCTTTTTCCCAAAGAAAGAAGGCAAGTGTAAAAACAGTTTTAGAAGGCAGCTAAAAAGATGAAAAACAGCTTCTGTTTTTCTCAGTGACTTTTTCCAAATTTTACTGTTAAGATGTCACAGACATAAAACATGACTTTTTATTCAATCTGAAATGGGGCAAACCTGTGCTCAGCAAAGTTATTTAAGCCGTTGTTTTCACTTGGCACATGTTTTTGAGAGGAAAGCTGTAGGAGATACAATACTGGTCAGTTCAATCAAGTCTTTATTAAAGTGCAGGGGAAGCAGAAAACAGAGACAAGAAGATATGGCAAGACAGTCAGAAAGTCAGTGTCGGCAAGAAAAGGCTCCAGACTTACTTGCTTAGCAGAGGATTTAGTCAAAACCTGGACTGGTGGTGAGGTCATTTAAGCCTGACTCCTTTGTCCCATCTGTCCAGGCCATTATGAGGGTGATAAAAGTTCACCAATATTATAGTGGCTTGTGAAGTCTCAGAGGAAGATTGCTGACAGCTGTCATAGAGGAACTAGTTCCTTTCAGCTCCTTTCTGGTGACAATGTACAAGTATTATATCTCCTCCTTGCTGGCTGGTTAAACTAAGGAGCCTACCAAGTAGTTGTGGGTGGAATCACATATTTTCTTTGTGTTTTTTTCCATGATGTTAGAGTGAAGTGACATCTCTTTTCATTTGTTCTTTATGTGTTTAACTGGAAAATTTCTTCTCAATATAGTTAAGAGATTTTAGAGCATATTTAATGGTTTTCAAACACTGAAGGAATATGAAGTCGATCTGGTTAGCAAAGTAAAGTGTTTGCACCTTGGCACGTACTTGGATGTCATGAAGCATTCTATTAGTACTCTTTGAAGTGAGAGAAGGAGATTTTATCATTTTTATTTTAAACAAAAATGAACTTAGCAAAATTTAAATGAACAGAGAATGACATACTAAAGAGATTACAAGCAGAGGTCTAAATCAGAACCTTACATTAATTTAACAGAACTCTGTAAGGAATATTACAAGGACTATCAATATCAAATCAACATGAAAAAAAAGTAGTTGTATAATGCCTTTCATGTATACTCTTTAATATGGGATAACCATATTGGAAATTCATTAGTATGCAGAAAACCAAGAGAAGCATATGGAAATACATCCTTCAAAGGACTAGCACACAATAAATTTTACAAAAGGCATAAAATATCTTTAGGATGAATGATCACTATGAAAGTAATGTGTACTAAAATTGTAGGAGTGGTATTCACTCATTAGTTGTATGAAGCCATAAACTGCACAAAATCATTCTATTTTGCATAACCATTTGTCATATAAAATCATTAGCTTCCTCCTAAAATTGTTAGAAATGTGAAATGATTTTTCAAAAAAACCCATTAGTTACAGGGTATTACACTATAAAAATCAGTGGCATATTACTTCATCATTTTCTGCATAAAAATGTCTCATTTATGCAAAATCATTTATGTTGATAAATAACTTTTTAAGTAGCCTTATTGTTCGATAGTCAGGCTGTTAGCTGTTCAGTTTCAATAGTAATTTTTATGGCTGGGACATTTATTAGTTATGAAAAACTCTGAAATGAACTAGAACAAACATTGCTTTCTACCCTGCTAAAATTGGCAGTTTTAAAAAGCAATCTTGTTTGCCATAAATGTGCTCTCGGGGCTTTAAATAGTGGCAGCTGTTCCCATTTATTTACCATCATTTTTTTGCTATTTGAATTCTGTTTGCTACATCTTTACAGGCTCTCATTCTCACATTCTAAGGTAAAATCAGGGAAAAGCTTTCATAGCAGTGTTTTTGATCATATCACAGATAGTTTTATATAATTGTACTAGGAAGAGTAATTTACACATCAAAATGGAACACACTGTCCTGTTCTCTCGCACATTAATCAGAAAACTTTTAACCACATCAGGATCAGTTAATTTCTGGAAGTGAAATATTTGAAAATTCGAACTTGTGCTCTAGCACAAAGGGGTCCCTGTGAGAAACACATGAAGATGTCCAGTGCTGGGGAGGAACATCCAAGGATTTCTAACTCATAAGAGCTCTGTTGAGGAAAGGAGTCCTCTTGAGCTATGTTTGTTAAAGGCCAACTATTTTGCTATTGTATTATCTGGCTATATCTTCAAACATCATTGTATGAAGTACTACAGAAGCAAGAGAACAGTTTTTCTTCCCAGGAGTCCTTAGGCTAAGCCTTGCCTACTGTTACCAACCTACGTAAAAGGGGCAAGAGAGAAACAGGTAACATAATGTATGTATACTGACTTCTCTCTGTTACAGAAATTATCCATGTGTTGTCAAAACCACTGACATTCCTTTAATATTATCACTTGTGGTGTGTTTACCCTGGTCAGAAACTTGCAGCCACCCAGCTGCTTGTTTACTCTCTTCTCCAGTGGGGTGGAGAAGAAAATTAGATAACTGAAAGTGAGAAACAACTCACAGCTTGAGATATATTAATGAAAGAAAGAGAGGAGAAAAGTGATAAAAAGGCAATTGTCTATCACGCCCAACAAGCAAGACCAATGCCCAGATGGTGTCTGAGCAATGACTACTTGAAACAAGCTACTTCCACAGTTTCTGTAGCTGAGCATAACATTACATGGTAGAGAGTTCCCCTTTGGTCAATTTGGGTCAGGTATTCTGGCTTCTGGGTGTCCTTTCCTGCCTACTCACTGAGGGGTCAGAGTAACAAACTTGGTCAGAGAAAGACTTGTCCTTGTGTAAGCACTGTTCAGCAACAGCTAAAATATTTGTATGTCATCACTTTTATTCACAAGTCCAAAACACACCAACATATGGGCTATTATGAAATAAGCTAACTCCAATCCAACCACACAGAGTACAACACTACATCAGCTATCTAACAAAACTGTGTTTAAAGGGACAGCACGGAAACCAACAAAGAAATAATACACTCATTAAACCCAGGAAAACTTTCCCCTAATCCCCACCCCCAAATTTTCAAGAGGAATGGCCATTGACTCAGTAATGTACTTTATTCAGGGTAAGAATTAAGATTTTAAGACAATGGTTTGCTCCACATTGTTTAGTGTGGTTTTAAAATAGAAAGTAGTAACGTCAGCTAAAAGTCTGTCTTCCAGAAATGTTTACAGTGAACACAGAGTGCTCTAGGTGGATAATCTCTGATTAAGGCCAAGGATGTGGATTGGTTTTGGTTTCTAAGGTTAAGAAAACAGGAATTTAATTGGAGTGATAAACTAAAGTGATTATTAAGATAATCAGAAAAACATTTTCTTTTAAAAACTATAGTATAAGTTTTCTTCCATCCTGTTTCTGTCAACAAATTTATTGTTCTCTTTAGGTCTTGGTGCTGTACCTATTCTCTGGGATTTCTGAATTAGTGGAATTAGTGTCAAGAGCAAAAATGATGTCAGAATATCACTTCATTGAGATTATCTATCTACACAAAATTAGAGCAGAGATGGCCTCTAGCCCTTCACACCTGCCTATTTAGGTGTCTTTTCACTTCTGCATGCTGTGTTATGAGTTACTTTGTCCTAAGCCCCAGCCCTGGATTGCTGATTCTGAGGACAATCCTCCCATGTACTGTGAAGGTACTGAGTTACTTGTCATGGCATGACTGTGGTCTTTCCAGCTGTGCAAAGTCTAGGTAACAAAAAAAATCTGACCCTGAAGAGCAATCCCAAGGCAAAGCTTTCCTCTTATAATAGCTACTAACTGGAACTTAAGTTTTCTTTTTATTGCTACAATTATTTCTGATGTCAGAAGGATTTCAGTCACACAGAGATGTGTGCAACCCTGCTTACGTGATTGCTCCAGAAAGTGGAGAGGAAAAAACATGAGAGAGAGAAAGAGAGTGAGAGAGAAGGGCACAGAAAGCATGAGAATAGGCAGACAGTTCCTCAGAGGCTTTCAACAATTCATCCTGAACAGGTAAATCACTCTGGTGTGCAGAGCAGCTGAGCAACACAAAGTAGAAAGCATAAAAATCTATATGCCTTCCCCAAGCTATTATAAGCACTGTAGTTATTCCCCTCTATGTAGCAAACAGGAACCACGTAAGAAACCTGCAATATCAAACATGTTTCCTTATTTCAGTACATGGAAAAATCTCTTACTTTTTAAACTTTTGTGGTGTGTCTAACCTAACTCCTGGCTCTTGGAATAAGCAGACATGTTCTTACATTCTCCAGATGAACTCACTTTTTTCACCTTGGTATTGGTCTTGGTGATAAATTTAGCAATTTTTTTTTGTCTCTTTCAGCCTCATTCCAGAGGTCTACATCTTTATAGAGTCTTTCAAGTGACACTAATAATTGCAGTTTTTCTCCTCCAAATGTCATCTATATTGCTTACAATCTACTCCTAATTAAATTATTTTTCTCACCAAAACCTGAAGGTAATATTATAAATGTGATTTGATCTCTATTAGTTCTTCACCTTTCTGAATTTTTGCAATCTGTAACTTTACCATGTTATAACTTACACAATTTGTGAGAGGCCCTAGTGATGTCCATGAGGACAGAAAACACTTTGAAAAAATACCTGAAATATGTTGCTCAGAACTACCAAATTAAAAATAGTACAGAACAATCTTAATTGTGATTTCATAAAGAAAATAGGGTTACAAGAGATCTTGAAAGGACATTTCAATACATTCATCACTATTGCTGATAAATGTTTGTCTAAATTTTTCCTAACACAAAAATTTTCTTCACAGGAAGTGTTACAAAGCATTGGAACAGGATGAGCAGGGAAGTGCTTCCATTACAATCCCTGGAGGTATTTGAAAGAAGTGTAGATGTGGTAAGTAGGGGCATGGTTTAGTGGTGCATGTGGCAGTGCTAGGTTAATGATGTGACTTGAAAGTATTAGTAGCCTTTTCCTAAATCATTCTGTGATTGTATGATTATAACAGCCTCTCTTTCTTTCTGATGCTTATTCCGTAACATTCTTCAGACCTTTCCCCAGTGTTTGAGTCTTTAATATTGCTCAATTCCCCCTTTTTTGCACAATTTAGCTTGTCATTTCTTGCCTTTTCATAAATGATGCATAGTGTCTATGTTCTTATCCTTTGTCATACGAAGTAACTGTCCCACGTGGGTCTCCAGAGTAGGTGAACAACAATTACAGATTTTAGAACTTCACATTTCAATGATTTCTTGCTATTTCTCCCCCTTCATATTTTCTGATGCTTATCACAAGGTAATTGCAACTCAACTAGATGAGGCTGCTTGCAATGGAGTGGTTGCCCAAGGCTGGTCCTCCTTTGAAGGAGGGATTGAAGTTCATGACCTTTGGAAGTGCTATCCAAAGTTATTCTTTTTTTTAATAGGAGCAACACATCTCTGACATACATATGGCTGCCACAAGTCAAATTCGGAGATCTTGTTCCAAAACACAAGAGTTCTTAAGTTTTCCAAAGTATTTATGTCTTTGTGCTATGAACAAACCATTATCTGGGGTTTTCGCCTTTAAAAGACAAAAGACTCTCTATAAACAGATAAATATATATTGTTTAAAAAAAAACAAATAGAAAACAAAACATTATAATTTCAATCTTTCTCGGCATGAAAATTTCAGCTCAAATTCTCACAGGCTGGAAAAATTACAAGCAGCTAAATATAGGTGCCTATAAAAAGAAAGTGATGTACAACTTAAGGAATAAATAATGAGTCTCTACCACTATTTTGAGCACATTATTTTAATGAAAAATTTTTTTCCAAATCAAAAGAAAACCAAATATCTCTTCTCCTTTTCCAACCAATAGAATAATCAGAATATGTAACATATTTTAGATGCATTCTTCCGCATCATGTGGAAGTTATCAACTGCGTCCTGCATTATTCCCAGTAGCTTAGGTTGAACTTAATGATTGCCTAATGTTGCTATGGCTGAATGCCCTGATGTCATATCTATGTATGTGATACAAGCTGTGATGTACAAGTGATATTTTTATTGTTGTATGTGTCAATGTTCTTAGTGTATTTTTTATGGCTGAAGATGGTTCTGCAATGAGTCTGGAGGGTAAAACCTAGCTCTGACAGGTTTTCCATCCTACCCAGAAGGATCAATCACATCTGATAGAATTAAGTGTCAATAGCTCATGGCTTATGTATGGGTAATATCCTGAGTTATATTTAAAAATAACTACCAAGAACTTTTCAGGTTTTCATAGGAAAACCAGACATAGACCTCTGGGCCAAGATCAGTACACCATTCTGCAACACATTAGATTCTCTCTAATTCATAGGTTGTAGATATGGTCACATGCATCACAGGGGTTTTAAGGAACCTGTAGAACGTGGCTGTGTGTATGTTCTACAAATTTTTCCACAGCCTTTCTCTAGTTAAACTTCAGCTTTTTATTCCATCAGTCCTGGATCTATAATGCACAAAACCAGAAAACTGAAGCTATTCTTTTATGCATCCTAGTGCCATTGATACACAAAGTACAGAGGCATGAATGGCATCTTTATAATGAAGAAATTTTATCCTTATGGGCTTTAAAGGGATTTCATCCCTTGCTTTGGTAGTCTAACATTTGTTTCTTAATGATACTTGAGCTAGGTTAATACCACTTAGCTAGGAATTTGGTTACTAGTACACATGAGTGGAATAAAAGATTTTGCCGTGCCTTAGGTATCCATATCAAAGAATAAGTCCAATGACTGTTCTCGTAAGCTGTAGTTCTTGTAATTCTTACCTCTTGCTGAAGTAGATGACGATGAAATCACTGTGAAAAGACATGAGAAGCTCCCTGCCTGCAAAATCAAGTTTCCTGGGACAATACTATTGGTTGTAGGTCCTCAGTTGCAGGTCTCACATAAATTTCTTATATTTGTCTAATGATGCTGTGTACATTTAGATTCTAGGGGTTGGTGTCCCAGATTCTTGAGATATTGAGTGTTTTTACTGACATCAGATGAGAAGCATTAAAATAGGTTTCCATTCAGTCAAAGTTCAGTCTCATCACAAGATAACTTGACACTTTTTGGGTAAAGTGGTTTGAAGGTAGTGAAGGTCAGTCTGGTATAGAGCAGAAGGGCCATGTTTGAGTAATATAAGCAGTATTATTCGTGGGACAGTTGATTGAAATGTAAGAAAGGGAAGGTCAATGAAGGTTTCAATGACACTTGAAGTTTTACTTCTTCTTCAGCCTGTGAGAAATGTGCATGTTTACATTATTTGGCCCAGTTGCACATAGATAACAATTTAGATTTTTTTTCAGAATGTGTAGCCTTTCAGTGAACAGCTTGGACATCACTGTGCTTATACAGGCATCATTGAAAAGTCTGAGTTCTTAGCAAATGATACTGTGCTTAAAAAAGTATTATTTTAGAATTCCACGTTATATATTCGAGCTCTAATCCAGCCTGTAGTCTGATGGGAGGCTGTGATGTCAGTCACGCTAATTGGATCCTGGAACCCACTTGGTTACTTTTAAATCCAAGTGGGTTAAGGACATTCAGTAAAAGACAAAGGCCATGAATGCCTCTTCCGCGTAGTTCAGTTACTTATCTCTGCTTGGCTTCTAAAGAAGATCTGTATTTCCCTGACATCTGATTAAGCTTCTTAACTTGCAAACTATGTCCTGCAAGAACTGAGTATTTGTGTACAGACAATTCCAGTGTGGCCAAATGCAGATGCTGATATTTGGTTTGGGGATGTGAGCACATTCAACAGCCAGAAGTGTCAACATGTAGTCATGGATAATAGCTCTGTTGTCATGCAAACAAAGGGTTGCCAAATGTCCCACTTTGGCCTATGTGAGTTGGCTGTCAGAATGATATGGCAATTATCTTAACAAAGGTTCTTTAGACTTAATAAGAAGCGATTTTAGACATTCATTAGAAATATTTGGATCCAGGGTCCCTGCTCAGCTATTAGGTTTATTTTTGTTCCTAGTGTAAAGCAGGAAGCCCATAGGTAATGTCTTTAAATAATTTTTTGTAAAAGTTCATCTGCTACCAGAGATGAAGCTTTAGGGGTACATTAGCTCCTCTCAGCTCATCTCAAAATTTGCAAAATAAATATCCTTGTTCCAGGGAAGTAAGGTTTAATAGTATAAACAATATGTTTCAAATTGGAAGCATATCCTTGCTTCATATGTGCCTTTAACATACAGTAAATGTATATGAAGTCACTGTATATAACTGCAGGAACAATCTGCAGTTGTTGTCTGTGCAAGCCAAAAGGATTTTAAGTATGAATATTGATTTCTGTGTTTTGTTTACAAGTGCATAGTGTCAGCAATTGGTTTAATACTCCTGATGTTTAGCCTTTCTCTGTCATGGGATTCTTGACTCATGCAGTAAAAACCTGCCAGTTTAAGATCTATGAGCTCCATTTGGGACCAGAATGCTGGATAATGATATTTGTTCTTAGTGTTTGTCACTGTTTGTGAGCCTGCTTGAGCAATTTCTCTGGGAATGCAAATTATATTGGTTGTGCAGTTTGCCAGCAGCATCCCGTGCATGGTAATGATATGAAAAAAGCCAGTAGAAGCACAAACCAAAGATGTACATGGTCCATGTTATATGACTCCTGTTTGCAAAACACATTCTCTGTGTCAGGGCACTAGCAGTCCCTGGTAGATTCTGCACTAGATTCATGTACGAATCATGGCATGCATTTTCTAGTCTTCCCAGTTCAAAACACACTGTTTTATTCATGAAAAAAAAAATTTGGATAAAACAATGTTTTCTTAAAGAAAAACTTCTCAGAATTTGGGTACAAATACATAATTACATGGAAATCAATATACTAACTCATTGTCAAATGGCTGGTGGGAGGACAATGATTTCTTGGTGATATTAACAAAGAGAAGGACCAGTACCTAAAAACAATAAAATAGAAAAAAATTTAAACATTGCTGGTTTGTGAGAGTTAATAAAACAAAATGTTGGAAATGGACAATTCATTCTCCTAATGGATATATACAGTGACAAGCCAAGGGCACTGTGAATAGGTGATGATTCTAACTTCTTCCAGCTCTTTCTTACTTTATATTATGCCAGCTTTCACAGAAGAAGTGTTAAAAATCTGATGCTGAATGGTCTCAAGGGAATTACAAAAGGATAGCAAGATACCCATAGGTTTAGACAACAGTCAATACCATGACAGTAAATTGCAACTCTTGTAACTTTAGTAATTATAATTTTCTTTCTTTAAAAATTAATTGAGCTCTGCTTCCCCTGTTCACAACAACATATGCCAAGTGTTTAGCTCAGTCTCACTTTTCAAGTCCATATTAATGGCATTTTATGTAGCTGGTTTAAAGAACTGGCAGAGGTTAACTTTAAGTGACACAATCCCTGTGGTTAATAATGGAAATCAAAGTGTTTTCATCTGCAGTTTGGTCTGAGAGGTTCATTAGCAGAAATATTTTTCCAGTTTACTTAGATGCTATAGCTATGGATAAGCATTTGAGTGTAGTTCATGTCCTCCCTCCATTAACAGATTTATCCTGCGACTGTGTGCTGTGCCCATGTTTAATTGCAACTGCCATGGGAAATTGCAAGAATCAAGGGACTGATGGTGGTGAAAATTATTAGTGACTGGAAATATTTCTGCATGAGGATATTGAAAAGTTTGGCACTCCTCCTTAAGAAAATAAATGAGAGAATAGAGAAAGCAATAAATTAAAAAGTGCATTGCTACTCCTCATGGGGAATTCCCATTATCTCACCAGATTAGCTCACCACACTGTTGGCCCATGGAGGTTAGAGACCATAGAGGGGATTTCAACCAACATCTCTATGAATTAAAGTAGTGCATGTACAGATTTCCAGTATAATTTCCAGAGAAACTGCCTGGTTTTATCCCTGTGTACTGCCAAACTCTTTCACTGTAAGATGTGTGTATAGCTAATAAGCATAATAATAATGGTTTGCATATACAGTTTTTTACTTGTGCACCTACTGTACTGAATCAGAACTGCCATCAGCTGGACTTTCATAAAGATCTGAGCCTGACAAAATCAGGCAGTGGTAATTTTTGCCTATATATTTTGCAACATTCACTTGATTACTTTGTACAAAGGAAAGAGTTCTGCCATTCACACAGAAATGTAATGCAATCTTTTCATTGCTTCCTGAACTCTGCTTTTCATACTTTTCCCTACCATTCTTTCGCTTACACTGATCAAACTTGGAGAGCACTGATGTTTCCCACCTGCCTTAATCATCTTTTTTAGCTCAGTGGAAAAGGCTCCAATGGAGATCTTTGCTGCTAGTGGTTGATAAAAGAGAGGTTTGGTCGTGGCCATACCTAGAAACTGTGTGACATTCCTGTAGGTCAGGTGGCAAATCTCCATCCAAGAATAAATTTCATTTTATGCTTTGTGGCAGCACAAAATGGGCTGCAGGCAAAGGAGCTCAAATAATATCATTTCAGATAGAAAACATTTGAGTATAATAGTTACATTCAACAAGTCATAGAGAATTTTCCAAATATTTTTCTATCTTAAATTTTCTCTTGAAATTTTTTGGAAGGAATTAGTGTGCTATTAAATACTTTAAATACTTGTTAAATAAAATGTGATCAGATCTTCCTGTAACACATTTCTTCTGCCCATATAAATTCAACTTACCTGTTCCCAAACAGCAGAATATTCTTGCTGTGTTACTGTCTTCTCTACCTATTTCTGAATAACTAAGTCTAAAGTATTCCCAGTGTCTGAATGGGCCATTACTGTGATACCTGTACAGTGTCTGGAAGTGCCCACCCGAGGGGGAAGGCAGGGAAGGACAAGAGGCTGGACAGAGGCTGTCAGAAGACAAAGGAGTCCTGGTCAGCTTTCGGCTGTTCCTGTTGAGTCTCTTCAGACAATGAGGCAGCATGTGAGCCAGTTCCTGGCAGAGTGGATGACTGAAACTCAACTCCTAGATGAACAAAATAATAAATACATATAACCCTCAGTGCTTATTTTCATATTTTTCCTGTTAGCAAAAAATTTCTTTTTATATTGGGAAAAAAAAAAAAGTGAAGGAGGCTACCATGTCTGTTTTAAAATGAAAAATATTAACTAACTAGTTTGGAAACAAAAAACGTACTAAATGTTAAGTTGAAGTTCTGTCCCTCTTTTCCAATGAGATGTTAATGACTATTTTTTTCCTTTTTTGCTTCCCCTCTTGGAATCTCCTGCCTTTTTCTCATTTCCCTCTTCTGCTATTCAATTTTTCTTGCCTCCTTCTCTCATCTTTCTATGAATCATGTTCTTTCAGGTGATTAGAGTTTTTTCCATCTCTGAGATATTACTTTTGTAGGTATAATACAGGTATGAAGTCTACAGCTGTTCTTGAGTCCTTCCATTCTCTTTTTAACTCAGCCATATTCATCTTCAATCTCAGACTCAAACATGCCTAGGGAAAGTAAAAACTTCTAGAAGAAACAAACTTTTAAATGACAAACCCAAACAAATTTGCATTAGTAGCAAACAACTTGTGCCCCAGAATAAAAAAATAACCAACTAAGAAAGGGTATACTAATAACAAACAAGTTAATCAAACAAGAAAGGGAAAAATACCTGGAAATAATGATCAGTTTTTGAAGAGCTTTGATCCCTCTGTCTCCATCTGCAGCTTGCAATATAAACAATCTTCATGTTTATAAACATGATACATCAAAGGCAAAACTCTCACCTAGATGTGTTGACTTGCTTTTTCAATGGTCCAAAATGCCAAGATACTCTCTTCTCCACATAGGTCACAACATCTCTGGACCTCTCAAGGTTTTTAAAATTTCTTTTAAATTTTGGGGTGTCTAGATGTTTTGGGGTTTTTTAAAAGGTTTTTCCTTGTGATTAAAGAAGCTGTTTGACAGTTTTTTATGTTTCTTTTGGGATTTACTAGACTGTATTTGAAAAGCTAAGTAAAAAGCTTTAAAGCTCTTCTTAATCACAGATGCTCCAAGAAAACACATCAATTGTTTTGAAACATTTTACGTTATAGAATACTGTATTATTTACAGCAAACTCATGCCTTATAGCAGAAATATATGAGAAAAAATGTACATTAAATATTTTTATGAAAATAAGCTGAACTTAGAGATCCTGACAGGAATCTCAAATGTAGGATAATAACAGAACTGATATTTATGAATTCATTACATATTTATACATAAATATTGTGTAAGAAGCCATTTTTTTAGGCATTTACCGGTCTGGGATATTAATATGGATGAATGAATCTGCATACTAAATGTTAACCCTCATTGCCTCAGTACTATAAAGATTAACTTTGGCTGCCTTATTAAGCAGGGGAGCATCCTTAACACCCCACATCCTGTTTCCCTGGTGGAAACACAGACAAAATGGACAGTTCTAAGGTCTGGATTGAACCTGAAAGATTTTGAATCTGGAGCATTAGTTCTGATTGTCATGGAGACTGCAGGTAAACCAGTCCTAATTAGCTGAGCTCTCTTCAAACCCTGCAGAGCAGAGCAGAGCAGAGCAGAGCAGAGCAGCAGAATAGCTGCACAAAAAGCTTCTGTTTGGAAGAAAAAAATTAAGTTAGTTTAATCTCTAAAAGAGGAAAAAAATTAATAATAATATTCTTTTTATTTTATTTTTTAATACAATTTACTCATACATCTGTGGAAGCAGTAAGTCTAATTTAAAACAAAGACCAATAATTTGTTTTCTTATGCATTCAGTTTAAGGTATAATGACTGCTGTTAGTGGTTTGCAAGCTAAATAAATAGAACAGAATAAGGGAGGCTGAAAGGACCCAAGTATCCTGAGTTTTATTGATGGGAAGTATACAGACATTAAAGTATTTGCCTAAGGACATATTAAGTAATGATGATTGTTAGTTTAATGAATGCTTTTGCTTTTGTGTAACTCAGTCTCTCTATATTTCAGTCTGCTTTGATCAGTTGATATCAACATTACTTTTTAAGGCATTTGAAAATAACTCATACAGGAGATTTTTCTGAGAACATCAGGCAGGTCTGATGGAGGAATAAAAAAGTCTTAGTTTGAAATGTGTCAGAGTCCACAGTTCTAAATCTCTACAATCTCTAGAGCTTCTTTCCTTTTACATTGAACTATTGCAAGCATTAGTGTCATGCCTAGGAAGATGAGTGGATTTTGTATTTATGTATTTTGGCTCCTAGTCTATCTAAACAATAACTCTTAACAGATATTTCCTGCAGAACTTGGTCTGTTCAGCCTGGAGAAAGGGAGACTGAGGGGCAACATCACTGCAGTTGCAACTTCCTTGTGAGTGGAAGAGGAGCAGTAGATGCTGATCTCTCCTCTTCAGTGCCCAGTCACAGGACCTGAGGGAATGGCCTGAAGTTGTGTCAGGGGAGGTTAGGTTGGATATTAGAAAAAGATTCTTCACCCAGAGGTGGTTGAGCACTGGAAAGGGAAGTGGTCACAGCACCAGCCTGTCAGAGTTCAAGAGGTATTTGGACAATTCTCTCAAGCACATAGTGTGGCTCTTGGGGCTGTTCTGTGTAGGAAAAAGAGTTGGACTCAATGATTCTGATTTGTCTCTTCCAACTCAGCAAATTTTGTGGTTCTGTGATTCATAATTTTGTGTACATGGAGAACTGAGATTAAGTCCTCCAGTATTTCTTTCACTTTTTTTTTGGTATAGGAGAAAATGGGAGGGAAAAGAAGCTGGACCTGCAGCAGCCAGGGGTAAGGCAGAGGTGGTTTCTCTGAGGTTTGGCTTCGTGAGATGTAAACACACCATGAGGGCATATATTGGCCAGTCCCAGCAAGGAACTCATGAATTTACCTTCTTCCTGGGAATCTGTGCCTACCTGTTACTGTCTTCATGCTGCCCCATGCTGCCTGTAAAATATGATGTGTGTTTCTTTTACAGCTTCTACTAAAGCTGCTCTTCTTTTCCTCTCATCACCTCTTCCCCATTATTGCAACACTTGAAGAGTGACTTTTGAAGGAAAGAAAAATATGGGCTTAATTTTCAAATAATCAATTGTTCACACATGGAAAATATTCAGGGATTCAAATGCTGCACATGTGCAGCTGTGATCTGTTGCAGAGTGATAACTGCACAAAAATTCATTTGCAAATGTATGTCATATTACAAAAGATTCTGTTGACTGTCAGCTGCAAATGACTTTTTCCAGCTTTACAACTTTCCATACATAATTTTGTAATCTTGTGATTTGACAGGCCTGCAGTGGCCAGATACGTCAGGTGGTCAGAAATAGTAAGTAGTTCTTTGAAGAATGCCAAGCTCGTGGAAGAGGCAGATGTAGACAGTCATATCCTAACCAGGAGCTTACTTGACTCATGAGCCTTTGTACTATCTGTACATATTTTTACATAGAAAAATTTTCCTTGAAATGTGGTGTTTCTTGACAGAAAAGGGGGAAAAGCAAACCAAAAGGGTCATCAGTGACCACAAGAAATTAATTGTAGCTGATGTAGAATAAGTTGCTTTGTACTCCTGAAGGAAAAGAAGGAAAATTCAGAATTCCTGAAATGTTCTTTTCCCATCTGAGTAGAAAAAGATAGTAGTTCAAAATGCTTGTTAGAAGATCCTCATCTTCTCTGCACATTTCACAGGGAGATATGTCTGCTGAAAGGAATTGCAGTCATCTGTCTTGTCATAGTTTGTGGGAAGCAAGATTGCAGTAAAGGGACTTCATGTTTTCAGTGGATTCCAGGACCCAAAGAAGCTAATAAATTTGGGCTTTTTTGGAGGCTAGAGTCAGATATTACCACACAGATAGTAGTTCTACTAACCCAAAATAATTTTTCCAGCCTACTGTAGAAGTTATTTGAAGAGCTTACATCTGTCAGCTGGAAGTATTCAGCCCTTAGTAGATCATGGGAATATATTCTTGTTTTGCACCAGAAATATCTACTTTTGAAAATGCCTCTCCAACAGAAATTTGTGAACAGTTTAGCTATACTGATACTGATTTCTGGGGTCAAACATAGGAAAAAAGAATTTTCAAGGAGTTGTCCAAACCTTAAAAATTCACTTCCATTTTAGTAACAAAAGCATAGCAGAGAGCTACAAAGAAGAAACATCTTTAAAAGGCTTACAAGACCTCTAACAGCCTCAGGCAGCTCAACACCAGCAGCTTGTGAAGTTGCCTGATTAGTCCATGGCAAGTGATGGCATTTCTGCTCTAGGTCTAGTGTCAAACTGTCAGTAGGCTGACATCTTAACTTCATGACAAAAATAAATATAAAGGTAAAAAAATCCTTCTCACTTTTCTTGTAGATTTTACAGACTTTCAGGTTACAAAACAGATTGAAGACGAAATGAAGCAAATGACTACAAAACCCCAGTATTCAATCAAATTGATACAGGCTCATAAAAAAAAACCAAACAAGTGGAAGACATTATTTTAAATTAGATCCTTTGTAAGGTTATAAGTGACTTTTCCTGTGTAAGAAAAAAGTACAGTAAATAAAACAGATATAAGTGTTTTCTGCATTTGCGTTTGTTACCTGTTTTTGACTAAGAATGCTGATGAGAAAACAAAGCTGAGGCTGATCTACATTTGGAGATAGTTAGTAGACATAAATACCAGAAATAGAGAGCAATTGTCTAGACTGGCAAAAATTATATAATAAGCACAGTTTATCGAATTTGATAAAAGTGAAACCTGGATTGTAATACCTAGCAGTCAATGAGGTAAGGCAGTGAAAGAGAATGGCTTTCATTTGTTAGTTTGGGGGATTTTTTTGTGGAACTGGAGGTATAACTTATGATATCAGAGACCCATTTCCAACTGTTTAGCAAATTTGCTTGGAAAAGGACCATATTTTGTCAGGATATGGTCTCCTCTCTGTGTTGAATTTTTGTACTAAACTCTCACCACAAAAGCAATCTTTCACAATGCATGCTCCTAAAGAGCCATTAAACTCCCTTTTCTTTATCCTGCTGTTTTTATTTATCTTGAAACACAAGTAATAATAACAAGCATTGTGCCAAAACTTTGTTTTTGAGAAAGTTCTAGGAAGTGTCATTGTTTGGTCTGTGAAAATTAGCTTTTAACACCCAAGGCAGAGTAAGAAATAATTGCCTCCTCTTGTCTTTTATGTCATTCCCTATAGCTTTAGACTGACAAATTTCAGACTTTCTCTTCTGAATTGTAGCAGGTGGATCAGTTTTTTATCTGTCACACTGAATGACCTATTGCATGAAGATTTTACTGTTTTCAACAGAACAGACTGAACCAAGTACATGCACAGCTTAGAGGTGCATTATGATTTAATGCACATATTTAAATAGTACACATAAGGGTCTTGTTTAAAGTCTAGCAAGCCTAAATCTTTATTTGATCAAAATATCCTCTTTTGCAATATAAAAGGGAAAATGGCTTGTACCAGTAGTACTGATTATGATCTCACTTGTAATTGTTAGGTTGATCTAAAATGCAATCAATTTTCCAGATTTATGCTAACAAAAAGAGAGCAGAAGAGAGATGAGAACTAGACCAAGTTGGTGCTCGGTACATCCTAACAATAGTATTTTGATTCATAAGTGAATTTGTAACTTTCATATTATTCTTTTTCTACAAAAGGGATATTTAAAATTATCTGCTTATGTTTATTCATAAATTGATTACCCCTCTCTGCCATCTTATAGAAACACAGTGGGGGAAAAACAAAACATACACAATTAACAGAATTGCAGAGCCATGGAACAGACCGTGTCCAGACAGTTTTTGAATAACTGCAAAGAGAGATACTCTGCAATGTCTCAAAAACCTTTGCCCGTGCTCCTTATGTTCTGAAAGAGCTTTCTGTGTTTCAGTTTGTCCCCTTGTCCTGTCACTGGAAACTGGAAAGAACCTGATTCCATCTTCTTTGCACCTTCCCCTCAGGTAGGTGTGCACATTGATTTGATTCCCTGAGCCCTTCCCGTCTCCAGGCTGAACAGTTCCTGTTCTCTCAGCTGCTCCTGATATAAAAAATGGTCCAGTACCTTAATTATCTCAGTGGCTTTTATGTTCAGGCCTCTTATGAACTTACAAAATATCAATACTTTAATTCTTTAAGCATTGAGTTCAACTGTCCTCTAAGATAAATCAATTTTTCATTTTGATATATTTGATAAATTGTGGAGAAAAAAAGTAGTAATAATGTTTTACAGGGATGAAGCCTAACATTCTGAGAAAATAACATTGCTTTTTAAATATTCCATCCAGGGCAATAAAAGCAATCTCAGAGGGGTATGTCAAATTCATTTCTTCTTCTTTGTCTTCTTCTTCTTCTTCTTCTTTGTCTTCTTCTTCTTCTTCTTCTTCCT